>JARQOC010000002.1:438232445-438676828 GCA_033576535.1 Allobates femoralis | reverse complement strand
AAACCCTGATAACATAGGTTTTGCTGGAAACCAAAAACTCAGGATTAGATTAGCATACATTTACATAAAACCAAAGGCAAAACTTGACCCCAAAAATGCAGCAAAACCTTACGTGGGCACATACCCTTAGGCTATGTTCACACATTGCACATTTTTTGCACTTTTTTATGCAGTTGCGCTTTTTTTTACGCGGTTACACAGCAAAAACCGCAACTGCTTTCACACATTCCGCTTTTTTCTGCACGCTTTTCCCAAGCCCATGTGGACAATGGGAAAAGGGCGCAGAAAAGCGCAAAAAGAATTGACATGTCTATTCTTTTTCTTTTAAAAGCGCAACATCTGAGCGCAATTCAGCAAAACCCATAGGTTTTGCTGAACTGCATTTCCATAATTGCGTTTCACTGCATTTAAACGCACATAAAAAGCATTGTGTAAGTGCAGGAAAATTCAGGAAAATGCTGCAAATATGCAGCGTGTGAACATAGTCTAATGCTAGGGCCACACTTAACCCAGCACTTACGTTAACTGGATCCAGTAACTGCAGAGGGAGGTGTGCAGGAACGCAAACTGTTAACGTCAGGGGCTGCATGTAAATGCTGCTCCATAGTAACCTGCTGTTTACCATGGATGCAGCCACACAGGAAGCCCCAAGCACTGCTCTTTAGCAGAGCGCACAGGAAAACTTTGCTGACAACGTTTTCCTGTGCGCCTGGCAAATGCGCAGTTCCTGGGGCTTCCTGTGTGGCTGCATCCATGGTAAACAGCAGGTTACTATGGAGCAGCATTTACATGCAGCCCCCGACGTTAACAGTGTGTGTTCCTGTACACTTCCCTCTGCCGTTACTGGATCCAGTTAATGTAAGTACTGGGCTAAGTGTGACCCTAGCCTAAATCTCCCAGTAGCTTTTGTTGTAGTTTTAGTAAATTTCTGTCTATTTTTATTGTAATAAATACACCGAATCAATTTGATGTAAATAGAATTTAGGAGGAATTTTAGGATATTCAGTGGCCCTGGCAAATTTGAAACTTTGCCCAAAAAAATGCCCATCACTACTTTATACAAAGATAGTTGCATGAGCTAGAAAAGACTCAAATTACCTCAGTTGCAGCTGACTTCCACATAATGCTAAGACTCTCGCACTGTAGTCTGTTCGTCTTTTTAGATGTTTTTAACCCCTTAACGACCAATGACGGCTATACCCGTCATGACTTTGAACTGTCACTTCATGTAAACACTCTATTTAGTCAAAGAAAAGCAAAATATCCTAAATTTACTACTAAGGCTAGGGTCACATTTGATAGCGCATTTGCGTTCACCACATCCAGATCCGGATGCGGTGAACGCAACTGCGTTAACACACATTTTTTATGAAAAATGTGTGGAGAGAACCACAATGCGATAACCGGATTGCTCCGGATGTGTAATCCGGATGTGCACTGTTTTGATCGCCCATTATTGCATTTTATAGTAATATTGCGGTGACCAAAAAACGTAATTTTGGCATTCGAACCTTGTTTTCGGCAGAAGTTTTGGACTTGCTGTCAATGAATGACAGCGGGATTCAAAGGATTAACATCACCAATTGGACCGTGGATCCATGATCAGCTGAGATGTTGGGTGTTTGATGTGAATTGGAGCTCACATCAAACACCGGGACCCCACCCATGACTTACCATTACGTCATGGGTTGGGAAGGGTTAAGAATGTACTGTATTACATATTCAGTTTTCAGAAAGGATTGACTTCATTTCACAACAAAATCAGTAAGGTTAAATTTTTTTCAAGAACTGTTTGTTAATAATTAGAAAAAGTAAACAGCATTGCCATTCCATTTTGGCATTTAGCCTGTTGGTTGTCTTAATCATGTTATTGTCTTTAGGAGAAGGACAGTCTGTTGCCGGATACACAAGCCAATTCTTCCATCTGCCTTGATTAAAAGTGAATGGTTTCTTTCTGAAGCCTCAGTAAAAGCTGGTAAAGGCTAGCAGGGGTAATCTGTCCAGAAATCTCAGAACAATACTTATATTTAATATTACATCCTAAGGATGATAGATTTATTCATCTTATAAATGTAGCTTTTTATAGATTTTATACATTTGGCATAAGCTCTAAGAATCTTTATGAATAGTTATAAGCATGCAGATGTGAAATTATCACAATTCAGTGCTTCTTATTAAATTTTATTGTCTGACTTTTACTATATGGGAATATGAATTTACTTCTGAAAATACTTATAGAGTATCATTTCTCTTTTCCATTTTCATAATAATTGCAGCGTTCATTTTTTATTGTTGAAATGAAACATAATTTATCAAGGCTAGACAGCTTAATTTGTTTATGAGGAATTTCCCACCCACTCATTACTCAGAATTGCAGAGGTCGATTTTTTAGTCGACAAAGGTATGATACTTTTACTCCTTTCACAAGTCAGCTAAAAATGGTAACATCTGTGTCAAAAAAGATTCTTAAAAACTAAGGACCCCAATTTGTCAACCTCAACCAAGATGAAAAACAATCGAAAAAAGTCATCTTCCAGTCACCTAATCATTGTAGCCATTCACAAGTTTCCAATCTTTCCATCAGGTGACTGAAGAACATGCACCACTAACCTCATTCCTTCACACATACTCCAATCTCTCTCTTCGGTCGTCACTAATCAACAAAGCAAAATCTTCAATCACTCCTTCTGGTATCTTCCCCTCCTCCTTTAAACACTCTATCATTACTCCATTATTAAAGAACTCTTCTCTTGAACCATCCTGCACAAATAGCTTTAGACCAGTCCCCAATCTCCCATTTATCTCTAAATATATTGCTGCTATATAAATAAAGATTATTATTATTATTGTTATTATAACAGGGAGTCATTACTTCCTGTTCAAGTTGAGACTACAAGACCAGCAGCCACAAAAATCTGATTATTATTGCTTCTTTTATTTTTCTTTAAAAATTCTTACTTTCTTAAAATCCTTTTAGTGGCCAAGAACTTTTTTCTTTTCATTATTGCATTTCAACACTTTTTTTTTATTGTTTCATAAATGTTCGTACATGAGGTTTTGTTTAATTGTGAGACAAGTTGTTGATTTCAATACTTTGATTTTGGGGAACAATTAGGGATGAGCGAGTACCGTAATATTCGTACTCGCAACGAGTAGGTACCAGTACTTGGTACTCGTTGCAATATATGCGTCTTCTGACTGCAGCATGTTTTCATTTGCGGGCTGGTGTCTGGACTTCTGCATCTCTGCAGCATGTTAAATTTATGCTGCGTAGTCAGAAGAAATAACCATTGAGTGAACACAAGGAGAAGATGCCCTGGATCAAATGCAGATCATGAATAAAGGGGTGGCTGCGGTCTCTCTGCATGCACCTGCCGGTTCCTGCAGGGCCGGCAGCACTGCGTCCAAAACACAATGCCTCTGCCTCATGAGCACACAGCCTTAGGACTCCCGCCGAGTAAGCTTGAATATGCTTGAGACCAAGTGATGTGTTTAGGATTCAAATGGGACGGTGTGTTTGTTGGTCCGCACTACTACAAAAAACACAAAGCCCAAATCTTCAGTTACTTGGGGTTTATTGGTTCCATCCAATGCGTTTCAGAGCCTGCTATACTCCTTCATCAGGGAATGCATGGAGCTGCACGTGGAAGTGTGTCTTGCAGCAGCTACTTCATGTGTTTTGTACTGGTTGTGTGTCACACAACTTGAAAAGGTGAGCAGATACATTAAGCGGCTTAAGAGCCCCCATGATATATAACGATAAGACCCTATTTGTGCTTGCTTTTTTACAGATATAAATTGTTTCCAAGTGGTGTGTTTGGCTCTCCTGAGATCTTGTGAATTATTTTTACATATATTCACCCACATCCTAATTTACTAAACTCTGTAATGAATATATGTTGAGGCTTGAAAAGTGAGTGTCTTTATTGTTTTTTTATTAAAGAAAAAAATAACTATTCTAAAATAGGAGTAGTTACAAGTGATTTTATATGTAACTATTGTATTTCTAAATTAGTTAGGCAAAAACTGAAAGTAAAGTCATATGAAAGAAAACTGGGAAAGACAAAATAATGTATCAATGTCTTGTGATTATCTGTCACTTTACAGTACAAAATCCTTAAAGAGTCGAGTCTTATTGTGTCGAAACACAGGGCTCTCGCAGTCTTATTTTACCTTGGTTTTCTTCTAAAAGAACGATGCTGTCTAAATATTTTCTGTTTTTCCAGCAATACGCCATGACCTACTTTTTGCATCTGAAGAGTTAGTACGTACATAGTGATATTAAACATTTTATTCAGAATATGCTCATATGTCTCTCACATGTACCTTCATCGTGTTTTCAATTGCCATCTAATTAGAACATTATTTCAAGATAAAACAAGGTTGGAAATATTCTCATTTTTTATTATTTCCGCCTGACTACCATAGTCATTTAT
Organism: Allobates femoralis; assembly: GCA_033576535.1. Taxonomy (NCBI): domain Eukaryota; kingdom Metazoa; phylum Chordata; class Amphibia; order Anura; family Aromobatidae; genus Allobates; species Allobates femoralis. The sequence continues at coordinate 438,672,392 of JARQOC010000002.1, read as the reverse complement.
TTCAAGAGATTGTGAAATGCGGAAATGGTATCGTTCATAAATAAGAAATATGTGCCTCATAAGAGACATCTGGATAACACATAATCAGATGGAATATCTCTAGTAAGAATCTTTGGCCTTCACAAGATAAGTTACAAATAGTTAGCAGAAGTAATAAACCCTACATGCAGCACAACTTAAAATGTCTTTCCTTGTATAAAAAATGTCATTTTATAGAATGGGTATAGTGCTTATTAATGTTATCATTATTTCACTGGTTTATAGAGAGTAATATTATTTTTTTTTCATACAAATAAACATCTAATATTAAACACGTTTTTCATTACTGTACAGTTGCGCAATATCAGACTTTTCAAAGCTGGATTGCATTTTTACTTGTCTCATTTACATATAAATTGAAGGCATAGCTGAATTCAGAGTGTTATGATTAGATGCTATTGTACTGTAAGTGACAGACTCATATACTCTTAAGTTTTACCGTCTTTGCTACACTACCACAACATAAGAACATAAGCTAAATATTTATTAAATACATGAAAAAATACTTCTGTTTCTAGTGATAATGAATATATGAAGGGAATCTATTTTAGGGAAGTTACCTGTTGTTTAAAGCGAACCTGTCACCCCCTTTGTGCATTTTAAACTGTGCCCACCAGCTTACACATAATGTAAATGTGTTCTAGTAACTTCTCTATGTGCCCAGACGTGCCCCACATACCTGAGAAAATAACTTTTATTGTGTCCAGCGGTGGTCTCCTATTGAGCCACGGAGGCTGCTTTACGGTCATGGTGGCTAAACCCCTCTTCGCCCCTCTGGGCTGCAAAACCTACCCATGTTTTAAACTTCCCGCCCTTCCTCTGGCCAGTGCTTGAGTGACAAGAGCACTCATGTCAGAGCAGTGGAGCAGGTGTCCACGCTCCATAGAACATAGTGCAGATGTCTTGCAAGACTTCACAAATCTTGCGAGTCCTTGGCACCTGCGCCTGCGCAGTGGAGCGGGTGTCCATGCATAGTGCTGAGGTCTTGCGAGATTTGTGAAGTCTTGCGAGAAATCTGCACTATGTAATATGGAGGGCGGACACTGCTCCGGCGTGAGTGCTCTTGTCACTCAAGCGCTGGCCAGAGGAGGAGCGGGAAGCTTAAAACATGCTGGGCGGGTTTTGCAGCTTTTGCAACCCGGAGGGTTTTAGCCACCATGACCATATAGCAGCCTCTGTGACTCAATAGGAGGCCACCGCTGTACACAATAAAAGTTGTTTTCACAGGTATGAGGTGTCAGTCTGGGCACATACAGGGGTTACTAGAACCCCATTTACATTATGTATAAGTTGATGGGCACAGTTTAAAATGCCCAAAGGAGGTGACAGGTTTCCTTTAAACTAGATTTAATGTATTTTCTTAATTTTTGACAATGTTTTTCCATATCACAATCTGAATTAAAAATTAAAAATAGAAGTCTTGCAACTCTCACACTGACCACTGGGGCGTTTTAAGACTCCAACTTCCTATTGCTTCAGGAAACAACACGAGCAGTTTCTGCATTAAAGCATCTAATGTTCATGAGCAACTGTCAATGTGATGGGAGGGGGAATGGTACGAACAGTGATATTACTTATTGTGAATAGTAGATCCTGTGCTATCAGCTGTGTACAAAGGTTTTAGCTGTCTATGTAATATTGTCTCTTATGATGAGGAGCCTTGCTGAAAACTCTTCTTGAATGGACAGGAAGGTTTACTTTAAGAAATCTCAAGTGGCCAGTGAGAAATTGCAGACATATCAAATGGCAGGGAATGATGATGATGATGGAGGGGACTCGTGGAGGGGACTGGGGGACAAAGGGCAACCGGGGAGACAGGGGACTATTCCTCTCCGATGTGAAATGTGTGATCATGTCACATCAGAGAGAAATACACAGAAGGAGGCTGCAGGTGCTGCTTCTGACACACTCTAGTGCCATTGTAGAAGGAGGGAAGGGAGTGGGGGCTGTGTACCAGTATGGGGGGACTGGATCAGGACATTTCTCCATCATGCAGCAGGTTTGATCTTGTCATATGACAGTGAAATATGTTTTTTTTACCAGCGATTCAATGTAGTTCCACATGGTCACGGTATACACCGGAATACGGTGTATAACGGCGATCACGTAGCCGGTAACAAAAAATAGGCCCACTTCCTAATCTGCAGGGTCTCAGCTATCACCGGTAGCTGAAACCCTGGAATATTTGGGCACTGGGGGCACTACAGGCTTTTTCCTTTTTTATACTGCAGAAAGGAAGAAGTACCCTTAACTGTTTTCGTTTTTATACGATACAATGGTCGTTAAGGCTTTAACCCTAGAACGCATACCCATAGAAATCTACACATTCACGCACCTGGGCCTTTTAGGCCCGTTTTCAATTATCATGGAATAACTAAAAAAAAATACTTTTCAAAGTTTATTGCAAAGTAAGGATGCATTCCCACTAGCGCTGGAGTCCGCCAGGACGGGATTCCGTAATGGATCTGACCTCCTGGTGACCCCAGCTAAGGCTGGCGGACGCATACCTGGGGCCTCGCAGGCCTGCCAGGTTACCTGTTTTCCATTTTCTGTAAAATTACTTTAGTTAGATTTTTGAAACTCTAGGTATTCCTCAGGTATATAGTTGTTAGTAATTTCCATTTGTTCATATATTTTTATGCTATAGGTATTTCGGTATAACAACCTTTTTTGGGGACTACCCCATATTCACGCACCTGGGGCCTTTTAGGCCTGTGTGCAAATAACACGGAATAACTCAAATAAAAATACTTTTCAAAATTATTTTACAATTGCAAAGTAAGGATGCATTCCCAGTAGCGCTGGGGTCCGCCAGGAGGGGATCCGTAATGGATCTGACCTCCTGGTGACCCCAGCTAAGGCTGGCGGAATGACTGTGCCATTGTAATTTTAGATGTCAGTAAACTAAAAAGAAAAAAAGAAAAAGATTACAATCAGGCTTGTGCACTGTAAACAGCATGTGATAAGACTCTTTGTTAGGGTCCCAGCACACCAAGTGATATAAAGCAGGTAAAGTGCAGCCCCCCTCCTCTTACCTCCAACAGATCACTTTATTGTAGTGCAGTAGAAGCCTCTGGTTTTGGAGCTCAGAAAATTTCTATTTCCAGACAAAAGAAAGCTGACTTCTTCCTCCAAAGCTCCAGCAATTAGGACAAAAAGACCTGTGATGAGGTCAGAGACACATGACTTTGTGAGGGAGCCTCCCTTCCAAGATCACATGACCATGTTGTCATGCAGAATCCACACTCTTCCCAGAGTCATAAAAGTTCTTCCCCAGCAACAATACAGACAAAAAGACTGAATATCACATGTAAACCTAGTACGGGCCTAAAAGGCCCCAGGTGCGTGAATATGGGGTAGTCCCAAAAAAAGGTTGTTATACTGAAATGTCTGTAACATAAAAATATATGAATAACTGGAAATTACTAACAACTATATACCTGAGGATTACCTAGATTTTCAAAATTCAAACTAAAGTACTTTTACAGAAAATAGAAAACAAGTAACCTGGCAGGTCTGCGAGGCCCCAGGTATGCGTTCTAGGGTTAATAAAGATTGTAGAGAAAAATGTACCAAAATTTTTAACAATACACGTAGCACAAAATCTTGATTTAAATAATTGTTAATTTTCTGATTATAGTATCCCCTTTAAGAACATGCCTATAAAATGTTTTATTTTTCAGGTATGATTGCAGCTGTTCCCCTCCCAGTCCTGCCTGAAACAGTGCTATCAAAACACTTAGCAGAATATTCATGTTCATATCTATGTAAGAATGACTTGCTGTTCAAATGTTAAAACGTTTGAGTAATTTGTATCTGCTTTATGTTTCCAAGGACACTAAACAGATAAAAGTCAGATACCCATATCACCTATACTGTGCATAGAATGTAAATATATTTTGTGGAAAACACCTCTAGGTTATAAAGAACCTGTCAGTAAAATTTAGTAATGTAAAATATAGACATGGCTGTAATACTAATTACATTGACACCTTTGGTGAAGAAATTCGCTTTTTTGTCCTTATTTAATCATCATTTAAGTTTTCTCCCTGTGATTTCCAGACCCTTCTACCTGCCTCCGGTCTTTGATTGTCAGGTTTCAAACTGTGGAGGCAGGTCATTCACAGATCGGAAACAGGCAGAGGTGCTTGGGAATTATAGACAGGGAGGAGAAGACCCAGGCCACTGAACACTAATTAGCAGGAAACGTCAAATGGTGATTAAATAAAGCAACAAAAAAGATTTCTTTCTTCAACAAAATTATCAATTAATTCTGTATTTCAGAGCCATTGCAGCCATGTCTTCATTTTACATTACAACAATTTGCTGACAGTTTCTCTTATAAGATAACACTGGGGAACACAATTATTTAGGAGTTAGGTCAGACAACTGTTCTTAATTAATTTTTGGATGCTGAATCCAGAAATGATCTCAGTTTTTCTCTATCACGTCAAGTTTTTGAACTATAGGATTTTTTTCTTCTCAAAAATATGTAAACTACTGCACCTAAAAAGTGTTGTTTTTTTTAAATAGTACAAATATGAACAAAAAATGAAATATATAAGAAATAGGCATGACAAATATGTTTTTTAACACTATCATGTTTTTTACAAAGGATATATATATATATATATATATATATATATTTATATATATATGCAAGTATTTAAGGTCTTATTACAGATATCAGTGCAATTGTGCTTCTCTGCCAGGTAAGCTGTGGAGGAAAAATTTGACGTGCTAGAAAAAAACTGACTACATTTTTGGAATCAGCATGCCAATTTTAGTATAAATCAGCTCAAAAACCTAACTCAACAGAAATTTTTTTTCAAATTGTTCCCCAGTGTAATGGATGGCTTATTTTGTTGGCATACACTGGAATTAATAGCATCTGTTATAACAAAAGGTTGCAAAGTATTGTACCCAGGGGAGGACTGGATTAGGTGGCAAAGGGGCATATGCCATCCAGCAACTGTTTAGGTCCTCAAAATTGCCTGCTGCTTTAGCAGTTTACGCACAATATTCTTTTAAATCAAGCAGATGCTTTACAGTAGGACAGATGAACCGCATAGAACAGAGGTTCCCAAACTTTTTTTTCTCGTAGACCACTTTTAAAATTTTACTGGTTTCAATGGACCCCTTGCTGCTACATTTCTACCATATTCCCAAAAATAGTCAAAAAATGTGAAGATTAGATCTAATGATGGAAATTTGTGTCTTAGCTGAGTTCCAACCCTAAATTCGGAGCGGTAAAAATAAAAATAGTATATTTTCTTGTGTTCTATTTATTAAAATAATATGATTACAGACTCAATAGAATTAAAATTAAACATTAATAACATAACATAACTTTAACAATGCAAATCAACAATTAAAAAAAAATAGTCATAATTTTAATGGGAGGGATGCACTTGATGGATCGACAGCAAATTGTCAATATTTGGCTTCAGTGTTGTACGGAATAACTGCAAATCTCCCCTTCTGTGATGTTCAATCTGCTCCGTTTTTTGTTAATAGGTTTGTAACGACACTAAAACGTTTTTCGAAAAGGTATGACAAGGGAACCACTATCAAATGTTTTCTCACAATTTCCCACATACAAGGATATTTTTGGGGTATTTCTGCCTGCAGCCAAAATGTTCGATAGCCTTTTTTAAATTTCACCTTCAGCTCCTCGTTGGTGCTAAGCTTGAGTAATACCACATTCGCCACTTCTGTTTCATCAAATGGATTTATGATCCATGGTGGTATTTCCATTGTCAGAATATCTTCAAATCTGTTTTTGAAGTCATCATGCTGTGCATTTAAATGTTGAACGTATGTCTGAATATCCTCATCAAGACATTCTGCCTGTGACACTTTTTGAAACTGGAAGAATTTGCACCGACTAATATTTTGCTTCATAAATTTAAATTTTCCAATAAAAGCCAAAATTAAACCCTTTGTTTTTATAAAATTTAGGCTGTCCCCTTATAACTGCAAGTTATTGTCATTAATTTTTTTTTTAACAAATCTGTCAGATATGCGATGTCTGCTTTCAATTTTATCAGGTTGTCTTTTAAATCTGGATCTTTACCTTCTAGAAACTCTAAGTTTTGCTAAATCTGGGTTTTAGGCGTTTTTACTGCTAAAAACGCATAAAAAACGCTAGCGTTTTTGCCCCCATTGACTTAAATGGGAACGCATGTAAAACCGCATGTAAAAACGCATACAAAATACGTGTGCGTTTTCAAAACCGCAAAAACGCATGCGTTTTTGCCAACGCTTGCCAAAATGTCGGGAGAGACGCTTTGTGCTGCGTTGGCAAAAACGAATGCGTTTTTGCATTTTGAAAACGCACATGCGTTTTGCATGTATTTTTACATACGTCTTTACATGCGTTTCCATTGAAATCAATGGAGGCAAAAATGCTAGCGTCTTTTATGCGTTTTTAGTGGTAAAAACGCAAATTAAGCAAAACACACACCATCCTTAGATGTGGAACAGGCCTAAAACTGATTCAAAAAGTGAGTAAAATCTTGTTAAACATGCACCTTTCGAAAACCAGTGTACTTTAGTATGTAAGAGCAATCGTTGGAAGTCTTCATCATTTTCGTCGCACAATTGTGCAAATAAATATTCAACGCATTGCTTCTTATTTTGTTAACTGCTTTAAGTACAAATGAAAGCGATTGGTGCAATCTATTACTCACATTTTTCGCTACCAGGTGTTGTCGGTGGATGACACAGTGAATTGCAGTTACTCCTGGTATAATTCTTTTAAGATGACTAATAAACCCACGAAATCACCCAAACATGGCAGGAGCTCCATCTGCTGCCACTGAAATAATGTTTGTAAATGGAATAGATTTTTCCTTTAAAAAATCACTCAGGACATTAAATATTGATTCACCTTTAATGTCCATCTCCAAAGTTTTCGCGAATTGCAGCTTTTCATGGATTTCTTCGTCCATAACAATTCGAACATATGCCAATAATAATGCTTCATTACCAGGTAAAGTAGACTCGTCCAGTTGAATAGAAAAATGAGTTGTTTGCAGATAAGTACACAAGAAGCTTTCAATATCAGAGCTCATTTCATCAATATGTCTTTGTACAGTGTTGTTACTCAAAGGAATTCTTTTGAGTACGTCAAATAGAGGTTTGTGCAGAACATTTTTTTAAACCACTTCAACATCAGGTAAAATTATCTGTTCTCCGATGGTGTGCGGTTTCCAGATTTCTATATAAGCAATGAGATATTGTAAGATGCCCGCAAGCCATCATCATTATTTTGAGACGTTGAAGCAAACATACTGTGCATGGTGGGTCTCTTTTCATATTTTTCCTTCAATGCTTGAAAATATTTTAAATCTTTACCTATTTTATCAGGATGACACCTTCTCAGATGATCTTCAAGCTTCGATGGTTTCATAGAGTCATTGCTCAAAACATTGTTGCATAAAAGGCATATGGGCAATCTTTTGTCTGCCTTTGATGGAAGAAAACCAAATTTCAAATAATCAACATTGTACTGTCTGCATTTCTTCTTAGATTCAGCCATGTTTCGTATCAGTTACCTACCTGTAAAGAAAGAAATGTTTGTTTTAGTAATCATAAGGCGATTTTAACTTCATATGCTCTCTTCTTTGAGCTGTCTTCCCCCTGTGCGCTATCCCCCTGTATGCATTCTCTCTTTTCCCCTTGCGTGTTGTCTTTTTTCCCCTTGCAGGCTGTCTCTTTACTCCCTTGTGTGCTGTGAGCTGTATCTCTTCCTCCTTGTGCGCTGTGAGCTGTCTCTTTCCCCCCTTGTGTGCTTTGAGCTGTCTCTTTTCCTCTTTGTGTGTGCTGTTTCTCTTTTGTGTTCCCTTGTGTGTGTGTGTGTGTGTGTGGTGTGCTGTTTCTTGACCTCCTTTTGCTGTCTCTGTGCTCCCTTGTGTGGTCCATGCAAAAGGACCTTTGATGATGTCAGAGTCATGAGATCGGTGACTCCGTCCATGACTCTGACATCATGACAGGTCCTTCAGATTCAGATTGTGTTTAATCTGCAGCAGCGATGGATTTGGGGGTCACCGGGGGGATGGAGGGGGGCTGCTGGGTGCGGGGACATGGCGGGGGTGATCGAGCTGCGGAGATGTGTGCAGCGGAGGTGATGGGCAGGAATGCAGCCATCGCCATATTCAGAGATCAATGTCTTCCGGTCGGCGCTTGGAATTGTGGGATAGAGATATAAGCACCGGAAGTCTGTGACAGAGCCGATTAGTGATTATATATTTAGATTGCAATATAAAATAAAAATATGTATAGCAAATAGGCATGTACTTACTTTTTCCTGCACTGGCAAACACTGACATCGATTCACTTACACTTTTCTTTTCAAAATTCTGGAAACAAATGAGTCATGTTTGTCCTGGGCATGCGTATTTATATTGGTGAAGAATCAAACAAGTTCATGCAAGATTGCAAGCACAGCACAAGTTGTATTTCATCCCTTTGCACGTCTGAACAAGCGATGCAGGCGGGCGGACGACACTTTACAAGTCTCGAACGCGTTGTACTGAATATCAAACATGCACGTTTTTACAGTTTTAACAGTCGCTGACCTTCTTAAAGTATTATCTGCCTACATTGATGGGTAAAGCAAAGCCAACATTTTTGTCTTTACTATCGAAACCAGATAAATTTTCGTGGACGCCCACTTACAACTTGTGAATACCCATTTTTTTTTCATGCTAACGTAGACCCCTGTCGAGTCTCCCGTGGACCCCTGGGGGTCCACCTGGACCACTTTGAGAATCACTGCATAGAACAATGAGCATGGTTGTTTCTGCTGAAGACACATCTTTCAGCACACCAGACAAGAGTAATTAATGTGCAAAATCGATCCTTTGTATTACTAATATTAAATGGAAGTAGAGGGACTCCATTGATAACAGTGGGGTCTGTCTGGGGTCTATATTTCCATTTTTAGAATGGATGACATTTTTGTTTATAAAAACTGCTATATAACAGATCTTTTTCACACTTCTTTTTTTTGTCCTTGTTTTGCACTTTTGTCTTTGCCTTGTCTTGTCTTGTTATTCATATTGTGTAATGCTCTAAGATATTCAGAAGAAAGCCATAGAATATAACAGTAAGACATAGTAAAGCTATGTTTATTTTTGGCTTTCTTTATGCTGGGTTTACATTTTTTTAAGTATAGCAAGTTCTAAAAAACATATAGCTAAGGTAAAGGCAATTGAACATATGCATAGTTGTACTACATATGATTATTCTAATTTATGGCTCTGTAAGACACAGCCTTGGAGTACATATTTGTTTTTTTTGTTTTTTATTTGTTTGCCTGGTGTGGAGATTCTAATGTAGACAATCCCTGATTGTAGATTTGTTCCGTATTTTTAAATGTGCCCAGCTTTCCTACAAAAAGGGTATGCATTATTTGTAAATTAAAAAGTACAACAAGAGGGTGACGGTAAGTATGGGCAGCAATAGAGTGATCTGGGCAGACAACGTACCTTGTTGCTGAAGAGCCTGTGCTTGCAGAGTCCAAGTGATGGTGCTCGACAGGTTGAGCCTAGTCCAGGCAAGACAAACCAATCCAATTCTGAAGATGACTGTGGCACACTCCAGGAAAGTAAAACTCCTTCTTTATTTCAAACAGGTAAAAGCTGGTGCCCTATCGCCAGTTCAGCATGGGGGAAGAGGGGGAGACAGGTGTATGGACAACAGCTGTTTCACAATTTGTGCTTCAACAGGTCTACTCTTTGTAAATTATATGCTGCTTCTTATAGATTTCTCTATGCTTTATTTTAAAATAGAAGCGGTTACATTTTTCCAACCACTTTTTGCATTGCTTCTCTCAGTGGCCTCAATTGAGAAAAATAAGGAAGAAAAAGGTCATAGAAGTGCAAACAACATATGAAATGGACATGTGACAAGCTGAGTGAGTGTGAAAACAGTGGAGTACATAATACTACACACCATAAGGATTCAATGTATCAGTGTCAGTGGCAAGTTCTATACATAACTCCTTTAAATTTAAATATGTCAACCACTGAATTTCATCAAAACTTTATGTAAATATTCATAGTTTTCTAACTAAAATTTTGCAATGAACCATTAGATGAGCCTAGGTTTTTGAGAAGAAAAATAAGAAAAAAATCAATATGTTCACCGGAAAATGTACTAATGAAATACTGCTATGATGGGGGGGCTGCTGTTGACATTGTTATGGGGGTAATGTCCCCCAATTCTGTACTAATGTCCCTCATCCTGGGCCTCTATCAGGTATGTACAGTGGTGTGGAAAAGTGTTTGACGCTTTTCTGATTTCTTATTCTTTTGCATGTTTTTCACACTTACATGTTTCAGATCACCAAACAAATTAAAATATTAGACAAAGATATCACAAGTAAACACAAAATGCAGTTTACAATTGAAGGTCTTTATTATTAAGGGAAAAAGAAATCCAAATCTACAGGGCCCTGTGTGAAAATGTGATTGGACCCTAACCCTCATAACTGTTGGACCACCCTAAGCAGCAATTAAGTGTTTGCTATAACTGGCAATGAGCCTTTTACAACACTCTGGAGGAACACTGGCCAACTCTTCTTTGTAGAATTGTTCTAATTTAGCCATATTGGAGGGCTACTGAGCATGAACTGCCTTTTTAAGGTCATACCATAGCATCTCCATTGGATTAAGATCAGGGCTTTGGCTAGGCCACTTCCAAAGTCCTAATTTTTAATCATGTCATTTAGATGTGGACTTGAAATTGTTTCAGAAAATGAAGTATTTCTCCCAGAAAATTATTGCAATTACATATGTTTTGTTATACAGTATGCTTAGTTCCTTTGTGTGTATTGGAACAACACAAAAAAAATAGCACACACACAGAAACACAATTCAAAGATTGAGTCAAGTTTAGAGATGAGCGGTGTTCGATTTGAAATGTTCGCCAATCTGAAATTCGACCTGTTTTGGGCGGTGTTCGAGTCATTCGACGAATGTGAACAATTAGCTTCAAATTCGGCAGTTTGAGGTTATGTTCGATAATGGTTTGTTCACCAAAAGCGTAACTGGCTTTTTACAGTAATACTGTTGATGAATGTTAATATCAAGTTTCAGTGTATAGTATGCAGGGGCGCAGGGTTTAGATCAGTGCTGCAGAAATAATGCCGATCTCCATTTTTTTTCTCCTAATTGCATATACAGTGGGGCGATACAGGCTGTCAGCCAATCACACACACACACAGCAAAGTGCATTTTTTGCACACAAGCAAGGGCATGTGTCATTGGCTGTGTATGTCACATTTTCTTGCCATATAAGACCCAGCCATTTTCCCCATCGCCAACATTTCCTCAGTGCTGCAGTTGTGTGTCAGTCAGGCACCGCTACTGCTGCTGTAGGCGCAATAAAGTGTTAGTTAGATAGATAGTGAGTGAATCTCAAGTTAGATAGACAGATAGGTTTAGGGAGTGGGGACTAGATGGAATCTCAGCCCTTTTGAGGGCTACTTCAGACAAGTAGGGAGTAGGGATTAGTTGTAAATAACAGCCCTTTTCAGGGCTACTTCATAGAAGTAGGGACTAGTTATAATATCAGCCCTTTTGAGGGCTAGGTTAGAGCAGTTCCTATTAGTTTTTTGCCAAGCAGGTGTGTGCCAGTGCTGTGCAAGTGTTTTTCACAGCATCTGGCCAAATCTAGCTCAGGCAATTCTTTAGGGCAGGTAGTGTAGCACTGCTGTGAAGAAAGCTACACCATCTGTCTTCAGTAGCCAATTTTTTTACTGCAGCTAGCCAAGGCAATTTTTTTGGGCTAGTAGCAGTTTCTGGTAGTCAGTGGTGTAGCCCAGCTGTAATGTAAGCTATACCACTTGTCTATCCAGAAGACAATTTTTTACTGCAGCTAGTCCAGGCAATTTTTTGGGGCTTGTACCAGTGTCAGTTAGACAGTGGTGTAGCCCACTTGTGAAACAAGCTACACCGCCTGTATAGTTCAGACTAATTTTTAACTGTACCTAGCCCAGGTAATAGTTTGGGCCTAGTACCACTGTTTGGCCACTCAGCTCTGCTCGATTCTATCCTAATTTTTTTTCCCAACAACTACAGAGTTGCCAATCTGGTCACATACAAAATGAGTGGCAAAAGGCCTGCTGCTGGTGGAAAGGGGAATCTGCGTAGTGGAAAGGGCAAAAAGGTTTGTGTCCATGGGGTAGGTTGTAAAGCAACAGTAACATCTGCTGAAGAAAGACCATCTTCCAGCCAAACTAATATGTCTACTTCTTTTCGTGGACAATCTGATATGATCCCTTTCTTACAGACACAAGTCACACGATGATTGCTACCAATTGTAGATGAGGCACAAAAAGAGCAGGCGGATGAATGGATAGCAGGTGCTTCATCAAGTGGGCTCTGCTCCACCTCAACTTCAACACCACAAATACACCAGTCCTCAGAGGTGTCACCCCAATCGCACTTGCTTCCTCACAGTTCCCAAGTCTCCAGCCGCCCGGCTGACTATGGTGTAAGACAGATGGTTGAGTATGCAGAGATGTTAACTCATACCATAGCCTGGGAATCAGAGGGCTGCTCCAAAGCTTCTGTGAGTCCAGATGAGGAAATGATCTGCACTGATGCCAGAAGCTTTGTGAGTCAAATCCAGACCCAGTCTAAGTCCTGTTGGTGGAGACAATGAGGAAGATGCTGATGAGACTGAGATACCTGATTGGACCGACAACTTGACTTTTCGGTCAGGGTTGGAAGAGGTTGAGTCTGAGGACGACGGGTGTGAGAGCACACAGGGTGATGATGAGGTTGGAGATCCCACTTACTGTCAACCCACAGTCAGCCAGTCGATGAGAGTCAGCAGAAAAGGTGGAGGAGGATGCTAGTGATGACGAGGTTAGGTTGCGCCTTCCTGGGCAGAGATGGAGTACTGGAAGCATGTCAACAACTGCATCCTCAACCACAACTCGACCTCTGAGCAGAAGTCATAGTGGCTCTTCTTCAGGTCTCATGGGTTAGCCTTGGCTAGCCTGAGCCTTTTTGGAGATCACAAAGGATGACCAACTCAGGATGACACAGGGGTAGAAAAGTCCTTGCAGATGCATGACTTGTTCATCTTGATGAACATTAGTCTGTCTATATTGTCACTGGAAATAGCTGCGTGCACTTATCTGTCAGCAAACCACCAGAAGCGCTGAAGACATGTTCAGAGAGAATGCTGGCTGCGGGGTACGACATGATCTCCAAGGCATGAGTGGCGAGCTCAGGCCATTTTTCCAGATTGGAATGAGCAAGGGTCCAGTTCCACAGTCATGGCATCGATGTTCACTTGGAGATACTCCTGTGAGATTCACTTTGTGCACCATTGTGTTTTGTGGAAAAGTAGATCTAAGATCTACTCCTGCATGCGTGAATCCCTTTCCATGGCAGGAATTATTTTGCCAAATATACTCTTGTACCTGGGATCTAAGAGTGTGGCAACCCAGTAGTCGGCATTACTTCAAATTCTGGCAGTCCGAGGGTCATATTGCAGGTAGTGCAGCAAGAAGGCATTCATGTATCTTGCGCCTCCAGGAGGCCCAAATCCTTGTGGTGGCGAGGTAAGAAGCATGCTTCCTTCCTCTGCCCTCTCCTCTCAACCTCGCACAACAGAAATGTGATCAAGGTCTCCCTCATCTGATGAGTTTTCCATGCCCATCGCCAGTTCATTCTCCATTTGTTCCTCGGCTCCTGCACCTTCCTCAACAGTTTGGCTGCTACCATGCACTCTCGTTAATCCCTCTCCCCCACCCTCCCATGCCTACCGCCTTGGTGCTGTGACTGTCTGGACCTTGTAGATCTTGTTATCCCTTCCGCATACGACTCCTCCGCTACTTCCTCCCCCTCCTCTTGTCCCACCACCTGAATCCGAATACTGTTTAAAGTGTGCTCCAGCATGAAAATGACCGAATAGTCAGGTTGATAATGGCATCATCAGCACTAAACATCTTCATTGCCATTTCAAAACTTTGCAGAAGGGTGCATAGGTCTTTGATCTGAGACCACTCCAGCAGCGTGATTTGCCCCACCTCTGGATCTCGGCCCAGGTTATACATCATAAAGTATTGCACCAGGTCTTGTCGTTGCTGCCACAGTTGCTGCAACATGTACAAAATTGAATTCAATCATGTCGGCCGGTGAACTGGCAGGACGAACGACTTCTGTAGAGATGCAAGTCATTGAGCTGCGGGATGCGAACGACGGAAGTGAGCACACAGCGGCCGTGCATAAGGTCTCAAAAATCCTCTGTGTCCACCAGGCGGAAAGGCAGCATTTCTGTACCCAACAGCTTGCAGATGGTGAAATTCAACCTCTTAGTTTCCTCATGGCTAGGAGGAAATGGTCTTTTACTTGTCCATATCTGAGGAACCAAGGGCTGGCTGCTGTGCTGAGACGGGGTTGAGTAGGGTGTCCCTGGAAACTGCTGGTCTGTGAGGAAGGTGCAGTCGAAAATGTTATGTTGCCTTTATCTAAAGGTGGTGCTCTCGATGTCTGACAGCCCTCAACACCAGCAGGGGTTTCCACTTCCAAAAGAACTGACAACCTGTTAATCACACTGGCTGTTGCGGGTAAAGAGATGGAAGGTCTGCGTCCAAAAGCATGTGCCCACAGTCACAGAGGATGAAGAGGCCGCGGATGCAATTGATGGGGCAGACAGTGGTTGGCTTCATATCCATGTGATGGTTCATGCATGAAATACTCAAACTATTGATTATTTGGCCTCTACTTAGATTTTGGTGACAAATCTTACAGATAGCATAGGGAGACTAAAGGCTTGTGGATTTTTGAATGTGCTGCATGAAAGTCACCTCACCAACCATTTTAAGCTTGCAACTCTGGGGCAGTTGATGCCACTTAAGTGGTGTCTGTGCCCCAATTTTTGGAAAAAATGGAGACTCTTGTTGAAGTCCCCTTGCTATGTTTTACATGATTTTAGAAGGGCATGACATGCCTATATCTGTGTCTCCTCCTCCTTTTACTCATCCAGCTCTTTTCTTTTTGCATTTTTATATATACTTGTCACTTCTCCATGTGTTTGTTTTGACTTCTGAGTAGTTTGTCACCTTTTGGACACCTTGGAAGGTGTTTTCTATGTGTTTGTATGTGTTTGTCTGCCATTGTATTAAATGGGGTTCAACGGTGTTCGGCGAACATTCGAAGAACAAACCTCCAATTCGACTAATCGAATCGAATTCGAACACTATGGTGGTGGCTCACCTTTGGTCAAGTTCTCTCCTTATTATCTGATTTCAAGTTTGATTTTCATATTTCCCACACTTGTTACTTGCCACAGGTGAGTTTAAACAATCATCAGATGCTTGAAACAAAGTTGTTTACCAAGAATTTTGGAAAGATGCCAACAAATATTTTCAGCCAATGTTTGGGGGTTTTGCGTAAAATATATGCAATATGCCTTTTTATTCTGTACTTTTATGTTGTTCCAATACACACAAAGGAAATAAGCATGTGCATGATAAGACAAGTAATTGCATAACTGTTCTGAGAGAAGTACTTACCATATATACTCGTGTATAAGCCGAGTTTTTCAGCACAAAAATTGTGCTGAAAAGTTCCCCACTCGGCTTATACACGAGTCACTATACGGTGGTGTCCGGGGCTGGAGGAGGCAGGGGGAGGCTGTAATATGAGTGCCCGGTCACGTGGGGCCGCTCATTAGTGCAATGCAATATGCACTGCATCCCCCTGTCCATCAGCGGCAGGGGGAGTGGTGCATATTACATTGCACTCCCCCAGTGGTATATACAGGCCCTCCCGCTCCTCCCCCAGTGGTATATACTGGCCCCCCGCTCTTCCCAGTGGTATATACAGGCCCCCCGCTCCCCCCATAGTATATACAGGCCCCCGCTCCCCCTCCCAGTGGTATACAGGCCCCCGGTTGCTGTCTCCTCGCTGTTACCGTGCTCCTCCGGTCTCCTTCCCGCTTCTACCTGGCCGTCCGGCGCAGCCACAATGACATCATTGTTTCTGTGCTGTCACATTACGCCGGGTAGAAGCGGGAAGGAGATGAGGATGCGCGATGACAGCGAGGAGGGTAAGTATGAAAGCTATTTTTTTACAGGTGTGCGGCAGCAACCGGGGGCCTGTATACCACTGGGGGGAAACGGGGGGGCCTGTATATACCGCGGGGGGCCTGTATGTACCACTAGGGGGGCCTGTATGTACCACTGGAGGGGCCTGTATACCACGAAGGGGCCTGTATACCACTAGGGGGGCCTGTATACCACTAGGGGGGGCCTGTATACCACTAGGGGGGCTGCTGTATACCACTGGGGCTGCTGTATATACTGCTGGGGCCTGTATATACCACTGGGGAGGCTGCTGTATTACTGCTGGGGCCTGTATATACCACTGGGGAGGCTGCTGTATACCACTGGGGCTGCTGTATATACTGCTGGGGTCTATATATACCACTGGGGAGGCTGCTGTATACTACCACTGGGGAGGCCTGTATACCACACTGCTGGGGGCTGTATACCTGTGCTGGGGTCCACCCTCGGCTTATACACGAGTCAATAGGTTTTCCCAGGTTTTGGGGGCAAAAGTAGGGGGGTCGGCTTATACATGGGTCGGCTTATACACGAGTATATACAGTAATTATTTTGGAACAATTGCAAGAGTGCCAACACTTTTGGCCATGACTGTACTTTACCAATGTCTGAACAATATAATAGACTATGAATCTATTTAGCATTTTTGTCAATATAAAATCACCGTTATTGCATTGTATTGCAATGTGGCTGTGACCTAAGAAACATAGTTTTGGCATTTGGACTTTTTTTTCCATTACACAGTTTACAGATCTGATTAATTGATTTTATATTTCGATAGATCAGGCATTTCTAAATGTAGCGATACCATACATGTGTTTTTTTATTGTTTTAATAGTTTTATTTTCAACTAGCTGTAGTACCCGGCTACGCCCGGGTTAATAAATAACTGATGTTAGCTATAACAAAATAGAATTTGAATATGTCATATTAATGACCTGTAGGAAAATAGAAGCTGAGCTGTGATTGATTGCTATAGGCAGCCTAATAATTCTCCAGCCAACAGTAAACCCTCCCCCTGGCCGGGCAGTATATGTTACCTCACACATACACATAATAGACAGCTCATGTGACTGACATCTGCCTTAATTCCCTATATGGCACATGTGTTGCGCATTGGCTGTTTTTAATCAGATGTTTATGTTTGGAAAATAAAGATAGCACACATGTGAGGCAAGTTGTGTGAGGTGATTTGTGCACATCTGTGTCTGTCTGTGTGGTGTGAGTGTCCCTGGGGTGTGTATGTGTGTGTCCCTGTGGGGGGTCTGTGTGGTGTGTGTGTCTGTTGTGTGTGTCTCTTTGTGGTGTGTGTGTGTCCCTGTGGGGTGAGTGCATGTGTCCCTATAGGGTGTGTATGTGTGTGTATCCCTGTGGGGGGGTCTGTGTGGTGTGTGTGTGTATCTGTGTTGTGTGTGTCTCTTTGTGGTGTGTGTCCCTGTGGGGTGAGTGCATGTGTCCCTATAGGGTGTGTATGTGTGTGTGTCCCTGTGGGGGGGGTTTCTGTGTGAAGTGTGTGTGTGTCTCTGTGTTGTGTGTGTCTCTTTGTGGTGTGTGTGTGTCCCTGAGGGGTGAGTGCATGTGTCCCTATAGGGTGTGTATGTGTGTGTGTCCCTGTGGGGGGATCTGTGTGGTGTGTGTGTGTCTCTTTGTGGTGTGTGTGTCCCTGTGGGGTGAGTGCATGTGTCCCTATAGGGTGGCTATGTGTGTGTGTCCCTGTGTGGGTAGTCTGTGTGGTGTGTGTGTCTGTGTCATGTGTGTCTCATTGTGGTGTGTGTGTGTCCCTGTGGGGTGAGTGCATGTGTCGCTGTAGAGTGTGTGTTGTGTGTCCTTGGGGGTGTGTGTGTGTGTCTCTGTGTTGTGTGTGTCTCTTTGTGGTGTGTGTGTGTTTGTTCGGGTGCGTGGTGAGTATCCAATGTTGGGGCTGCACCTTAGCGACTATACACTTGCTGTTACTCTTTGTGTGCGTATGGTGTGTATACATGTCCCGTGCATGGTGAATAGCTCATGTTGGGGCCCCACCTTAGTGACTATATGCTGGTATATGCTGTTAGTCTTTGGCGCTGTCATTAAGCCCCTCTCATTCACAACTGTCAACTGGTAACTGTCACTTTTTCCCCATTATGTAGATAGGGCCAAAATTGTTTGGTGAATTGGAATGCGCGGGGTTAAAATTTCGCCTCACAACATAGCCTATGACGCTCCCGGGGTCCAGACGTGGGACTGTGCAAATTTTTGTAGCTGTATCTGGCAGCTGTCGATTTTCCTCCCACACGTTTCCTTTCCCTTTTTCCCCATTATGTAGATAGGGGCAAAATTGTTTGGTGAACTGGAACGCGCGGGGTTAAAATTTCACCTCACAACATAACCTATGACACTCTCAGGGTCCAGACGTGTGACTGTGCAAAATTCTGTCTCTATAGCTGACAGCTGTCGATTTTCCTCCAATATTTTTCCATTCACTTTTTCCCCATTATGTAGATAGGGCCAAAATTGTTTGGTGAACTGGAATGCGCAGGGTTAAAATTTCACCTCACAACATAGCCTATGACGCTCCCGGGGTCGAGACGTGTGACTGTGCAAAATTGTGTGGCTGTAGTTGCGACGGTGTAGATGCCAATCCCGGATATACACACATACACACACACATACACACATTCAGCTTTATATATTAGATGGAGCAAAAGGGGGTTAATGTGAACTTTTGTGTTTTTTTCATATTTTTTAAAACGATTTTTTAACTTTTCCTTGATTTTACAGGGCCTCTTAGGGCTCCTTAGCACTGCACAGTGTGATCGCTTGTTCTATGCATATGTATATGTAAAACATTCAGGAAGAATTGAGGAAATCATAAAAGAAAACTGGAGACCATACTCTGGCATTCTGGTCAAGTCCCACATTAAACAGTCTATGCGGCATCTGTTCACACCAGCAGACTGTCAGATTCCTCATATATGTAAAGAGACAAGACAATCCTCTACCTTGGAAAGACAGAGAATCATAGTTGCAATTGATGGTTGGCCAAGAAATTCTAGATATCCTAATGGTCAATTGTGAAGAACTTGGATGCTGCTGGTTATAAGGACACTGAAACGGAGATGTTACTTCTAGAACATGATGTTCCTCATCAGCTGTTCTCTCAGGCTGCTCTAAGCTTCCTTCCTAAAATGCCGTGGTCCATAGCTCCCAAGGATATGAAGAACAGAATTGACCTGAGGCATCTCTGTGTGTGCAGTGTGGATCCTCCTAGGTGTACTGACATTGACGATGCTTTACACTGTCGAGAACTTGCAAATAGTAACCTTGAAGTTGCAGTACATATTGCAGATGTAAGGCATTTCAAAGACCTGGAACTGCCCTGGACCAGGAGGCTGCAAATAGAAGAACCACTGTATACCTTTGTGAGGTGAGAATTGACATGGTGCCATATCTTCTTAGTTCTAACCTCTGTTCTTTAAGATCAGATGTGGATAGATTGGCATTTTCCTGCATTTGGGAGCTGAAACATAATGCTAAAATCATAGAAACAAAATTTACCAAAAGTATTATCAATTCAAAAGCTTCCCTCACCTATGCAGAAGCGCAGATGAGAATTGATTCTCCCAACATAAATGGTGAGATTACCAAAAGTCTCCATCTGCTGAATAAATTAGCAAAGATTTTGAAGAAGCGGAGAATAGATAATAGTGCCTTAACTCTGTCTTCCCCTGAAGTCCGATATCTGGATAGTGAAACTCACGACCCTATAGACCTTCAGACCAAGGAATTGAAGGAAATCAATTAAATGGTGGAGGAGTTCATGTTATTAGCTAATATTTCGGTGGCACAGAAGATTTATGTTGAGTTTTCAAAGTATGCTTTACTGCGCAAGTAACCAGCTCTACCTCCTGGAAACTACGACATCCTCATAAAATCTGCACACTCCAAGAATTTGGACGTTAAGACGGATTCTGTCAAGTCCCTCGCTGACTCCTTAGACAAAGCAGAGTGTTCAGAATTTCCCCATCTGAACACATTATTGAGAAATCTGGCAACTCGCTGCTTGATGCAGGCAGTGTAATTCTACTCTGGGATGGACATTGACTTCCATCACTACGGTCTCGCATCTCCCATTTACACACATTTCACTTCCCCATTTGGAAGATTTGTAATTATGGCAAATGAATAAATGTGGGCAAAAATGAAATGGACTTGATGCAAAAGCTAACAATATGGCTGCTATTCAGATGGTTGGCATTAATGCAATGAAGTTTGTTTAGGTTCATGTAATGATTTAAGCATTTCTAAATAGAGAGATTGATTTATTCCTATTAACATGTTACTGTATATTGTTTGAGGTTATTGTGTATACAGGAATTAGGCAAAAACATGCCCCTTTAATAGGAAAGTACATCATAGACTATGAGCCCTCGTGGACAAGGTCCTCTCCCCTCTTGTACCTGTGTGACTTGACTGTCCATACATACTGTACTTGCCTTTGTTTGCCGTTTTCACATGTAAAGCACCATGAAATTTAATGGCGCTATAAAAATAAATCATAATAATGCAGGGAGATACTTCAGCATTTCTCTGCATTGCCCAAATGATCTCTTTCTGCCTGTGACGCAGCTCAGACATTGTCATCAAGAAGTGATTCATGACAGAATTTGGGCTCATTACCTGACTCTGCATTGTCATAGTAATGTACTGAGGTCCTGTGATGTGATCAGGGAACAGTGTAATCCCCAATGCTGTGCATTGGAACGCGCAGTAATCATTTGACACTGCAATCCAAATGTTAACAGTGCCGATCAGATTGCTGATCAATTTGGTGCTGTTAACTACACATGTCCGCTGATCAGATCAGCTGACATGTTTGGGGGATGATGCGAGCTCAGCACGTGAACTCGTATCAAAGGGAAGAAGTCGGCAAAGACATACAATTATGCCTTAGTCGTGAAGAGGTTAAAGTAACCAAATGCCTTTATTGCTAATACATATGCCCCTACTTGCGGTTTATTTTTTGGCAAGTTCCAAAATGTTTTATAATGCTATGGTAATTTATAGCATTCCACAATATTTTGAAAAGCTTATTTGAAAATACTTAAAATAGGAAAAGATATGTCTGCTGTAAAACACTTTAAAAATTTTCAGTTGATAGTTAAAAATGCTAAATAAAAGGGAACAAGAGAGGAATAAATTTCTGCAATCTTACTGGAGTTGATGTCACTTAGAATCTTCATTGGGTATTGTTTAATTTGAAAAATACAAAAAAAAAACAGAAAGTGTCAGCAATGTAAATTTTAGACTATAAGAGCAATACATTTTTGCTTTATTGCTGTACAGTATTATGTGTGGCGCTCTGAATGACAACTAGACCATTTTCCTTCATTTTCTTAAAAACGTATGAAAATATAGCTTCATGATCGACATGTTGTAATTTTCCATAACCCCAATAATTCAATGAAAAACAAGAATGCAATGATTTAGACACTTATTATAGCCATATTTTATTCACAGCAGAACATAGAATTCAAATCAGAAGTTGAAACTTAGCCATTTTTCCAGTTCATTTGAAAAAAATATAACATTGAGTAATTAATGGAAGCAATACAGTTAGGAAAGGGCTATTTCTACCATTGTGTAGCATTCCCTCTTCTTATTACAACAGTTTTTAAGCAAAGCGTATTTAGGAGACCAAATCCTGGTGTTTTGGGAGACCATTGTTGTTCCATTGTTGTCTGATGTACTGTAGAATTCTAGCTGCACAACAGTCCTGGACCTTTTTTGCCAGATTTTTCATTTCATAATGTGTCAACTTTCTTTTGGTAAAATGTCCCCACACATACACACAGTATAATGTCCCCACACATACACATATACACTATAATGTCCCCACACATACACACAGTATAATGTCCCCACACATACACATATACACTATAATGTCCCCACACATACACACACTATAATGTCCCCACACATACATACACATACACATACACATACATACATGTGCACATACAAACAGTATAATGTCCCGACACATACAGACATATACACATACTGACACAGTATAATGTCTCCACACATACACACACATACATACATACCGTATATACACATACACACAAAGTATAATGTCTTCACGCATACACATACAGTATAATGACCCTACACAAACACACATATACACACATACATACACACATGCACACAATATAATGTCCTAACACATACTCACACAGTATAATGCCCCCAAACATATACACACAGTATAATGTTCCCACATATAGACACATACACACATAACATACACACTGTTTAATGTCCCCACACATACACACATGAATGTGCACATACACACTGTATAATATCCCCACACATAAACACTCATGCATACACACACATACATACACACACATACACATATATATACACACATACATACATACACACACATACCCACACACAATATAATGTCTACATACATACACACACAGACATACACACATACATGCACACACATACACACATAGTATAATGTCCCCACACATACACACACATACAGGGGCATCGTAATAAATTAGAATATCAACAAAAAGTTAATGTATTTCAGTAATTCAATACATAAAGTTAAACACATATATTATATAGGGTCATTACAAACAGAGTGATTTATTTCAAGTGTTTATTTATGTTAATGTTGATGATTATGGCTTACAGCCAATGAAAACCCAAAGGTCATTATCTCAGAAAATTAAAGTAGGGAGGATGAAGGGTCTGAGAGATAAAATATTATCTAAATAGATATCAGAGGCTTCACCTTGTGTGGTTGTGTCACAACCACTATAAAAGCATATCACAGCTGCTGCAGTCCCCAGTGTGGTGCCTATTGAGTAGGGAAGATGAAGGGTTATAAATCCCGCTTGTGTATGCCACAAGACATCAGAGGGTGAATATAATATAATATAATATGGATTTATTTTATTGTATTGCATTTCAGGTCTCCCTTGCCCCTTCCTCAGGACAAATCAATGTCATATTGTCATTGTCAGGGCATTTCAGGGGTTCCTGAAACGCGCCGACTAATAAATCAATATTATATTCACCCTTTGATGTCTTGAGAAATATGGCAGCACGGTTTTTAACCCTTCATCCTCCCTACTTTAATTTTCTGAGATAATGACATTTGGATTTTCATTGGCAGTAAGCCATAATCAGAAATGCAATGGCATAAATGAAAGACATTACACATGTAAGATATTAGGCACATCACTGATTCCATAATAAGTGTTCTTGTTCTCTTTGTGAATTTTGGAATAAAATAATCAAACTAAAATGTATAGGGACGTTGTTATGTCACTGTTGGGGACAGTATATAATACCCTTTATTTTTTGCACAACTCACCTACCGTGTTTCCCCGAATATAAGACAGTGTCTTATATTAATTTTACCCCCAAAAGTCCCACCCTGTCTTATATTCGGGGTATGACTTATATTAAAAAAAAAAAAAGACAATTAACAGCACCTTGCCGCAAGTGTCCCATACAGTACCGTACAGTACCGTACATTGTATGGGGACCTGCCGCAAGTGTGCCGCAAGTCGGCCGCAAGTCGGCTGTGCGGCGGAATTGCGGTTTTAATGGGCAAGTCGGCAAGGAAACATCCTTACTTTTTAGGGTAATGGCAGCCTCGGGCTATGGATTCCTCCGCGGTGCAGGGCGTTGTCCAGATGCTTCTTCATGCAGGAGCTTATGGCCAATCAGCATTCGAGCCGCTGAGCCAGTCAGCACTCGAGATGCTGGGGAGCCGCTGGCCAATCAGAAGTGACGTCAGGCCGGGGCGACAGGCGCACAAGATTAACACTATGCCATCGGGGTTACCTGCGGCACCTGAGGGCAGAGGGGAGCCCACGGGCGACAGCGGACCTGCGGCTGCACCTGAGGGCAGAGGGGAGCCCACGGAGGACAGCGGGGCCACGGGGACACAGGTAAAACATGCAATGGGCAAAAATGGCACTTTAGCGGTACCCTGCCTTATATTCCCCGAAAATAAGTCACCCTGTCTTATAATCGGGGTATGACTTATATTGGAAAATTCTGCGCCAGCCCTGCCCTGACTTATATTCGGGGGTGACTTATTTTCGTGGAAACAGGGTAATATACTTTTACCACTTTTGGCCACTTTACACGCGGCTACATTTCTAGCTTATCCACAGGTAACTTACTGGTTGCAGTGAAAACATGGAGACATGGTTCTATCTTGTTGCTGTGTACAAATGGAATAATGTCTCCATGATTTCACTGCAGCCAGTAAGTTACCCGTGGATAAGCTAGAAATGTAGCCGTGTGTAAAGTGGCCATTAAGAATAAGTCATTATAACCTCTTCTACCCCAGGGCACCAAGAAATTAGCACAACTGTACACTCCATATCTTTATATCACAGAGTAGTTTTAATACTAACGTTTTGTCCTACATTTTTTATTTACCAAACCTGGGTGTGACTTATAGTCAGGTGTGTCATATAGTCTTAAAAATATAGAATTCAATACTAGAAATTCATGCTTACATTATTTTATAGGATAAACCAACACTTAAAATCATTCTTCAGAATGAAGGGGTCATAGTGCTACTTTCAGCTCTGAAAGCTCTCACAGACTTTGAAGGCTAAAATCTAATTGACTCAGGTCGCTATTATCTTCTTTCAATTTAGTTTCTTGTTTGTATTCAGCACTTCTTTTATAAATCTAGTAAACATTTCATTAATTCTTGGTATGAAATGAAACGTATATGTGATGTAAAAGCTAATGTGAGTTTATATAGCAGGGTCAGATAAAGTTTACCAATGCTCCGAATGATTGAAGTGATTATAGTAAGGAAGAACTTATAGGCACAATGTAATCAGCAACCATCAAGATTCATTTGTCCACTTTAATCAAGTTCCAAAGCAATACAATGTGGTAAGCACTTAGTAGCAAACCATGTTGGCTGCTTGAAAGCTGACAAATGTACATTTTAATTAAATTTAAATGAATGCTGACAAGACTGCTTTCAATTTTCAAAAGTGTCCTTGTATCATCTTAAGGGAAGTTATAGCATTTCACTAAACTATTTCTATCCATGCTATGTACATGTTGTCATGATTCCTCCATTTAATGTGTCTTGGATACAGTGAGTGACGGGTTTGCTGCTCGATAGAATCATGGCCGTGCTGAGCTGTCAGTTTGATGAGTGATAGCTATTGGTATGTTGAATGACAGCTCAACCATCCAATCTGAATCTGGAAGCTGTTTGGCTTCTTCAGGTGTTCCCTGTTCTGAGTTATTGCCCAGTGACTTAGCTGATCAGTCAAATCCAGATCATTTCCAGTCATTTGCTCATCAGTGCATATAGGCCTTGCTCATCTCTTAGCTGTACTTTGATTAATTGCTGCCAGACCTTGGATCTTCTCTGACCATGCATTTTCCTTGACCCTTTGCCTTGATCCGTTATCCTTCTAGTATTCTGACCCCGGATCATAGTCTGACTACACCTTTCTCTTTCCCCTTAGTTCACTCCGTGTTTTTTTGGTATCTGACCCTGGAACATTTGCCTTCCCTTGTTCATGGCTTGTCCATGCGCAGTGACTAATGTCACATTAAGACTTAAGCTATAATGAATTTGACAGAGTCCAGGTCATGGAGTTAAGAATCATGAACCTGATGCAGGGAGGTCACACCACTGAGGATTATAGTTTGAGTTCTGTCAATGGTTCCCTAACATTCTGTGGAATGATGCAGCTCCTAGGTGCCAGTTCCTCAGAGGCCTTTTTGATACTGTCATGGGGAACTAATAGCACACAGACGAGTATTTGCAGGATGGCAGAGATGGTATTAAGGGGAACTGTGAAGCTACTCTGATCCTGTAGGCTGGGGTTCCCTAGCAAACCCTGTCACTGGAATTACCTCTAAAGGTAAGGACATTTGGGCTACCATTCTTACCCTTCCCCTAGCCAGCCCTGGCTAAGCCCCCTCACCTCCACCCAACAAGCGAAAGACTAAACTCTATCAGCGACATCTGCTGGTGTAAAAGTGAACTAATTAAAGGCCAGGGGCATGTACAACTGCGTAACCTAATGCACACACTCACCTGAAGAGCCGCAATAGACCATAGACAGCAGCAGCTTCTGACATTAACTCCAAAGTTACCAACAGGAATTAAACATATTTAATCACTACTGAACAGTTCTCGAAGACTGCAATGCAGGCTCTACATGACAGGGACGCTCTAGCTCGGCATACTCCACCTTGTTCTTTGGTTGGGGCCACGGCTCAGGCCATTTGAATGGATCAAAGATTTCGAGAGTGACACAATGAACAACAAATATTTTCAGTCATGTTTGTCTATTTACCTGAGGTGGAGCCAAATGAGGTAGGAGGGGCCAACTCCAGAGCTGTTTATGAGACATTTGAGCAATCTCAGGCATCTGCCTCTATTGTGGTCAAGCTGAACATTTCCTTACAGAGGACCTGTCACCCCCCTGGTGCTATGCTAACTGAACGCAGTATTGAATGTAGCATGTCAGCTGCATTCAGGGAAGGGGTTCCCCATGTCTCTAGCCCCCTGTAAGTTACTTCTCAGTAATGAGTCATCGCTGTGGTATGGTGTCCTCCCCACCTCCAGCCCTCTCTTGTTCAGCCTCCTGTATGTTTCATTGCTGCCGCTGGTGTCCTCCCCACCTCCAGCCCTTTCTGGTCCACCTCCAGCCCTCTCATGTTCAGCCTCCATTTTGTGGCTCCTCTCCAGACAGCGAGCAATGGGTGGGAGCAGTCCCAGCAGCTGAAATGCCTCCTGTCGGTGACATTAGCGCCAGAGCCCGCCCTGCTCCAGATTATGTATGTTCAGCAGGGTGGGTTCCAGTGCTGACATAACTGTCAGGAGACGTTTCAGCTTCTCAGACCGCTCTCGCCCATTGCTTGATCTGTGGAGGGGAGACGTAAAGGAGACTGAACAAGAGAGGGCTGGAGGTGGACCAGAGAGGGCTGGAGGCGGGGAGGACACCAGCAACAGTAATGACACATACAGCACCCTGAACAAGAGAGGGCTGTAGGCGGGGAGGACACCATACAACAGCGAGGACTTATTACTGAGTAAGTCCCTCTGGACTCCTTATCCATAAACTTTATAAAGTCTTTTTTACAACTTACAGGGGGGGCTAGAGACATGGGGGATCCCTTCCCTGAATGCAGCTGACATGCTGCAATCAGTACTGAATTTAGTTAGCAAAGCACCAGGGGGGGACTGGTCCTCTTTAAGGACTGTTCAGCACACCCTCAAGCAACCAAGCAAGCCATTGAGGAGATCATCCAGATTTCCAGGTACTTATTACTCCTCAGATAAACTACTGCTAAATGTGGAACTTTTTTTTCCCAAATCAGTCATTTTCTGCATTCGCTTTCATTGATTCATTGACTGTGTGTCTGTAGCTAATTTAATTGATTCAGGTCTGGCTCTGAGACTAGGATTAGGGAAAATTAGGTTGGAAGGACCCATTCAAACTGTTGCTATTGACAGGATACTGTTACTCCACAACCTGGTCCCGCTGGTAATGGTGAAATTCACAATTTAAAATGGTGCTTGCAGAGGAAAGAGAAAAGAGCAATTCTCCTCCCCCTCTGCTAGGATGAATACTACTCCACTAGTATGAAATTGTTGATCTGATCAGCTGGCTCCACCAATCAGTTATCTGTCCCTGCAAAATGTATTCAATAGTATGAAGGTTCCCTATAGGCTAGGTGAACAAACACACTGGAGGGGAACACAACCCCATCAACCTTCAGAATATACAGTACATATGGGTGTATTCTGAAGGATGATGTGGTTTCTAGTCATGTTTAGTGTAAATGCTCCAGGGAGGGACTGTAATGTAGTGACCAAAGTGTATATTGCAAATCAGACTACTACCTTCCTCATCTTTCAGAATATACCCATGTATGCAATACGTAGGTGTAGTCCTAAGGATGAGGGGGGCGTTAGTCACAAAATACAGTATTCCAAGAACTGTATAGTAATTCACCGATTCCCCATAACGATGCATTATCACTACTTCACAAATGACAGTGCATCATCTACAGATTCTTCATAACAGTGCGTCATCCACACATCATCCATAATAGTGTGTTATCTACACTTCTCCATAACAGTGCATCATCTCTTACATTCCCCATAACAGTGAGTCATCCACACATCCGGCCTAAGTGTGTCATCCACAGATCCTCCATAACAGTGCATCATCCACAGATCCCCCATAACTGAGCATCATCCACAGATTGCACATAACAGTGCATCATTTGCACATCCCCCATAACAATGCATCTGTGGAGCCCACTAGGACAGTGTACTCAGTACCGGCCCGGTTGTATCACGGGGGTATCACGGCAGTCCTTGGTCCGGACCGTGTCCCGAGCCCACAATAAAAGTTGGGGGGTATTTACAGGGGAGTAAGTCATCACGCCACCCACTGGTTTTGGTCAGGGTGACCACCGCTGCTGCAGAACCTCCGGGGATGATGTTTAGCAGCCGGTGATGTAACGGCTCTCCGCAGGTAGAGCCTAGTTCCCTGGGGCAGTGGTAGTAATAGTCTATGATTGATGCTGAGTATGGGTAGTGGTGGAGATGATAGCTGCTTGTGAGGGAACGTAGGATTTGAGCACAAGGATCAGGCAGACTCACGGTTTTGTAGTTTTCCACATCTTTACTGCAGTTGTTGTTAAGCAGAGCACTGTCCAGGGAGTCTGTACCGGGGCCGGATTGCTCCCACCCTGACCGGGTAATTGGCTTCCCACTCCTGCGCTGTGTGTGTGGCCCTGCTGCCACTTTAGCTGGGCTGCCGGCCCTGTCTCTCCTCACAGGTACCCCTTTGCTAGGCAACTTGAGTCTTTCCATGTGTTTCTGACCCCGCCGTGTTGCTTCACTGAGGTACAGTGGAGATCTACAACCTCCACTAGTCTGGTGTTTACTGTGCTGCTCGTGTCAGTCACAGTTTCGGATCCGGTATCCAGTCTTTGCGCTCCTCTGGGGTGAGTTATGAGGTAACTCAATCTCCCAGATGTGTTCTCCTGTTCTCTAAACTCCTCTCCTCAGACCCAGGCTAGGCCTGGAATTGAGTAGCAGACTGTGGAGGAGCCTAAGGCAGCTCCTTTACACCACAGTCCCTCTTCCTCAGTTTTCCCAGGAACTAAACCCACTGCTTCCTCTCTACATCAGAATATATAGGGGAGCAGCTTTAGCTCCCCCTTCTGGCCTAGAGGCACTAGTGCAGTGTTAGGTGTTGTGTGGGAGGTGAACCCTTGTTGATGTTACTGTGGCACATTAACCCCTGGGGTGCCACACATCGTCCGCAGATCCTCCATAACAGTGCATCATACACAGATCCCCCATACCTGAGTGTCATTCTCAGATCCCTCAGAAGAGTGCATCATCCACAGATCTTCCATAATAGAGTGTCATCCACAGATCTTCCATAATAGAGTGCCATCCACAGATCCCTCATACCAATGCATCGTTCACAGATCCCCATAATACAGCATCATCCACAGATCCTCCATAAAAGAACATCATCCACAAATCTCCCATAATAGTGTGTCATCCACAGATCCTCCATAACACAGCATCATCTGCAAGTCCCACAAAACAATGTAATGTATTCATCATTGCTGTAGAAAAATACATGACTTGCAGTTTCAAAATAATAAGTTTATCTAGTACTGCCAGGTAAAGATGTACAGAACTGAACATGAGGTTCTCAGTTTAACATTTTAATCAGACTGTATGAAACCCACTACCATGTCACAGAGAACCTCTTAGTGAGCAGAAAAAGATGGAACCCCTCTTGCAGTCTCCAGCCATACTGCATGGGTGCTGTGAGGCACCAGGTCACCCGCCCTGCTGGTGCATTGTAACTGTGGCTGTGGTTGGTGCATGATACCATACTTTTAAGACTACTTAAATTTAGGGACCCACTGAGAGGATTGGGGTGACGTGGCTGGCCAAGTGCAGTCCTCAAGGTCTGAAAACAGTTAAGTTTTTAGGATTTCCCTAATATTGTCAAATAAAATCTGTTGGATTACATAGTACAGGAGGTAATTAAGTAATTGCCCATATTCAGAGCGTACGTCAAATATTTCTAATCTGAATGGTCCCTTTTATAAGTGGTGCATGTATCCAAAAGTTCAGTGGTAAGATTGCTACTATTAGGCCCCTTTCACATCAGCGGTAATCGCTGATAGCGGCAGTTGCGGTGAAAAAAACGCAACTGCTGCAATTACCGCATAACGGCCGCACTTGCGGTTCACCTGCGGCAGGTGCCGCAGATGCGGCCATGAAAGAACTGCGGTCAGCCGCGTTTTTTTCGCGGCCACATCTGCCGCAAGTGCCGAAACCGCACTTGCCGCACCTGCTGCACACTTGCTGCAAGCCCCATAGACACTGCATGGGGCTTACTGCAAGTGAACCGCAAGTGCGGCCGTTATGCTGTAATCGCGGCAGTTGCGATTTTTCACCACAACTGCCGCGATCAGCAATTACCACTGATGTGAAAGGGGCCTTAATGATATAGAAAATAATATTTTTGTTTATAAATCCGATGATTTCTATTTTTCCTATATAATGTTTTCCAGTCTATGAAATGAGACATTTGGAATAGCACTCCGTAATTAGTAGTTAATTTGGCCTGACATTTATACCTTTTAAATAAATTTAATTTTGGTAATTCTTCAGCGATACCCTAAAGCTTCACCCTTACTTTTTGAAACCTGTACAAGCTTTGGTATGTGCATTAATTGTGGTTTGAGCAACAAGGCTCAATATCTGGCTCTGGATGTTGAATACTGTAGGATAATGATTTGTAGAGATCCAGGATACACCTGACTACTAATCTCCATGAAACATATGTTCCAGAGGGAGTGAATCTGGCACAAGAATGTTTGAGAGATTGTTCTTCTTTGAGGCAGGTGCTTGGTGATCGCTAACAAGAAAAACTCACCGAAGTTTTGACACTTTTTCTACCCCTTGCATCTAGCAGATGGCTGCAGATTCCCCCAGGAGGTGACACATGCGTCCAGACACTGGTGCACAGCCCCCTGCAACCCATAAGGTTGTTTTCCTTCAGGGGGCGTCTGTCACAGTGATGCATGTCCTCAGTGCTGAGCGGCCCGCCCGGTCTGGGTGCGTTACCAGACACTTATGTATCACCTGGATGTGAGTGGCAGAGGACTAGTGGAGTCCATGTGTCTGCATTCACCACCAGCCCCTTCCTTGTTAGCATGGCTGGTCGCCTGGTTGCCACAAACCGCCCCCATATTATGGGTTGCAGGGGGCTGTGCACCGGTGTCTGGACGCATGTGTCACCTCCTGGAGGAATCTGCAGCCATCTGCTAGATGCAAGGGGTAGAAAAAGTGTCAAGACTTCGGTGAGTTTTTCTATATAATTCTTAGTACCAATTTGGTGATTTTTTTGCTTGATCGCTAACAAGGAAGGATGAAAAACTATTTTGCTATTGTTCTTTAGACACTGCAGATATATCTTCCATTGTTCCTATGAAAAATGATTGAAAAGTGACTATGGGTTGATGTCTAGCTAGATCTTGCAAAACCCTGATTGTGATAGTTAGGGTATGTGCACATCAGTCGTTTTGTGGGCTGTTTTTTACCGGTTTCCGTCGGCGTTTTCCGCTCAGTTTTATGTTAATTTATGTTAATCCTAGCCACCGGCTGGATTAACATGATACTCAATGGAGTTTAGAAAACGCTGTCTTCATTAGAACGGTTTTTTTCTGGTCGTTTTCAGTTTTTCCACCGGTTTTCCACCGGTTTTCAAAAATAGAGCAAGTGACTTCTTTTGGTAGTTTTTCCAGCGGTTCCAGCATAACAAGTGCACCAGAGACCAGTCTGAAAAAACGGCAAGAAAACCGCCGAGAAAAACGCTGTAAAACCGGGCGGAAAACGTGGAAAAAACGCTTGAAAAACGAGGAACAAAACTGAGCACAGAAAACTCAGTTTCTGCTAATCTACACCGGTTTTTGGACGTTCTGCAGAGATGCACAAACGTCAGATGTGCACATAGCCTTAGGGTATGTGCACATCTGACGTTTCTGCATCTTTGCAGACCGTCCTAAAACCGGTGTAGAATTGCAGAAACTGAGTTTTCTGACCTCAGCAGTGTCCATCGTTTTTTTAGCGTTTTTTGAGCGTTTTTTGAGCGGTTTTATAGCGTTTATACAGCGTTTTGTCGGCGGTTTTCTGGCGGT
This sequence comes from Allobates femoralis, assembly GCA_033576535.1. Lineage (NCBI taxonomy): Eukaryota > Metazoa > Chordata > Amphibia > Anura > Aromobatidae > Allobates > Allobates femoralis. The sequence continues at coordinate 438,639,994 of JARQOC010000002.1, read as the reverse complement.
TTTTCTTGGCGTTTTTAAGACTGTTTTTTGTGCACTTGTAAGCTAGAACCGCTGGAAAAACGCTCAAAAGAAGTCACTTGCTCTATCTTTGAAAATCGGTGGAAAACCGGTGAAGAAAGTGGAAAGGAGACAAAAAAAAACGTTCTAATGTACACAGCGTTTTCTAAAATCTATTGACTAGCATGTTAATCCAACCAGTGGGTAGGATTAACATAAATTAACATAAAACTCAGCGGAAAACGCCGACGGAAAACGCTAAAAAACAGCCCACAAAACGACTGATGTGCACATACCCTTACATTTTTCAAAGCTGTTTTACCTTGTTACTGAGGCTGCCAAAGTCCCACAGGAGGATGCAGTGTCTGGAAAGGAGAAAGCACAAATAGGGTATACCTGTGTGGTCAGGAGGAGAACAAAATAGGATATTGCTCACCTTTTCCAGGTTGTGACAGGCACAACCACACCAAACAAAATATGTGGATTTTAATCCTGATGATGGTCTGCAGCAGCTCCCCCAACTTCTAAAGTGAAAAGCAGGAAAACAGTGGAATGGGGTATCTGATGCCCATATCATCTGTGATTTTTGTTCCTGAAGAAGGGGGCTTGTACCCCCGAAGCACGTAGAAAATAAAAAATCACCATCAAATTTTCTGAGTTTTGGAAGTGAATATTTTCTTCAGGCAGTAGCGCGGTTCGGATACCCCATTCCACTGTTTTCCTGCTTTTCACTAAAGTCCCACAGGAGTCATTTGGGGATATATACTCATGGTCAAAAGTGTTTTTACCCTTGTTCAAGAGAATAAAATATTTCTCCCAGAAAATTGTTGCAATTACACTTTTTATCAAACATATGTTTATGGCGAAGGCCCACACCGAAACGTTCGTAGGAGTTGGCACCATCTGGGGAAAGTTGGCTCTTATTATAACTTCACAAGGTAATTTATTCCTTATATGCCTGTAGCACCTTTGTATGCATTACTATTAGGCGGCCGTCAGACGCTTCAATATCTTGAACGATATTGTAAGCGATCACGCGCACTCGCGATCGCTTACAATATCGTTCACATCGCTGGTGAGCTGTCACACAGACAGACTCACCAGCGATGTTGGCCAGCGAGATCGCTGGTAACTATGGTAAACATCGGGTTACTAGGCACCGCGCGGCGCTTAGTAACCCGACGTGTACCATAGTTACCATCTCCCAGCATAGGCTCTGCCGCTGGGAGATCGTTCATCGTGGTGTCATACACCACGATGAAGCAGATTGTTAAATCGTTCATCGCTAGATATGAGCTCGGGCTCTCATATCAGCGATGTCACGATCAAGCGATTTTACATTGTAAAATCGCTTGATCGCACGTAGCGATGTACAAACAATATCGCTTAAGCGATCAAAAAGCAGATCGCTTAAACGATATCGTTTAAGATATTGCAGCGTGTGACGGCCGCCTAAGGCATATAAACCATCTGCCAGACATATGTCTATGCATTACCCATCAATATGTATTTTGTAGTCAGTTGTACCCTATACAGTAGAGATAATTGACCACTTGGTAATCTATAGTGCTTTTGTAATTTTACATGTGCACTATATTGTACTTTGTTTGCAGACTTATTTCCTCTGTAGGCTTTACAATGTATATATATATATATATATATATATTATATATATATATATATATATATATATATTATATGTATATGTATATGTATATATATATATATATATATATATATATACATATATATATATATATATATTATATATATATATAGAGAGAGAGAGAGAGATACGATTGATCTGTTAATATGACCTATTGTACACTGTTTTGTGCTATCCATCTCTATTGTTAACATTGTTAGCATATTTCATCTTTTACTGTGGTGGTTCAATATCCCGATTGATATGTGGGCCTTTGGAAGAATTATTCCTGTTTCTCCTTATTGCTCTCCTCGATATGTGTCTTCCTTTTTCTGTTGTTTATCCCCTGTGCACTCAGCACATCTCTCCTGATCATCTATTTAATGAAATACTTTTTCACTGCAACTATGGACATCTGATCGTGGTTCTTTTACTTATTTGTTATGTCATCTTTTTGTGCAATCTGTCCTATTCCATCTATGATATATTGCAATCCTTGGGTATTACTCTATTTGGGGTTTGTGTGTTACCGTATATACTCGTGTATAAGCCGAGTTTTTCAGCCCAAAATTTGGGCTGAAAAGTCCCCCCCTCGGCTTATACACGAGTCACTACGGTAGACTGCGTGGTGGGGGCTGAGGAGGCGGGGGGAGGCTGCTGTATGAGCGGCCTGTCACGTGGGGCCGCTCATTATATATGCACTGCTTCCCCCTGTCAATCAGCGGCAGGGGGAAGCAGTTCATATATGCCCCCCAAAAGCTGGCACTGTCCCCCCTTGTAAGGGCCCCCCCCGCTGCTTATACATTACCATCCCGGTGTTCTGATCGGCGCCGCTCCTCGGTGCTTCTTCTTCATCCTCCCGTCCTCGCTGGCTGCATCCGGGATCTCCGGCTGTCGCAGCGATATGACGTCATCGCGCGACGGCCGGAGATCCCGGATGCAGCCAGCGAGGACGGGAGGATGAAGAAGAAGCACCGAGGAGCGGCGCCGATCAGAACACCGGGATGGTAATGTATAAGCAGCGGGGGGGGGGGGCCCTTACAAGGGGGGACAGTGCCAGCTTTTGGGGCTGTTGGTACCACCAAGGGGCTGCTGGGTACCCCCTGGGGCTGCTGGATACCCCCTGGGGGCTGTTGTTACCCCCAGGGGGATGTTGGTACCCCCAGGGGGCTGTTGGTACCCCTAGTGGGCTGTTGTTACCCCCAGGGGGCTGCTGGGTACCCCCTGGGGGCTGCTGGGTACCCCCAGGGGGCTGTTGGTACCCCCAGGGGGCTGCTGGGTACCCCCTGAGGGCTGCTGGGTACCCCCAGGGGGCCGCTGGGTACCCCCTGGGGGCCGCTGTATAACCCCTGGGGGGTGCTGTATAACCCCTAGGGGCTGCTGTATAACCCCTGGGGGCTGCTGTATATACTGCTGAGGCCTGTATACCACTGGGGCTGCTGTATGTACCACTGGGGCTGCTGTATATACCACTGGGGCTGCTGTATATACTGGTGGGGTCTGTATATACCACTGGGGAGGCTGCTGTATACCACTGGGGTTGCTGTATATACTACTGGGGCCTGTATATGCCACTGGGGATGCTGCTGTATACTAACATTGGGGGGCCTGTATACCACACTGCTGGGGGCTGTACACCTGTGCTGGGGTCCACCCTCGGCTTATACACGAGTCAATAGGTTTTCCCAGGTTTTGGGGCAAAAGTAGGGGGGTCGGCTTATACACGGGTCGGCTTATACACGAGTATATACGGTAGTTAATATTTTAACATGCAATATTTTCAGTTGAAGTTGATTTACTATTTTATGTGTATTGAAGCAACACAAAAAAAAGAGAAAACAGAAAAATTGGACATAATTTCACATAAAGCAAAAGTAAAATGAGCCAGAAAAGAGCACTCTCAACTTATATATTTGGTTGCACACCCTTTAGAATACATAACTGAACTTAATCACTTCATATAAGCATCAAAAATCTTCTTACACTTCTCAACTGGAATTTTTGACCACTGATATATGAAGGTGCCTTCTCCCAACAGCAATTTTAAAAACTCTCCACAGATGTTCAATGGCATTTAAATTCAGACACATTTTTGCTACTTTAGAATTCTCCAACACTTTGTTTCCATCCATTTCTGGGTGCTTCTTGAAGTATGTTTGCGGTCAATGTCCTGCTGGAAGACTCATGACCAAGGATGTAAGCCCAGCTTTCAGATACTAGGCACTATATTGTGACCCAAAATCCTTTGGTAATCTTTAGACTTCATGATGCCTTGCACACAGGCAAGGCACCCAGTGCAAGAGGCATCGATCATCAAAACAACCCTAAAGCATCTTTGAACCTCCTCTATATTTGAATGTAGGCATTGTGTTCTTTTCTTTGTATACCCCATTCCATTTTTGGTAAACAGTAGAATCATCATTCTTTGTGCTTTACCAAAATTCTCTATCCTAGTCTCACCTGTCAACAAAATTCTTTCCCAGAAGGATTTTAGCTTACTTTTAGTAAACTGAATTCTAATTCTTTTTATTTGTCAGCAGTGGGGTCTTTTGTGTCTCCTGCCATAACGTTTCATTTCATTCAAATGTTAGATATAAGAAGAGATGATGAATTGGGGAGCAGTGTTTAATAAATTGGAAAAACTTGTTTCGCAGTTTTATGCTTTTATTTTGGTTTCATTTAAAAATCCGGTGTGGCTTAGTGTTCAAAGTGATTGTGACAAGTAACAATAATAAACCCTCCCCCCAGAAAATAGTAAAGGAAAAGACAGTCCCACTTATTAGGTTGGTGTGTAGGGTGGTGTCGAAATAGTACCTATCCTTCTTTATTTTATGTTATGTCGGAGTTATTGCATTAAGTGTTCATGGACACAATTTGTCTCCAAGATACAACTCACGGCAGTCTCCCTCGGCTGCCGCCGGGATAAGCAAAGTGTTACGCTGTTAAAAAAAACCTTTAATAGTAATAATAATTGTGTCCTTCATGTCTCTAGGGGGTGCCCACCCCCCCTAGAGACAAGCTACCTTCTTAGGTGGGCATGTAATAGGTTAATATACCGTGTACAGTAAGCCGACTCCTGTCGGCTCTGTACAATCTTATCAATGAAGCTGCAGCTCCCCTGTGAGCTGCGCACATACTATACGTAATGTACGTATAGTATGTGCGCTGTCCGAGGTCCTGAAGGCTTTTACAGGATATCTATGGCGCTGCCATATTAACCTATTACATGCCCACCTGAGTAGGTAGCATGTCTCTAGGGGGGGTGGGCACACCCTAGAGACAAGAAGGGCACAATTATTATTACTATTAAAGCTTTTTACACATATTGTACAGTTTGCTCATCCCTGCGGCAGCAAACTATACGGTAACCGGATTGCTCCGGATTACATATTTTCTTGAAAAATGTGTGGGAAGCTAATTGCGTTCACCGCATCCGGATCTGGATGCGGTGAACGCAATTCTATTTTAAAGTGTGACTCTAGCCTATGATGTCTATGACAAAACGTGTAATTGCAATAATTTTCTGGGAGAAATACTTCATTTTCTGGAACAATTTTAAGGGTGCCAACACTTTTGGTCATTACTTATGTACCGTATATACTCGTGTATAAGCCGACCCGTGTATAAGCCGACCCCCCTTCTTTTGCCCCCAAAATCTGGGAAAACCTATTGACACGTGTATAAGCCGAGGGTGGACACCAGCACAGGTGTACAGCCCCCAGCAGTGTGGTATACAGGCCCCCCCAGTTGTATACAAGCCTCCCAGTGGTAGTATACAGCCCCCAGCAGTGTGGTATACAGCAGCCTCCCCAGTGGTATATACAGGCCCCAGCAGTGTTACAGCAGCCTCCCCAGTGGTATATACAGCAGCAGCCCCAGTGGTAGTATACAGCAGCCCCAGAGGTATATACAGCAGCCCCAGTGGTACTATATAGCAGCCCCAGTGGTAGTATATAGCAGCCCCAGAGGTATATACAGCAGCCCCAGTGGTAGTATACAGCAGCCCCAGAGGTATATACAGCAGCCCCAGTGGTAGTATACAGCAGCCCCAGAGGTATATACAGCAGCCCCAGTGGTAGTATACAGCAGCCCCAGAGGTATATACAGCAGCCCCAGTGGTAGTATATAGCAGCCCCAGAGGTATATACAGCAGCCCAGTGGTAGTATACAGCAGCCCCAAATCATTATACTTATCCCTGTCGCTGTCCCGCCGCCGCCATCGCGCTCCTCCCGCTTCATCCTGCTTCTTCTGACTTCCTCCTCTGGTCGGCGCAGGCAATGACGTCTTTGCCTGCACCGACCAGAGGAGGAAGTCGGAAGAAGCCGGATGAAGCCGGAGGTGCGCGATGGCGGCGGCGGAACAGCGGCAGGGATAAGTATAATGATTTATTCCTTTACAGGTTTGCGGCAGCAAGGGAGGGGGCCCTGTATTGCGATGGGGGGGGGGCGGGCGGCCTGTATACTGTATACAGTGTATACAGCATACAGTGTATACAGTATACAGTGACTCGTTTATAAGCCGAAGGGGGGACTTTTCAGCCCAATTTTTGGGGCTGAAAAACTCGGCTTTTACGCGAGTATATATGGTATTTACTTTTTTAAGCAATTTATTCTGGCAATTTTTTGATTGTTAACAGGTAAACCTGCCCTTTTTTACCTAATGCCGTTATGATGGGAAAATATAATCTAGCTAAAGGCATCAGGTGACACCAGATATCAACAGGAAAGGTCAATGTGATTGTCACTGCCACAATCAATAACATCACAAACTTACTTTGACTAATCTTTATGTTTGTGTTCAGCAACATTTGTAACTGGCATGACTCAAAATGTCATCTTTAAATTAAATGTAATGGCATGATAATGTATTCATATAATACATAAAGTGCATCCAAAGCATAAACATTCACCTTCCTATTTGCATTCATATTGCTTGTCATGTGTACTGTTTTTGTGAAGTTTCACTAATTCAGCTGTCTTTCTACAATGAATTAGTGGGCTCCTAGTGTACCATGATGATTGATTCTATGGATTAACTCAGATCAAGTATTTGTACATCTGCGGAAAAGTAGACAGCACATTATCTCCTTGCTCAAATCTTGGCAGGGCCCCCCTGACACCAAATATTTCATAGCCTGATAAAGTAAGCAGCAATAAATGACATGTCTATATAATACTTTACCTAATGGGAATTTCAAGAAAACATTGTTGTCAGTATGACTATATTTGCATTGGCATTTGAATAGATGAGAAATCTAAAGCAGGACAATGAAATTAGCCACAATTTGTTGTATAGCTGACAAATTCAGAAATCCACATACTAGATTTTGTACTAACTTATATGTCCATGCAGTCCAAATGTACTATACATAATAATTTAGAATTGGCTATAGGTTCTATATTATGAACCCCTGTTGTGCCCGACACCGTTCACCACCGAAACGGAGCAGGCACAGACCGCTCTAGTTGATGATTTTTCGGCTTCTGCTGATGTCATGTCTACTGAGGGGTGGCTTCTTCCCCCTGTCGATGAGCACATAGCCAACGTAACGCTGATTGTCAGCTGGCAATCCCAATCAGGTAGCGTGGAGCCAGCTGTCAATCATTGTGTAACATCTATGTGCCCACTTCCACAGAGCAAAGTGGAAAACCGCCTCTTCTCTGTTTTCCCGGCCATGCTGTCCCCAGCAGAAGTGGTCTTTGACTGGTCTGTGCTGGGGTGAATGGCGCCGTGCACAACAGACAGGTAGGTGGCAGGTACCTAACTGTTAGTGCTTGGGTACATTTTTTATAGATATAAATCCCGGAAAACCCTTTTAAACTCAGAAAGAGTATTCAGTATGCTCTTTATTATCAGGAACAAGATTGCAATGACTGATAACACTTCTAAGCATGACTGAAAACACATGATCCACCATTTACTGTAGGCAATGTTTCAGCTAATCCTGGCTCCTGCCTAAGCAGACCATGGACCATGTGAGTGCCTGAGGCTCTGTAGGGCAAAACAGTGCAATAAATATAGTTGAACAAGGAAATTTTGTTGAAATAAATCTATACCTTTTGCACAACAATAAAAATCAATCTAATCAGTTTTATCTTTTCCTAAATGTTTTCTTTTGGGAAACAAAAAATTAAAAAATACACATACACTGATGAGCCTAATGTAACAATATTTTTTAAGTTTTGACATTCAGGCTCTAGATCTCCCCATCCACTACAGCTATGCACGTGAGACTACCTTCATTTTAAAGACAATGATTTTGGCTATCTTATAAATAAATTTGACTTGCAGCTATTTATTTTATGATTAGTTGCAGGGGCGGACCTACCATGGTGCAACTGGTGCAGCGGCACCAGGGCCCCGACAGGCTAGGGGGCCCCCCCTCAAGGCACGGAGAATAAGCCGACATGCTGCCGGCCACGCCTCTTCTAGCTGCCGGCCACGCAACCTCACAGCAGCTCAGGAGCGAGGACAGAGCCCCAATCACAGTGCAGAGAGTGAGTCATGTGACCTCTCCTGCACTGTGGGGAGGACCTCACTCAACCAATCCTGGCAATGCACGCGGGCCTCTGAAATTCTCTCCACATGGCTGATGGCTGTTCAGCAGCAGCAGCAGATGAGGGGACACAGCTCTGCACAAGGACCCAGGTACAAGGAAAGGGACCAAAGACAGGGCACAGGCTGAGGACAGACCCGGGGGGGGGGGGGTTTGCTGCTCTGTACACTGCTTTTATGCCTTTACTGGACCTGTGATGATGTCACATTGAGGGGAGGAGTCAGTGGTCACATGATCAGCTCCTCAGTGTATGCAGGACTCTGCTGTGCTGGTTGTCATGATGCTGGATGAGATGAAGTTTATGTCAGGAGGGATTTACAGTGTGGATGTAGCAGAGCCAAGTGTGTATGAGCTGTATGGAGCGGAGTTCAGAGTGTATACGTGGTGTACGGAGCGGAGCCGAGTGTGTACAAGATGTACGGAGCAGAGCCGAGTGTGTACGTAGCGGAGCCGAGTGTGTACGAGGTGTACGTAGCGGAGCCGAGTGTGTACGTAGCGGAGCCGAGTGTGTACGTAGCGGAGCCGAGTGTGTACGAGGTGTATGGAGTAAAGCCGAGTGTGTACGAGGTGTACGGAGCAGAGCCGAGTGTGTACGTAGCGGAGCCGAGTGTGTACGTAGCGGAGCCGAGTGTGTACGTAGCGGAGCCGAGTGTGTACAAGGTGTACGGAGTAAAGCCGAGTGTGTACGAGGTGTACGGAGCAGAGCCGAGTGTGTACGAGGTGTACGGAGCAGAGCCGAGTGTGTTTGAGGTGTACGGAGCAGAGCCGAGTGTGCACGTGGTGTACGGAGCAGAGCCGAGTGTGTACGAGGTGTACGGAGCAGAGCCAAGTGTGTACGTGGTGTACGGAGCAGAGCCGAGTGTGCACGTGGTGTACGGAGCAGAGCCAAGTGTGCACGTGGTGTACAGAGCAGAGCCGAGTGTGCACGTGGTGTACGGAGCAGAGCCGAGTGTGTACGAGGTGTACGGAGCAGAGCCAAGTGTGCACGTGGTGTACAGAGCAGAGCCGAGTGTGTACGAGGTGTACAGAGCGGAGCCGAGTGTGTACGAGGTGTATGGAGCGGAGCCGCATGTGTACAAGGTGTACGGAGCAGAGCAAAGTGTATGAGGTGTATAGAGCAGAGCCGAGTATGTACGAGGTGTACGGAGCGGAGCCACGTGTGTGCAGAGCCGCGTGAGTATGAGGCAGGGCCACATGTGCGGGACATATGGAGTAAAGCCGCGTGTGCATAAGGTGGATGGAGTGGAGCCGCATATGCTGGGGCGTCCTGTAGAGGAGCCGCATGTGTACGGAACGGAGGCGTATGCGCAGGGCATGTGGAGCGGAGCCGCGTGTCTACAAGGCATTTGGAGCGGAGCCACGTACGTACAAGGTGTGTGTGCGCCAGTGGTAGTTCCCCGCGGATGCCGCTTCTGTTCCTATAGTCCCGGCTGCCTCTGCCGGCAGCATTCTTCACTCGAGTCCTGGCTGAGCTGTCTGCTTTTTGCAGCTCAGCATGGTGGGGCACGATGATGTCATCACTGAGTGCCACTGTGCTGATACGTGCAGAGCGGAGCAGCAAGAAGAGAGGTGAGTATTTACTTTTTTTTTTTTAACCCGTGAATACAGTGATGGGAGACTATGTAATGTGCAATATAACATAGGAGGAGTATGGGGTGCAATATACTATATGGAGGAATATGAGGGCCCATTATACTATATGGAGGACTATGGGACTGCCTTATACTATATGGAGGGCTATGCTGGTGTATTATAATATATGGAGGGTCGTGGAATGCATTATAATATATGGAGGACTATGGATGATGTATTAAAATATATATAGCCAATTATATAATATGGAAGCCATTTTAATATATCTGGAGGGTTCTGTGGGGGCATGATAATATTTGGAGGGGTGTGAGGAAGCCTTTATACTTTATGCAGGGCTCTTTGAGGGTTGCGTTGTAAATAAATATTACAATCTATATGTTTACATTACTTTGTTGCCACTATGAGGGGCGGGGGGGCCCCCAAAAAATTTCTTGCACCGGCGGGGCCCACTACAGTCTGGGTCCGCCCCTGATTAGTTGGTGTGACAACAGTCAATAGACTAGGCTCTGATGGGTGCAATTGTGTCTGGAACATATAATGTGAAAAGGTGCTAAGGAATCAAGAAAAAGAAAGAAATGTCAAGTTTGGTGAAGGAAGCCTGATGATATGGGGTTGTTTCACAGCCAAAGTCACTAGATTTTTGAGCATGTTTGATGGCGTTCTCAGTGTTGAGCTATATGTGAGTATCCTACAGGATGAGTTACTTTGTACACTCAAGTACTTTGGTTATAAAAAGGACACATCGTTTTTCAGCAGGAGAACAACTCGAACCATATGTAAAGATTGGGAGACAAATAGTTTAATAACAACAAAGTAGAGATGCTGGGTTGGCCCCAACAGTACCTAGACTTTCACCCAATTGAATACTTGTGTGTAGAGTTGAAAAAAAAGCTGTATACATACCCAAGTGCGTTGACCAGTATACACAATATATTTTTGTTGAGACATGCTTGAATCTGATTGAGAGCATACTCAGAAGGAAGCAGTGTTAAAAGCCAAAGGTGGATTTAAAAAAATAATAACAAAATAATAAAAATCTTTATTTAGAGTTTTAGGAGCAAAACAGTAACAATGCAATGACGTGCCAAAAATCTGCATAACTAATCATATGTTATATAGTTGTAAGTGACAAGAAGATTGTCTATAAAATGAAGGTAGTCTTGAACCTCTATTGGATGGTGGTATGGAGCCAGAATGCCAAAGTTCCAAACATTGTTACCTTTTGGCGCATCTGTGAACATGGTATTGCTGCATCCTAAATAAACTAAACAGCTTCCTAATCACATTATTTATAACCCATGTTGAATGCTGTAAAAAATTGAAAATAATACCAAAATTGATTTTTGGTCTTTATCCAGTCTGCAATAATACATTTTTAAACACAGTCCGTATTCTAAAATAGTACCAAGAGTAAAGCAGTCAAGCGAAACGGGCGTCAGAGGTTGGGGGTCCAAGACTGGGAGTATACTCTACACCATCTGGTCCTTTACATAATTTTGGCAAGATTTATTTTGCTTCACCTAATAACACATTTCCTTATCCTCATATAATCATTGTGTCAGAATAGGGCTATTGATTTTTATTTATTTATTATTTTTGTATAAATATATTTTTTACTCATATTAGGTATATTTATTTGTTCATTATATTTTTGACCTTCTGGTGACCCCTATTTCTTCATGTCTATCTTTCCTTTTATTAACTTATAAAATCCATCTACAGTATGTAGACTGTGTATGTATTTTTAGTAGTTCTCGCCATGTATCTGTATCATTTTCATATTTTTTTTTTGTTTTAACATACTAAGAATAATTGCATACAAATTATATTTTATTCTCATTTTATGTGTTTTTTTGCCTTTGTGAGGACATAATTTATGGACATCTAAGGTTTACATTTTTTGCCTGTGCACTGAATGCTTTGTTACCAAGATCTTGTGAGAATTTCTTGTCATGAGCACTTTCAGAAATATATTTACTTACCGTATATACTCGTGTATAAGCCGACCCGTGTATAAGCCGACCCCCCTACTTTTGCCCCCAAAAACTGGGAAAACTTATTGACTCGCGTATAAGCCGAGGGTGGACTCCAGCACAGGTATACAACCCCCAGCAGTGAGGTATACAGCAGCCTCCCCAGTGGTAGTATACAGCAGCAGCCCCAGTGGTAGTATACAGCAGCCCCAGAGGTATATACAGCCCCAGAGGTATATGCAGCCCCATATGCAGCCCCAGAGGTATATGCAGCCCCAGAGGTATATGCAGCCCCATATGCAGCCCCAGAGGTATATGCAGCCCCAGAGGTATATGCAGCCCCAGAGGTATATGCAGCCCCAGAGGTATATGCAGCCCCATATGCAGCCCCAGATGCAGCCCCAGAGGTATATACAGCAGCAGCAGCCCCAGTGGTATATACATCAGCAGCCCCAGTGGTAGTATACAGCAGCCCCAGAGGTATATGCAGCCCCATATGCAGCCCCAGAGGTATATGCAGCCCCAGAGGTATATGCAGCCCCAGAGGTATATGCAGCCCCAGAGGTATATGCAGCCCCAGACGCAGCCCCAGAGGTATATACAGCAGCAGCAGCCCCAGTGGTATATACATCAGCAGCCCCAGTGGTAGTATACAGCAGCCCCAGAGGTATATGCAGCCCCAGAGGTATATGCAGCCCCATATGCAGCCCCAGAGGTATATGCAGCCCCAGAGGTATATGCAGCCCCAGAGGTATATGCAGCCCCATATACAGCCCCATATACAGCCCAATATGCAGCCCCAGATGCAGCCCCAGAGGTATATACAGCCCCAGAGGTATATGCAGCCCCAGAGGTATATGCAGCCCCATATACAGCCCCATATGCAGCCCCAGATGCAGCCCCAGATGCAGCCCCAGATGCAGCCCCAGATGCAGCCCCAGAGGTATATACAGCAGCAGCAGCCCCAGGGCTGTATACAGCCGCAGCCCCAGGGCTGTATACAGCAGCAGCCCCAGGGCTGTATACAGCCGCAGCCCCAGGGCTGTTATACAGCCGCAGCCCCGGAGGTATACAGGCCCCCCCATCAAGTTCCAGGGCCCCCCCACCTTGCGCGCAGCCTGTAAAGGAAAATCATACTTGCCAGAGTCCAGTCGCGCCGTCCGCAGCTGCCGACATGACGATCCCGGGCTCCATTCAGCGTCTTCCGGCTTCCGACTTCCTGTGCGCGCGGGCAATGACGTCATTGCCCGCGACTACAGGAAATGCGGAAGACGCTGAATGGAGCCCGGGATCGTCATGTCGGCAGCGGCGGACGGCGCGACTGGACTCTGGCAAGTATGATTTTCCTTTACAGGCTGCGCGCAAGGTGGGGGGGGCCCTGGAACTTGATGGGGGGCCTGTATACCTCCGGGGCTGCTGCGGTATTTTTTTATTTTTTTTTATATACTCGCATATAAGCCGAGGGGGGACTTTTCAGCCCAAATTTTGGGCAGAAAAAACTCGGCTTATACGCGAGTATATACGGTAGATTGGTGATGTGTTCAATACTTATTTCATACAATGTATAAGGGTTATGTTTTGGTACCTTTAAAGATCTAGGACTAAGCCCACCCTGATAAATGATGCACCTACAATAGGAATAGAATGGTGCAATGTGCCATGATTTTGGTGAGATTGAACCATTTACTATACAGTCACTGGTGGTATTATCATAGGGTAAAAAATGTTTGTACCATGTTAGGCAGTAGATAGATAAATATTAGAATCTGAGAGTCCTCAGTGGTTGATGCATTTTAATGCCTAACTGAAAAGATGGTAATCATAGCAAGCTTTCGAGACACTATGGCTTCTTCATCAGGCTTAATAATGATACAACTTCTGAAGACACACATATATATATATACATATACAGGGTTGGGTAATGGAGAAAATACGACAGGTGACGTGAAGCAGAGAATGGTGGCCTGTCTTGGAAAGGGGGAGAGAACAGTTGGGGTAGTAAAATCAGAGAACCGAGATAAGAAGCACCGACAGTTTTATTGTCCTGTGTTAAATGGTTGGTCTTGAGACCTGAAAATTCCTCAATGAATGTAGAAATACATAAATCCATGTGAGGCATTCATTCCTGCTTTCAATGTGTTAAAGTTCATCATCAGGTTATATTCCCACACTCTCCTGATTCTCTGTGATCTGAAGTTAGCTTTCAGAACTAGTATTTTCATATGGTGGTTGTCATGAATATATGAATATTGCTCATGATTTTAAGATGCTGGAAGAGTCAGCCAACACTAGCTCGCTCATCTCTCCGCCCTTTTGGTTTGTGAGTAAGTTACATAGATCCTCGCTTGCTTCCTGAGCGACCCCCAGTCAAAACTATTTACGACCCCCCCCATAAAAACACTGAAGCTGAAAGGAGCAGACCTTACAGGTTTTAACCAGATCTGTTCCTAAAGAAACTCCTTTGTTTAAATCTTCAGCCTTTCAATGTCGAATTTAAGAAGACCCGTTCATGCCACATACACATAATTCATATTTTTCGATTATTCCCTGTTTTGCGCATTTAATGATATGTCTTGTATGTCTATGGACACTCAAGAACCTGCCAAATGAGTTCTGGCGTTCTGAACATCATAAGTAGGTCATATTTGGTATCAATATTCTCAGAATTAAATGACATTAAATATGAGTTGTATATTATGTTTGTGGGGCCACCCCATCCCCAGATATGAAGGATGAGGATTTATTAAGCATGGGGAAAGAGGAGGTCTCAGCGGACAAGCCCACAAGGGAGGACTCACTCTACGAGGTGGGGCCATGGATTCTATCCCTGTGTTAAAACCATAGAAGCCATTTTTGGGTTGATTCTGATCCAGGGGCCCGACATAGCCACTACCCGCTGTGTGACAGAATCCTACCTTTCTGGGGAGAGGCCCCCCTCCACGGAACTACGTTTATCCATGCATGGCTAGGTCTGAACATTTCTTACTTTATTCCTTTTATTTTTATAACTGTTTTATACATACAAGTATATTGTCTCTTATGTAATATTCTGTAAATCTTTAATGTAAACACTGCCCATCTTTGGGAGTAAAATATTATAATTTACTAGTCTCGATCTCCTTGTCCTATGAACGAGCTCTCATGACTTCACTGTTCATTTTACGCTATCATACAGGTTACCAATCCACCTGCAAGAGATCGGTGGTGGCAGAATCATTTTGGTATTTATGTGATATTGTGGGCCTGAGGGTGACTGGATTGAGGTATATATACATTCCTAGCAGGAACTGGTGGTATATATGCATCCTGTCACATCACGTGCTGCAGTAGACAACATAACTTAGGGCAGCTGGGCTCCTTTCTTATCCTCTGGCAATACTGGACTTGGCCAGCAGGCTAAGGGGGCGCCAGAGAGCTGCAGGTCCTGACTAAGTCATCGTGACAATTGGTGGCAGAGCGGTGGGATCACAGGACATTAGTGATCTGGTTTGAGCAATCATTCCTCTCACTAAAAACTGGCACAGCTCTTACAAGAACTCTGCCCAAAAGTTTTGAAGATCGAACTCAGTGTTTATTAGATCTGAGACAATACTGTATGTGTAGCAGTTACCCCTACCCTTCTTTATTTTTCTATTCTATCCTTTGATTTGAAAACCATGGTCTTGGTTGGAGAGCGCTGGTACACCCAGCAGAAAAAGAACGTTCTCATTGGAATATGTACGGCCAACGTCCTTGACCCTAATGGCAAAACCAGAGAAGAAATGGTCACAGAGCTGGTACAACTTGAAGCAGAGCAAGCCTGTCACCTCAGCCCAGAGAATGGAGAGGCCAGCCAAAGCCTTATCAGGGCTGCTGCACAGCTCCCGGCTACAGAGGTCAATCAAAGCACGGATGGTGTTGCTGCTGAGGCCCTACCTGGGGATTCAAACCGAGTCCTAGAAGGCGTTCCTGCAGGGGTCCCCCCTGTAGACGCATGCCGCGTCAGCGATCAGGGCAGCGTGGACCCCTATCTGCAACTGGCCTTACAGCACTGTCCCGCTGAGGATTACCAAGGACGCCTGCAGCTCATTCAGCAATACCAGGCGGCTGCAGAGCGGCGAGCCCAAGCCGAGCGAGAGGCTGCAGAGTGGCGAGCTGAGGCCCAAGCTCAGGGAGACCACGACCTGCAGATGGCCCAGCTGGGGAGGCAGTCATCTACCTCTTCGAACTTTGAATCGACTAGTCCAACCACCTTCAAGCCCCGTCCAGAGCATTTCCTGTGCTGGATGACAAAGGTGACCTGGACACTTTTCTGAGGGCTTTTGAAAAGACTTGCTTACAGTACCAGCTGCCGAATGACCAGTATGCCAAGTATCTAATCGCAGCGTTGAGAGAAAAAGCGCTAGCGGCATTTGTGGCTCTTCCTCGAGAACTAGATGGGGACTATGAGGCCATCAAGAAGGCTCTAATCCAGAGGTTCCAGCTGACTCCTGAGGTGTACCGTAGAAAGTTCCGGAACCTCCAGCGTGGACCACACGACAGCTATAGTGATGTGGCCCATGGGCTCAGAACCAACTTTGAGCAGTGGATCCAAGGACTGGAAGTGACCACCTTTGAGCAGATAAAGGATCTTATGGTGAAAGACCAATTCCTGCATCTTTGCCCCACTGAGGTCCGACAGTTCGTGATGGATCGGGAGCCACCAGATGCGAACAAAGCAGCTCAGATCGCAGACACCTACGAGGCCAACCGGAGACCAGAGGGACAGAAGCCGGTCATCACCAGCTGGAAGGGGGGTAAGCCATCCACCACCATCCCTGCCCCAGCCAGCCGACCTTCTGGAGGCCTCGTCCCCCCTGCCAACCCTCAGCCGGTATCCGATCCCCACAAGTGTTACTTCTGCAACCAGACCGGTCATCTCAGTGCCACTTGCCCGGTGAAGCAGAGGAAGAATTTTCCACCCAAGGCTCCAGGGCAGAAGGCATCAGTTTATTTTGTGGGTGGGCCAGTTGGGAGGGCCTGCGAAAATTTGCAGTCTGTCACTGTGGGGGACATTGTCACTGTGGGCCTGAAGGACACTGGGGCCGAACGAACCCTCATCCGACCCGAACTGGTGTCCACTGAAGAGCTCATTCCAGGAAAAACCCTGACTGTCACCGGGATTGGGGGCGTCCGCTGTCCCCTGCCAATGGCCCGGGTTTTTATTGATTGGGGTGCGGCGAGTGGGGTGAAGGAAGTGGGGGTGTCCGAAAACTTGCCCACAAATGTTTTACTGGGGACTTATTTGGGGAAAATGTTTGCTTATTATGTCCCTGACATCCTCCCCGATCTGATATGGTTGGTAAGGTTAATTCTAATGATGGGAATGTCAATGCTTTAACTGATGATGTTGATGATGATGATGTATCTGGAGGTACAGGAGAACTCAGCAATGTCACTCTGCGGGGTGCAGGGCCGTATTTGGAGTTCCTGCTGCCCTAGGCACTCTCAGCGGCCGCCGCCCCCCCGTCCACGGCTCCTCCCCCCCATTGCAGCACCTCCCCCTTGTTGCAGCCCCTCCCCTATCATGGCTCCTCCCCCCCGTTATGGACAATGTTACCCCCAGTCGCGGCCTTCCCCCCCAAGCTTCATGTAGCTTCTACCCCCACATTTCATCATGTAGTACATATAAAAGGTTTGTCCAACCACACTACAGAGACATACTGATAGGATGTTTACATTGTGAGCCCCAATGGGAACAGTGTTGATGATGTATGTAAAGTGCTGTGGAGTTCATAGTGTAATATAAGTGCAAAAAATATTATTGTTAATATGATGTCACAATACCAGGATCTGAGGATCTTGTATTTCGAGGTCAGGGGCTCTCTGACGCCGTGTTGCTGCCTGTCTCGTTGTCTTCCTCTTTTGACACTGCAGTGCGGTGGACAAGAGAGCATTAACTGGTTAATAACAAGAAGTATGGTGTGTGTACTGAGCCATAAACCCTTCCCATACCATGTCCCGCAGACATATGGATTATACTATATGGATTTTATTATTAGGGTACGGACACACTGGCGTGAAACTCGGATGAGTGCAATGTGTGATTTCATCACATTACACTCGGACCAATGTTAATGAATGTCTGAGAGCACACTGACGAGTGTCGGACGTTTTTTCTCAGCCAGATTTAGGATGAGAAAAAAGTCGCAACATTCTGCGACAGTTTGCGATTCACACCGAGACTCACCAATGCAAGTCTAAGGGTCTGACAAAATCACGGACCATCCAAGAGGCATCAGTTTTTTTTCACTGATACATTATCATTCTGTAACCGAGAACAATGTAAAATGTTCCTGTAAATGATTCTACAGTAATAGCTGCTGAGAAAAGAACAGATTGCACACGGATGTGATCTGAGACAAATGTCGGACACTCACACAGCAGTTGGATGCCAAATGGACCAAAAACCGATGACACTCATCCGACTCTCCTGGATGAGAAACAGACCAATTTTAAGGCAGCGGGAGACAGTGTAGCACCATGTCCTCAACTCTGTGCTGTGCACAGACAGTGTACCACCATGTCCTCAGCTCTGTGCTGTGCACAGTGTACCACCATGTCCTCAGCTCCGTGCTGTGCACAGTGTACCACCATGTCCTCAGCTCCGTGCTGTGCACAGTGTACCACCATGTCCTCAGCTCCGTGCTGTGCACAGTGTACCACCATGTCCTCAGCTCCGTGCTGTGCACAGTGTACCACCATGTCCTCAGCTCCGTGCTGTGCACAGTGTACCACCATGTCCTCAGCTCCGTGCTGTGCACAGTGTACCACCATGTCCTCAGCTCCGTGCTGTGCACAGTGTACCACCATGTCCTCAGCTCTGTGCATAGACAGTGTACCACCATGTCCTCAGCTCTGTGCATAGACAGTGTACCACGATGTCCTCAGCTCTGTGCATAGACAGTGTACCACCATGTCCTCAGCTCTGTGCTGTGTACCACCATCTCCCCAGCTCTGTGCTTTGCACAGAGAGTGTACCGCCATATTCTCTGCTCCGTGCTGTGCACAGACAGTGTATGGTACACTGTCTGTGCACAGCACGAAGCTGAGGACATGGTGGTACACTGTGCACAGCACGGAGCTGGGGAGATGGTGGTACACTGTCTGTGCACAGCACGGAGCTGAGGACATCCCAGAAGAGACAGACAGGCCACAGACGGGCGGCAGGACAACACTGAGCCCACCTGGAAGAACAACAACACCCAGCACCCAACACACTGCCCATAAATCATATAGGACAGGTAGGAGAACTACAACTCCCAGCATGCCACATCCTGCCAACTCAGGAAGGTGGTGGCAGCTGCATGGAGGCAGACACACGGTACAGCCGCCATTATCACCACACACAGCGCCAGCCACAGCCTCAGTCCGCATGTACCCACGTCCTTCTCTCCTCTGTCCCTCCTGCTGCTCTTGTCCTCCTGCACCTCCGTCCTCCTCTCCTCTGCCCCTCCTGCTGCTCCTCCATCCTCCTGCAACCCCATCCTCCTCTCCTCTGTCCTCCTCTCCTCTGCCCCTCCTGCTGCTCCTCCATCCTCCTGCAACCCCATCCTCCTCTCCTCTGTCCTCCTGCACCCCCGTCCTCCTGCACCCCCGTCCTCCTGCACCCCCGTCCTCCTCTCCTCTGTCCTCCTGCACCCCCGTCCTCCTCTCCTCTGCCCTCCTGCACCCCCGTCCTCCTCTCCTCTGCCCTCCTGCACCCCCGTCCTCCTCTCCTCTGTCCCTCCTGCACCCCGTCCTCCTCTCCTCTGTTCTCCTGCACCCCGTCCTCCTCTCCTCTGTCCTACTGCACCCCCGTCCTCCTCTCCTCTGTCCCTCCTGCACCCCCGTCCTCCTCTCCTCTGTCCCTCCTGCACCCCCGTCCTCCTCTCCTCTGTCCCTCCTGCACCCCCGTCCTGCTCTCCTCTGTCCTCCTGCACCCCGTCCTGCTCTCCTCTGTCCTCCTGCACCCCCGTCCTCCTCTCCTCTGTCCTCCTGCACCTCCGTCCTGCTCTCCTCTGTCCTCCTGCACCCCCGTCCTGCTCTCCTTTGTCCTCCTGCACCCCTGTCCTGCTCTCCTCTGTCCTCCTGCACCCCCGTCCTGCTCTCCTCTGTCCTCCTGCACCCCCGTCCTGCTCTCCTCTGTCCCTACTGCTGCTCCTCTTGCACCCCCGTCCTCCTCTCCCCTGTCCCTCCTGCTGCTCGGCTGTCCTCTTGCACCCCGTCCTCCTCTGTCCCTCCTGCTGCTCCTCTTCCACCCCCGTCCTCCTCTACTCTGTACTCCTGCACCCCCGTCCTCCTCTCCTCTGTCCCTCCTGCACTCCCGTCCTCCTCTCCTCTGCCCTCCTTCACCCCCGTCCTCCTATCCTCTGTTCCTCCTGCACCCCGTCCTGCTCTCCTCTGTCCTCCTGCACCCGCATCCTGCTCTCCTCTGTCCTCCTGCACCCCCGTCCTCCTCTCCTCTGTCCTCCTGCACCCCCATCCTCCTCTCCTCTGTCCCTCCTGCACCCCTGTCCTCCTCTCCTCTGTCCCTCCTTCATCCCCGTCCTCCTATCCTCTGTCCCTCCTGCACCCCCGTCCTGCTCTCCTCTGTCCCTCCTGCACTCCCGTCCTCCTCTCCTTTGTCCCTCCTGCTGCTCCTCTTGCACCCCCGTCCTCCTCTCCCCTGTCCCTCCTGCTGATTGGCTGTCCTCCTGCACCCCCGTCCTGCTCTCCTCTGTCCTCCTGCACCCGCATCCTGCTCTCCTCTGTCCTCCTGCACCCCCGTCCTCTTCTCCTCTGTCCTCCTGCACCCCATCCTCCTCTCCTCTGTCCCTCCTGCACCCCCGTCCTCCTATCCTCTGTCCCTCCTGCACCCCCGTCCTGCTCTCCTCTGTCCCTCCTGCACCCCCGTCCTCCTCTCCTCTGTCCCTCCTGCTGCTCCTCTTGCACCCCCGTCCTCCTCTCCCTGTCCCTCCTGCTGCTCGGCTGTCCTCCTGCACCCCCGTCCTGCTTTCCTCTGTCCTCCTCCACCCGCATCCTGCTCTCCTCTGTCCTCCTGCACCCCCGTCCTCCTCTCCTCTGTCCTTCCTGCTGCTCCTCTTGCACCCCCGTCCTCCTCTCTTTTGTCCCTCCTGCTGCTCCTCTTTCCTCCTGCACCCCTGTCCTCCTCTCCGCTGTCCCTCTGTCCTTATGCACCCCAGTCCTCCTCTCTTCTGCCCTCCTGCTGCACCTCTTTCCTCTCCTCCTGTCCCCTTGTTTCTGTCCCCCTGCCCCTCTGTCCTCTTCTTCTCTGTCCCCCTGTTTCTGTCCTTCTGCCCCTCTGTCCCCCTGTTTCTGTCCTCTTCTCCTCGGACCCCTGCTCCTTTGTCCTCTTCTCGGTCCCCCTGCTCCTCTGTCCCCTGCACAGTTCCCCCACACTTCCCTCACCTGGTGCTGGCTGCTGACATTGGCCGGGCTCCCTTACAGTGATGCGCAAGCTGCACCATCCTCCAGTGCCTCCAACCGGCGGCTTTCCCGTTTCCCTGGGTCTGGAGGGGGCGGCTGGGTGCAGGTGCAGGAGCCGCCAGTACCGCCACCACCGCCGGCGCCACCACCACAGCACCTGGGCGCACGGGAGAGGAGGGAACAGAGCGGGAACTTCAAGTTTCCCCTCCTTTGTGGGCCCCTCCTTCTCCTCGTGTCTTCCAAGTCTTCTGACTGAGGTGGATTGGCGGGAAGGCAGGCGGGGCGGCCAAATTGATGAAGGGAAGGAGGGGGTATGGGGGCGTGGCTTGCGACCCGGCCGGCCCAGAGTCGGAAAAAAAAAAAAAGAAAACACGCTGAGACGCCGACCCTATGAGACTGGCACCACCCTAGGCACGTGCCTACGAATGCCTAATGGCAAATACGGCCCTGGCGGGGTGATATTGCTGAGGATCTCAGAACAGGAGCAAGCATTAGTGCTAAGGGTGATGAGGAGAGTCACGGGACCCATGAAGCAGGGGGTGCAGTGCAGCTGACCAGTGTCACCACAGATGGTGACCTGGCTGATGGTAGCTGCCCCATGATTAGCATTGCTCCTGAGGTAACAGGGGAGGATGGGGAAGTAGTACCCACGGCCAGGCAGGCTGATGGGACGGTGTAATTCCCCGGGGAGACGGCCTATAAAGCCACCGTCACCCGCAGTCAGAGTGCCCAGAATGCCAGGAACCCTCTGCTTTCTGGACCCTCCTCAGCCAGAGGAATAACCAAAACAGTTTTGGACCCAGAGCAGGTCCCAGAGAGTCCCGAAGAGGATGTGGCCTTAAAGTCCCTCCTGGCCACCTCCAGCCAGAAGTTTCAGGCAGCTCTGCATGCAGATGTTAGCCTAGAGATGTTAAGGATCCTCGCCAGTAAGCCCCCCTCAGAGACTGATAAGGAGAGGGTATTCTGGGACCAAGGGAGGTTGTATCGGGAGAGGGTGCCCGGAACACCTCAACAGGAGTGGCATGGGGAACGACAGCTGGTCGTTCCCTACCAATTCAGGGATGAGTTGTTGCGGATTGTCCATGAGATTCCGCTCGCTGGACACTTGGGGGTCAGTAAAACCAAGGCCCGGTTGTCTCACCACTTCTATTGGCCCAAAATGGGGACAGTTGTGGCAAACTACTGCAGCTCCTGTATCAGTGTCAAAGAGTGGGAAAATCAAGGCCGGCTCCTAAAGCCCCCTGATCTCTTTGCCAGTGATAGAGGAGCCTTTCCAGCGGATTGCTGTGGATATCGTGGGACCACTGCCCATACCCAGCAATTCTGGAAAGCGCTTCATTCTTACTGTGGTAGACTTTGCTACCCGGTATCCAGAGGCAGCGGCTCTGTCTTCCATTGGGGCAGATAAGGTGGCGGATGCCCTGTTGGCTATCTTTTCCCGAATAGGATTTCCCAGGGAGATGCTTACCGACCACGAGACCCAGTTCATGTCTCGCATAATGAAGGCTCTCTGTAAGAAAATGCAGGTGCAGCATCTGGTATCGAGTGTGTATCATCCCCAAACCAATGGTTTGTGTGAACGCTTCAACGCTACCCTCAAACAGATGTTAAAAATGCTGGTTGAGTCCCAGAGACGCGACTGGGAACGTTACCTCCCACACCTGCTATTTGCTTACCGAGAGGTCCCACAGGCCTCGACCGGGTTCTCTCCGTTCAAGCTCCTGTATGGCAGGAGAGTCCGAGGACCCCTCGGATTGGTAAGAGAATCCTGGGAAGAGGAGCAAAGCACCCCAGGAGTGTCCATCGGGGAGTATGTCATTGCGCTTCCGTGACAAGATGCAGACCTTGACGCAGTTGGTGCATGTCAACATGGCGCAAGCCCAGGCTGACCAGAAGCATTGGTACGACCAAAACGCCCAAGAGTGGACCTACCGGGTGGGTCAGATGGTGTGGGTGCTGGTCCCCGTACCAAAGGATAAGCTTCAGGCAGCCTGGGAGGGCCCTTACGTCATTCACCAACAGCTCAACCCAGTCACCTACGTGGTCACCCTCGACCCCGAGCGGGGTAAGCGGAAGGCCTTTCACGTTAACATGATGAAGGATCATCAAATACGTGGGCCCTGTGTCCTACGGTCTGCAACCTGCCCGAGGATGGAGAGGAAGATCCCCTCCAGGACATGTTGGTCCAAGCGAAGGCCAGCGGGTGCATAGAGGATGTGGAGATAAGCACCTTGCTATCCACAAGCCAGCGGTCTCAGATGCGAGCAGTGCTGGAATCCTTCCAAGTTGTGTTCACCAACATGCCTGGCAGGACAGAGGTGGCGGTCCATCAGGTGGACACCGGTAATCATGTCCCACTCCGGCGGACAGCCTATCGAATCTCCGACGAGGTGCAGCACGTCATGCAGAGATCGATGAGATGCTGGAGTTGGGAGTGATTAATGGATCCAAGAGCACTTGGGCCTCACCTGTAGTCCTGGTGCCGAAGAAGGACCAGACCACCTGATTCTGTGTGGACTACAGGGGATAAATGCTATCACGGCCTCCGATGCACAACCAATGCCACGCATTGAGGAGTTGCTGGAGCGGTTAGCTAGTGCAGGCTATCTCTCATTATGGATCTGAGTAGGGAATATTGGCAGATTCCCCGAGCCCTGAGGCCCAGGAGAGGTCTGCCTTTATCACCCCCTTTGGATTGTACGAGTCAACGGTCATGCCGTTCGGCATGAAAAATGACCCTGCCACTTTCCAGAGAATGGTTAACTCCCTGCTCCAGGGACTGGAGAGGTACGCGGTGGCGTTCCTGGATGACATTGCCGTCTTCAGTTCCACCTGGGGGGATCACCTAGAGCATCTGCGGCAGGTGCCCGGGCGCATCCACCAGGCAGGCTTGACCATTAAGCCGGGAAAGTGCCAGATGGGCATGAACGAGGTCCACTACCTGGGGCACCGAGTAGGCGGGGGCACGCTGAAACCAGAGCCTGGGAAAGTGGACGCTATAGTGTCCTGGCCCACCCCCAGGACCAAAAAGCAGGTGTTGTCCTTCTTGGGCACTGCAGGGTACTATAGGCGCTTTGTGCCAAACTAAAGTAGCCTTGCGAAGCCTCTCACAGACCTCACCAAGAGGAACCTACCCCATGCAGTCGATTGGACTGAGGACTGCGAGGTCGCTTTCCAGGCTTTGAAGACTGCCCTGAGCAGCTCCCCTGTGTTAAGGGCGATTGACGGCAAGTGGCCATTCCTAGTACAGACTGATGCCGGTGAGTTTGGCATCGGCGCTGTGCTCAGCCAGGTCGACTCAAGGAACCAAGAGCACCCAGTGTTGTACCTCAGCCGAAAGCACCTACCGAGGTAAGTGGCCTATTCCACGATAGAGAAGGAGTGTCTGGCCATTGTATGGGCCCTGCAACGCTTACAGCCCTACCTGTACGGGCGCCCCTTCACTGTTGTGACCGACCACAACCCCCTGAGTTGGCTGAACTCCCTGTCCGGTACCAATGGAAGGTTGCTACGCTGCAGCCTCACACTCCAGCAGTACGACTTTACCTTGCAACACCAAAAAGGCAGCGGGCATGGCAATGCCGATGGGTTATCCCGGTGGGGAGAGCCCACAGGGACACGCCTGGAGGAGTACCGAGAGGTTCTTCCTCCATAGCGTCATAAAAATGGGGGAGGTGTCATGAATATATGAATATTGCTCATGTTTTTAAGATGCTGGAAGAGTCAGCCAACAATAGCTCGCTCATCTCTCCGCCCTTTTGGTTTGTGGGTAAGTTACATAGATCCTCGCTTGCTTCCTGAGCGACCCCTAGTCAAAACTATTTACTGCCCCCCCATAAATCCCTGAAGCTGAGAGGAGCAGAGCTTACAGGTTTTAACCAGATCTGTTCCTAAAGAAACTCCTTTGTTTAAATCTCAAGCCTTTCAATGTCGAATTTAAGAAGACCCTTTCATGCCACATACACATAATTCATACTTTTAGATTATTCACCGTTTTGCGCATTTAATGATATGTCTTGTATGTCTATGTAACACTCAAGAACCTGGCAAATGAGTTCTGGCGTTCTGAACATCATAAGTAGGTCATATTTGGTATCAATATTCTCAGAATTAAATGACATAAAATATGACTTGTATATTATGTTTGTGGAGCCACCCCATCCCCAGATATGAAGGATGAGGATTTATTAAGCATGGGGAAAGAGGAGGTCTCAGCGGACAAGCCCACAAGGGAGGGCTCACTCTACGAGGTGGGGCCATGGATTCTATCCCTGTAATAAAACCAGAGAAGCCATTTTTGGGTTGATTCTGATCCAGGGGCCCGACACATAGCCATTACCCGCTGTGTGATGGAATCCTACCTTTCTGGGGAGAGGCCCCCTCTCCACGGAACTACGTTTATCCATGCGTGGCTAGGTCTGAACATTTCTTATTTTATTCCTTTTATTTTTATAACTGTTTTATGCATACAAGTATATTGTCTCTTATGTAATATTCTGTAAATCTTTTATGTAAACACTGCCCATCTTTGGGAGTAAAATATTATAATTTACTAGTCTCGATCTCCTTGTCCTATGAACGAGCTCTCACGACCTCACTGTTCGTTTTACGGTATCATACAGGTTACCGATCCACCTGCAGGAG
The DNA here is from genome assembly GCA_033576535.1 of Allobates femoralis. Classification (NCBI taxonomy): domain Eukaryota; kingdom Metazoa; phylum Chordata; class Amphibia; order Anura; family Aromobatidae; genus Allobates; species Allobates femoralis. The sequence goes on along the minus strand of JARQOC010000002.1, from coordinate 438,614,159 downwards.
ATCGGTGGTGGCAGAATCATTTTGGTATTTATGTGATATTGTGGGCCTGAGCGTGACTGGATCGAGGTATATATACGTTCCTAGCAGGAACTGGTGGTATATATACATCCTGTCACATCACGTGCCGCAGTAGACAACATAACTTAGGGCAGCTGGGCTCCTTTCTTATCCTCTGGCAATACCGGATTTGGCCAGCAGGCTAAGGGGGCACCAGAGAGCTGCAGGTCCTGACTAAGTCATCGTGACTGTGGTATTATAAACACTACTATATGTTCATCTGTAACACGCTTAGATGGATCATTCTCTCATTGTGATTAAGTGACAATCAGAAATGTCTCATTTTTCATATGTTATGTGTATACCAAGTAAAGGAAAATTTTTAGTATTTACATGAGTTTGATGGTCATCTTTGTGGATTTTAGCATTTTATTGTGGATGATGATACATTTTGCATTGCCAATTAGCAGTCCAAGTTTATTGTGACATATGAACCTTAGAAGAACTAAATATAAGTGAGGACCAGGCATATACAGTAGATCCTGAAAATGTTGCTGGTACATCTAATTAGAGTATATTTTAATACTTTTTACAAGTACATTAATTATAGAACAAAACTATAATTGTACATTAATCACAGAAGCTGTAAGATTAATTTAAGTTATAATGCATTAGAAAATGCATAGGAGAAAAGTACAATGTGCAAAATCCCTGCCATAAATGGTGTAAAATGTTCATTTGGTTATCAGACACTTAATTGTGTTACTGTCATTTCTTTTTTAAAGGAAATCTGTCAACAGGTTTTTGCCACCAAATCTGAGAGTAGAATAATGTCATGATGGCGATCCTGATTCTAGTGATGTGTTACTTATTGGGCTGCTTGGCATAGTTTGGATAAAATCACTGTTTTATCAGCAGTAGATTATCAATAGAGGACTAATAAACCTGCTATAAGGTTGTCAAGGATATTCATAAGCTCTGTATATCCCCACACCCACCAATGATTGACAGCTTTTTATTTACATTGTATATGGCAGAAATGTGTAAATTAATGCAGGGGTGGGGGTTATAAAGCTCCAAATTCACATAGATCAGCAGTAGAGAAAATAGTGATTTTATGAAAATGACAGCAATCAGCTTCATAAGTTACTTATTGCTGGAATCAAGATCTCCGTCCCTACATTAACCTATCCCTAGATTGGGTAACAAATACGTGGAGACAGATTCCTCTTTATAATAGCACTTAATGAACAAGTGATAATGAAAATATTAAAAAATATATCATTACTCACTACATTTCTAGAACTGTCTCTATCGTTGAATGGGGTTCATGTTAAAGTTTTTGTACCAAGACGTGTAGCCATTCTCTGAAAAATTGTCACAGTTTTATCGTCGGGGCCAGTGGTATATACATCTTCAGTGCAGAAGGCATTCAAATAAATGATGGGCCATATGCTAAAGACTTATGTTGGGTCCACCAAATAGCCTTTATTACTTAGCAATGGTCTACCCTAGCTCATATAGTAGATATGGAGTATGAAAATTCCCATTAGAAGTCACTGTGACTAATTTACTGCTTCCAGTAATCAAAAGCAGTATTTATCATGAAATATTCTGCAGTCTCTCTCTATTACATACTACTAAACAAGTGACTCATGAATTAAAATACTTAGGACTTCATAATATGAGATTATTGATAAGACAATGCTTTATTCTAGGTGTGGCTGTGTGGTGGAAGTATGGAAGTCCTTCCCTGTTCAAGAGTGGCCCATATAGAACGCAAAAGAAAGCCATATAACAATAACATAGACTTCTACACAAAGAGGAATGCTTTACGGGTAGCTGAAGTTTGGATGGATGACTACAAATCACATGTTTACATTGCATGGAATTTACCATTGGAGGTAAGGTTTAAACAACATATCAATGGAAATAAACTAAAGCATACAATTAACAGTATTTTATTATATATTGAGCTCGTTTTTATATCTTTTTCAGAATCCTGGAATAGACATTGGTGACATATCGGAAAGAATTGCTTTAAGGAAAAGCCTAAAGTGCAAAAACTTTCAATGGTACTTGGATAATGTTTATCCAGAAATGAGAAGATATAATAATACTGTTGCTTATGGAGAGGTATGGTAGATAATGTCTATATACAATTCCTATCCAAATAGGTATTGTCCAATAACACAATTATCATGAGGCATACATTCATCATTATACCTAAGAAGATAGTGTTTGATCCATCTTCTGCAGTTCACATCTCATCCTGAGATACTATAACATGTTTTAGCTTATCTCCCATATCTTACATTTTAACCATGTTGTGATTAAAGGTTTTTTTTTTTTTAGGAATCGAAAAAACTATCGAAAATATTACTATAAATGCATTTCGTGGTGTCTTTAATTGGGTATTTACATTTGTTTTGTCAAGTGAGGTACTTATGGTAGTACATTAAAATGGGAACACATGTATCAAAATGTTAAAAGGAATCTGTCAGTAGTATCAACTCTCCTTAGCATGCTATATTGGTATGTAGGTCATAGGAAGCTGAATAAAATGATACCTTGATATCAGATCTTGACAGCTTAAGGACAACACACTGATCTGCATCAGAATCTGCCTCCAGAGCTTATTTTAAAGTGAACCAGAATTTTCACATATAAACCAAAACCACCACCTTCAGCAGCACATGTTCTTCATTCCATGAAGCTGCATACTATGCCCTGAGTCACCCTATACACTCAAGAAATTCACTTTGTTAATCTCCCACTCTGTATTTAAATCTGTGCATTCCAGTCCAATGGGCACGAGGGCTGAGCCGTTAGTTCCTCCCCTACGCACTGATCACTATCCTTTTGGCATGATTGCTGGGTGGGTAAAGTTTAAAACACAAGTGCTCATGTGCGTGCAAATCATCTCTACTCAAGCGCGAAAATAAATCCTTCATTCACTATAAATTTATGCTGAGAATTTACAACTCCGCCCTCCACCTTGCAAACAGTACCTACTTCACCACCTGATCTCCACACAATCCAACAACCCAAAGAAACTCTTTGACACCTTTCACTCTCTCCTCAGTCCTAAAGTGCAGACCCCTATCACTGACCTCTGTGCTGAAAATCTGGCTTCTTACTTCACTAAGAAAATAGAAAACATCCGTCAGGAAATCAACTCCCAACCTCAAATCGCCGTTACCCCTACCCATGCCCATATTTCCTACGGTTCACTTCCCACATTCGACCCAGTCACAAAAGAAGAAGTTTCCAGGCTCCTTTCTTCCTCTCATCCCACCACATGGACCGCTGATCCCATCCCCTCACACCTACTCCAGTCTCTCTCTCCGGTGGTCACCACTCGTCTAACCAAAATCTTCAATCTCTCACTCTCTTCTGGCATTTTCCCTCCTCCTTCAAACACTTGACCATTACTCTATTATTAAAGAAAACATATCTCAACCCATTTTGCACAAACAACTACAGACCAGTCTCCAATCTCCCCTTCATCTCTAAACTCCTGGAGCACCTGGTCTACTCCCACCTCACCCGTTACCTCTCCACTCACTCTCATGTAGATCCATTACAGTCTAGTTTCCGCCCCCTACATTCTACAGAAACTACCCTCATCAAAGTGACCAATGACCTTCTCACAGCAAAACATAATAGTGACACTCTCTGCCTATTCTTCTTGATTTCTCTGCAGCCTTTGCCACTGTTGACCACCATCTCCTACTCTCCATGCTGCACTCCATCGGCATCAAGGACAAGGCTCTCTCCTGGTTCTCTTCCTATCTTTCTGACCGCTCTTTCAGTGTATTATTTGCTGGATCCACTTCCTCCCTTCTTCCTCTCACTAATGGGGTCTCTCAGGGTTCAGTCCTTGGACCTCTACTCTTTTCTCTCTACATGGCCCCCGATTGGACAGACCATCAGCAGATTTGGCTTTCAGTACCATCTTTATGCTGATGACACACAACTATACCATTCTTCCCCTGACCTTACTCCCGCTCTGATAAAGAACACCAATGACTGTCTAACCGCAGTTTCCAATATCATGTCTGCTGTCTATCTGAAACCCAACCATTCCAAAACTGAACTTCTTCTGCTCCCGCCCTCCACTAACCTCCCTAAACCTGATATCTCTCTCTCAGTGTACGGCACCATGACAACGCCTAGGCAGCAGGCTCGCTGTCTGGGTGTTATGTTTGACTCTGATCTTTCCTTCACCCCATGCATACAATCTCTCGCCCGCTCTTGCCGCTTGCACCTGAAGAACATCTCTAGAATTCGCCCCTATTTCACCTTGGAAACCACAAAAACCCTCACTGTGGCCCTGATTCACTCTCACCTTGACTATTGTAATTCTCTTTTAATTGGCCTCTCCCACACTAGACTCTCCCCACTCCAGTCCATCCTTAATCCCTTCACCCCCTGGCCTATTTTGACCCTAATGACCAGGCCATTTTTGTCAATTCTGACCAGTGTCCCTTTATGAGGTTATATCTTTGGAACACTTCAACGGATCCTAGCGATTCTGAGATTGTTTTTTGTGACATATTAGGCTTCATGTTAGTATTACATTTAGATCGATAATTTTTGCGATTATTTGTGAAAAATAAAACATTTGGCAAAATTTGTGAAAATTTAGCAATTTTCAAATTATGAATTTTTATTCTGCTAAACCAGAGGGGTATGTGACACAAAATAGTTAATAAATAACATTTCCCACATGTCTACTTTACATCAGCACAATTTTGGAAAAAAAAAAAATTTTTTGTTCGGAAGTTATAAGGGTTCAAAGTTCATCAGCAATTTTTCATTTTCCCAGCAAAATTTACAAAACCATTTTTTTAGTGACCACATCACATTTGAAGTTCTAATGAGGGGTTTACATGACAGAAGACGCCTAAAAGTGACACCATTCCAAAACTGCACCCCTCAAGCTACTCAAAACTACATTCAAGAAGATTATTAACCCTTCAGGTGCTTCACAGGAGCTAAAGCAACATGGAGGGAAAAAAGTAGCATTTTCATTTTTCCAACAATAATGTTCTTTTAGCCTCAATTCTTTCATTTTCACATGGGCAACAGGATAAAATGGATCCTAAATATTGTTGGGCAATTTCTCCTGAGTACACCGATACCTCATATGTGGTCATAAACCACTGTTTGGGCGCACGGCAGGGCTCAGAAGGGAAGGAGCGCAATTTGACTTTTGGAGCTAATTTTCCATTCAAAAAGTGAAATGGCGCTCCTTCCCTTTCGAGCCATGCTGTGCACCCAAACAGTGGTTTATGACCACATATGAGGTATCGATGTACTCAGGAGAAATTGCCCAATAATTTTTAGGATCCATTTTATCCTGTTCCCCATGTGAAAATAAAAAACTTTATGCTAAAAGAAAATTTTTGTGAAAAAAAAAGTACTTTTTCATTTTTACGGATGAATTTGTGAAGCACCTGGGGGTTCAAAATGCTCACCACCCACCTAGATAGGTTCCCTGGGGGCTCTAGTTTCCAAAATGGGGTCACTTGTGGGGGAGCTCCAATGTTTAGGCACACAGGGGCTCTCCAAACACAACATGGTGTGTCTAAACATTGGAGCTCCCCCACAAGGGACCCCATTTTGGAAACTAGACCCCCCAAGGAACTTATCTAGAGGCATAGAGAGCACTTTGAACCCCCAGGTGCTTCACAAATTGATCCATAAAAATGAAAAAGTGCTTTTTTTTTCCACAAAAAAAATCTTTTTTCATCTTTACAGATCAATTTGTGAAGCACCTGGGGGTTCAAAGTGTTCACTATGCATCTAGATACGTTCCATGGGGGGTCTAGTTTCCACAATGGGGTCACTTGTTGGGGAGTTCCCATATTTAGGCACATAGGGGCTCTCCATACGCGACATGGTGTCTGCTAACAATTTGAGCTGATTTTTCAGTCAAATTGTTAGCGGACACCATGTTGAGTTTGGAGAGCCCCTGTGTGCCTAAACATTGTAGCTCCCCCACAAGTGACCCCATTTTGGAAACTAGACCCCCGAAGGAACGTATATAGATGCACAGTGAGCACTTTGAACCCCTAGGTGCTTCACAAATTAATCTGCAAAAATGAAAAAATAATTTTTTTGTGGAAAAAAAAGTACTTTCTTATTTTTATGGATCAATTTGTGAAGCACCTGGATGTTCAAAATGCTCAACACCCATCTAGATAAGTTCCCTGGGGGCTCTAGTTTCCAAAATGGGGTCACTTGTGGGGGGCTCCAATGTTTAGGCACAGAGTGGCTCTCCAAACGCGACATGGTGTCCGCTAACAATTTGAATGGAAAATCAGCTCAAATTGTTAGCAAACATCATGTTGTGTTTGGAGAGCCCCTGTGTGCCTAAACAATGGAGCTCCCCCACAAGTGACCCTATTTTGGAAACTAGACCCCACAAAGAACTTATCTAGATGCATAGAGAGCACTTTGAACCCTAAGGTGCTTCACAAATTGATCCGCAAAAATGAAAAAGTACTTTTTTGTTATTACAGATCAATTTGTGAAGCACCTGGGGGTTCAAAGTGCTCACTATGCATCTAGATACATTCCTTGGTGGGTCTAGTTTCCAAAATGGGGTTACTTGTGGGGGATGTCCAATGTTTAGGCACACAGGGGCTCTCCATACCCAACTTGGTGCCCGCTAACAATTGGAATTATTAGCGGACACCATGTCACGTATGGAGAGTGACAAGTGACACCATTTTGGAAACTAGACCCCCCAGGGACCTTATCTAGATGGGTGTTGAGCATTTTGAACCCCCAGGTGCTTTACAAATTAATCTGTAAATATGAAAAAAGAAAATGTTTGTGAGAAAAAAAAAGTACTTTTTCATAATTACGGATCAATTTGTGAGGCAATTGGGTGGCAATGTGGCAGCGATATTGCCAGGTCACAATATCGCTGCCACAATTGTCTCCTGTGGTTGCGGCATGTAAATGTACCCTATTGCAAGATAGGAGACTAAAGCCTGGGTTACACGTTTCAATGTGTCAGTGAACTGACCAACGATCTGACTTTACCTACATCGCTGGAACGACGTTCAATGATCGCTAGTGAGGTGTCACACGTATTGATATCAAGAATGATACAGCAACGATTCCGCGACAAGCGAACGATACTTGCAGTCGTTTGGTTGCCTACGTCCTCCAATTCTGAATAGGCAAAGTCGTTAACGACATCGTTATCAAGGTGTCATACACACCAATGCTTCAGGTTGGATGAACAATGATCGACTGATTTATGGGCCAGTTCATAAACCTCCGATCAGCGATCAGCTGACTTATCATTGGTTGATCCTGCGTGTCACACGCAACAACGTTGTTACAATGTCGTTGCTCTGCCCCAAAACCTGTGATGCACCAACGATATTGTTAACAATATTTTAGTGTGTAATGGGCCCTTTAGTCAGGGAAACCAAAAACTATTTGTGGCAACCTGCAGCAAAAGACTGAAAGTATATGTAGAGTGTGGTGCTTTTTAATAGGCTGAATCTTTGGTGTTAACTATTTCAGTTAAACAGCATATACATTTACACTGTCTGACTGTGAAGTGCTACCAGTCCCAGCCACTCTAATCTTAGTGAATGAGCGGAGCCTGTGCTCTCAAGAATTTCTTGTCCATACTTCTCTATCACCAGCTGCACCTACAGAGTGAATGCAACAATGTCTGGTGGAAGAAGCAGATGTCACAGGAGCAGGCTCTGGTACAGACGTGACACCCTGGTGTCCTTAGACAGCTCTTTAATATTGGTGAGTCGCCCGGGGCAGTGAGGACTCAGGTATCTGGGCCCTTTCCGCTGTGGTTGGAGATGTCACTGGTGGCATGCCCGGACCCGTGGCCCCAGAGACCGAACTTAAAGAGGGGAATATATATGTACAGGGGAAATAAAGTTTATAATATAGTTCACATGATGCCACCCGCAGCTTCTGGTGATTGAGCACAAGCGCCGCTTCAGTCCTCCAGAGGGTGGTGATATAGCGGCCTTGATGGTACAGCTTCCTGCAGGTGGAGCTAATCCACCGGGGCAGGGATGCACCGGTGATGATAGGGGTGCTGGTTATGGATGGATCGCTTTACCCTGGTACTTTACTTGGTAAACCGGTCAGATGGCAAAGCAGTTTACAGGAAAACAGTCTTTTCAGCAGGTAGCTGGCCGGGTTGTCATAGAAGGATGTAATGTCTCTCTGAGGCCACCTACGATGTTCCTTCTGCTTTCATTTCCCTCTGTGTCTTTCACTCTGTCCTCTGATCTCTGCGCCTCCTACTATCCATGCGCTGTCCTGTGCTCCCTCTTGGCTACCAGGCCCATTGGTTGAAATGAGCCTCCCTTCTATCTCTTCCAAGGGGCTCAACCCGGTTTAGGGACAACTGGCGGGGTTACACGTTCTGGACTGTTGTCAGGATCTCTAGAGAGATCCTCGACTGGCCAGTGTTGATGGTTGAGGACTGAAATTTGCCTGCACCGTGTCTCGTGGCCGGTTCCCCGTTGCAGACTAGGATCCCCTCGGGCACGTCACTTGGCCCGGCACTGGGTCACCTCCTTCCTCTCTTCTTCTTCCTTTTCTTTCTCTGATCCATCTGACTTCTCTCTCTTTCCAGCACCACTGCTATTCCTTCCTGCTCATTCTCTTCACTACACTTACACTCCTCCCACCGGGGCTGGGGCTCACCCTGGATCAGGTTAACCCTTCAGTCCCCCTACACTAAGTGTGTGAATGCAGGAATGAGAGCCTCAGATTAACATTACACCCCCCTGATGACAGGAGTACTGCACGCTCTTATATGGGTGCAGTACCCCAATTGTGACGCTTGACCAGGTGTGGCGCCACATTGGCCATGATGGAGAGGTTGAAGTATGACTGATAGAGTGTGTGAACTATTTCCTTTAATACAATTATTGAGTTCAAATAGGTGCAATTAATACAGGTAATAAGTGCAGAGTAGGAGAGCTTCTTAAATAAAAACTAAAAGGTCTGTGAGAGTTAGAATTCTTGCTGGTTAGTAGATGATCAAATAGACTTTTCATGCAATAAAATGCAATTTAAAGGAAACCTGTCAGCTTGTTTTACCCCTCTATCCTACTACTACCTGTCCCTGCACTTTGGTAGCTCATCCATAATGTATGTGTGTCCAAGGATTTACTACTAAAATATAACTTTTAATGATAAATATTAAAAAAGAGGAAACTATAGTTCCAATCAAGGTGTGCAGCTGACTTTCTCAAGGGGAGGGGGGGGTGTCAATGGGGTTTTGGGCACACGTGGCCCAACCCTATCCTCTCCCTCACTCACCCTGCCTGACAACGGAGTTTTATACACATACAAAAAAAACCTGGATGGTGTCCCCGTACCACGGCGGCTGTCCCTACTAACCCTTAGCTAATGTCTAAGGGTGCAGGCCCATTGGTACACTATACCTCCTTAAAGCTAAGGAATAAATATCATACATCTATGCTGAAAGGCATCACAAAAAAAGAAGAGACAATCCTCAGAGTTAAGGGTCTATCCCTTTAACTTAGTGACCTCAAAAATACGATCACCTAACGGACATGAAAAAGATGTTTGGAGAGATAATTCCTTCCTATCCAAGGATGATGAAGGTGTCAGATGTCATACAGTACCGTTATTAAATACCTCAATTCCCATACCAATACAAATGTACTAGCAGTAAACCGAGCAATTGCTCGGTACAAAATAAATAGAAAACAGTATTGCCTCACCTTAACCTTATATTTCACCCATCACACACATAATAACATGTCACATTAGTGATATACAGTTCAAGCCCTGAGGAAGTCAGATGTACCAAAACCGCTAGGATCACTCACAGGCAGGGCTACCAATGCCCCACAGAATAGATTAGGGTATCACTTAGCTTATCCTGATGTTATCGCACTTCGTCTTCACTCGACGCGTTTCCCCCACCATAGATGTAATAGTGGGTTCCTCAGGAGTGGTTGTTGGCACAGGGTGTTCGTGTTTACCCTGGGGCGCCCAGGGCGAAGGGTCCGATGCGCCCCCTCTGCCCCTATGCAATGATGTAAGGCGGCCATTTTTTCCGTGAGCTAGCTCTTCCATAACCATCCCTCTCTGACCTAAAAGTGCCCTATAAGCTTCTGAAAAATGATTTATAATGTAATTGTAGACTACATCCGTAGACTGGAACGGTGAGCTCCGGGTCTCCATTCTCCCCTCCTTGCAGGCTCATAGCACACCTCGTTGGGCATCATCAGTCATTCTGCTGATCCTTCTATTTTTTTAAATTCCCGCCTTCCCTAGTAGTATGGCGCCAAGCCAGAACGTCACATCCGGTCCAGTGATTGTGGAGGTTTATGACGCGTAAGGCTCGGCTTTAATATGCGCATTGCGCAAGCGCCAGAGCGGGGCCGTACACCTGATCAGCCCCTACAATGCTCTGGGCCTGATATGATGTTTCTCTCTGCATCATACTACGAGAGGAGGAAGGAATTTAAAAAAAATAGGAGGAACAGCAGAAGGACTAATGATGCCCAACGGGGCTTGCTATGAGTCTGCGAGGAGTGGAATATGTGTACTGAGGAAAATGTTCAGCTCTTTTTTTAAAGCTGTTATAGTGTCTAATATTGAAGAACTATAATGAACCCTTTCTTATTTAGCTGCCAGAATTACCTTTCTTCCACCCATAATAAAAGCTCCCTGGTCCTTAGTATGGTCATTGGAAGGAATAAGTCATGTGGTAGTCCTTTGTATTGACCGCACATGTACTAAGACATATAAATGGGATCTCCTCTGAGATGTTTTTTTCTAAGCTTAACAAGCCCAACATTTCCAACCTCTCATCATATGGGAGGTCTTCCATCCCTTGAAAAAAATCTATTTGCCTTTGATGAACTGATTTTAACTTCTAAATATCTTTTTTAAAATGTGGATTCACAACCTGATACCATATTGTAGATGTGCCCATGCATATTTAGAGGGGTCGAAGTTAATATGGCACAACTGGATACCATATTGTAGATATGGTCATTCAACTTGTTTATAGAGTGTTAAGAATACATTGGTATTACAGGATTCTATCTCTACTTTTACACAGCCTAAAATATTAATTGCTTTTGCAGCTGTTGCTTGACATTGAGTACTGCTGCTCAGCTTATTTGTATCCAAAATACCCAAGTTCTTCTCCTGTTCTGTATTCCCAAGTATCCTTTCATTTAATGCATATGCAGCAATAGGATTATTCTGCCATAGGTGCATTACTCTACATTTTTCAACTTTCAAATTGCATTTGCCAAGTGTTTGCCCATTCAGGCATTTTGTTCGGATGGTTTTGTAATATTATACTATCAAGGTCAGTCTTTAATATCCTACATAGTTTGTTTTCTCAGTAAAGACTGATACTTTCAATCCCATCCACATGGTCATTAATAAAGAGATTTGTCCCAGTACAAATCCCTTCAGTACCCCCTACTGACTATATCCCATTTAGAGTATTTACTATTAATGACGACACTTTGTTTCCTTTCACTTGGCCATTTAGCCAACGTGAATTATTATTATTTTATTATTATTTTTATTTATAGAGCACCATTGATTCCATGGTGGTGTACATGAGAAAGGGTTACATACAAACAAGTATCTTTCATGAGTCCATGCTGGTTGTCATTTATTCTATTATTCTCTGCAATATATTTCTGCAAGTCATCTTTTATAATGCCTTTAAAAACTTTGCATACAGCTGATGCCAGACTTACGTCTGTGTTATACTAGTTATATTTGCTGAACTTTTATTTTTGAGTTGTTGAATGACCCCTGAAACAATCCGTTAATTGATGAACATGGATAAAAAGAGACTGTTTAACATCCCAGCTTTTCTTTGCCCTCTATTATTACTATATTATTATCTTTTAAGGTGCCTATACCATCTGTTGTTTTCTTTTTAGCATTGATGTATTTATAATATTTTGGGGGATTTATTTAAATCTTCAATTTTTTAACCCTTTAGGACCCAACAATTATGTGATTTTGAACTTTATTTTTTTTTCACTTTTACTTCAAAAGCAATAACTTTTTTATTTTTCCATGTATATATCCGTGTAAGGTTTTGTTTTTTGCATGTTAAATTGTATTTTAAATTACACAATTTTATTGTATAATGTAATGGTATTTTGCCACCAATGCGTGGATGTGAGATGTGTCTGAGGAATGTGAGCACAGATTTCTGTGCAAGCAATGGTAGATACGTTACTTGCTATCTTCTCCTCTCAAATCTTACCAGCTGCATGTGAAAAATCCAGAAAAGATGATGCCATGGATGAACTTTAATCTATTGATTGACAATACCTTGATATGATGAGGTAGGATGTAAGGGGAAATAAAGGGAAGGAATAAGGATGCAAGATGGAGGATTAAAGAGAGAGGTGCTGGTGGATTTGCTGCCAAGATGGCACTGAGTGACCAGAGAGAAAGGATGGGACAAAATGATTGGAGGAGTTACTGAGATACGGGTATTATGGGAAGATTACAATATAATACATGAAGAACATATAACATTTGCCACTAGATGGCAGCAAAATACAGCAAACACTGCACTCTATGCTATCTATATAAAATGAATGAATGAAAAAACTAAATTAAATATACCGGTATGTCCTTTTTTCAGAGGGAAAGTTCCACATCAAAGCAAGGTAGAAGACCTATTACATACATAGCACGTCGTGGGTCTTTAAGGGGTTAAAGCGCTTTGTCTTTATCTTACTAAACTTTGTACTGTCATATTTATTCATATGGATTTCTTTTTAATCCTGGACATTTTATTAACAGAGGATATGCCAGGATTCTAGTGTTATATCCTTAAATATGCCCCATTTATGTTCAGTATCGCTAGTTACCATGACATGGTCCCATTCTATATGATTAAGCTTTTCCTAACCTTTCAGGTATTTGAATTTCCCCATTGAAATGTTATATTAAATATTGCATTAAAACCTTATAGCCATATTATAGCCGCTGCTGCCCAAGTGCTCCCTAACCTGTAAATCTGAAGTTGTATCTGGTGTATTTGACAGCACAAGATCCAGCAAATTATCTCCCCTGGTTGATAATTATTTTTTAGCACAACCAGAAGATTCTATGTCTTATTATATGTCTGGATAGTTTAAATTGCCCATAACAAAGAACCTATTATTATTTGCTTTTTCCATTTGTTGCAGCATTTCATCTACTACCTGTTCAGCTATGTTAGGAGGCTTATAGTAAACTCCAATTAGCAGCTTTTCATTATTATCTTCCCCGTGTACATTTATGCATACTGACTTTACATTGTCGCAGCTCCCCCGATGGCATAATTGAGGACAGGTGAGGACTTGAGAACCAAAATTGTTGAAAAATATAATCAATCTCAAGGTTACAAGTCATCTCCAGAGATCTTGATGTTTCTTTGTCCATTGTGCTAAACACAATTAAGAAGTTTACAAAATAAGACAATGCAGCTATGTTTCCTGGATTTGGAAAGAAGGGAAAACAGTGTAAATGCAGTCCCAATCAGGTTCCAAAGACATTCAAGCTGTCCAAGAGGCTCAGGGTGCATCAGTTTCAGCTCAAACTATCTATCAACATTTGAATGAAATGAATCACTATGGCAGGAAACTTAAGAGGACACTACTGCTGAAAAAGAGATATGAAAAAGCTAGACTGCAGTTTGCCAAAATGTACGGGAGTAAGGCAAAATCTTTCTGGGAAGGTGTCTTGTGGATAGATGAGACTAAAATAGAACTTTTTGGTAAATCACATCATTCTGCTGTTTACCTAAATGGAATGGGGACTACAAAGAAAAAAAACACAGTACCTACTGTCACTTATGGTGAAGGTTCTAAGATTATTTGGAATTGTTTTGCTGCCTCTGGCTTTACTCAGTGCAAAACAAAAGGAAAACTGAATGTTACCAAAGGACTCTGAGTCACAATGTAGTTCCAAGAGGTGTACTGTTTTCCCTCCCTGTAGATCTCACATTTTAGGAGGGACCACAGGTTTTCTATGGGGTTCAGATCAGGTGAACAAGGGGACCATGTCATTATTTTTTTTTCTTTTAGACCTTTACTGGCCAGCCACACTGTGGAGTAGTTGAATGCATGTGATGGAGCATTGTCCTGCATGAAAATCATGTTTTTCTTGAATAATACCGACTTCTTCCTGTACCACTGCTTGAAGAAGTTGTCTGCCAGAAACTGGCAGTAAGTGTGGGAGTTGAGCTTCACTCGATCCTCAACCCAAAAAGGTCCCACAAGTTAATCTTTGATGATGCCAGCCCATACCAGTACCCCACCTCCACCTTGTTGGCGTCTGAGTCAGAGTGGAGCTGTCTGCCCTTTACTGATCCAGCCTCTGGCCCATACATCTGGCCCATCAAGAGTCACTCTCATTTCATCAGTCCATAAAACCTTTGAAAAATCAGTCTTAAGATATTCCTTGGCCCAGTCTTGACATTTTATCTTATGTTTCTTGTTCAAAGGTGGTCATTTTTCAGCCTTCCTTACCTTGGCCATGTCCCTGAGTAGAGCACACCTTGTGCTTTTTGATACTCCAGTAATGTTGAAGCTCTGAAATATGGCAAAACTGGTGGCAATTGGCATCTTGGCAGCTTCATGCTTGATTTTCCTCAATTCATGGGCAGCTATTTTGCGCCTTTTTTGCCCAAAACACTTCTTGCAACCCTGTTGGCTATTTGCCATGAAACACTTGATTGTTTGATGATCACGCCTCAAATGTTTTTTCAAGACTGCTGCATCCCTCTGCAAGACATCTCACAATTTTGGACTTTTCAGAGCCCGTCAAATCTCTCTTCTGACCCATTTTGCCTAAGGAAACTCATTTGCCTAATACTTAAGCACATCTTATATAGGGTGTTGATGTCATTACACCACACCCCTCCTCATTACAGAGATGCACATCACCTGATTTACTTAATTGGTAGTTGGCTCTCAAGCCTATACAGCTTGGAGTAGGACAACATGTATAAAAAGTATCATGTGATCAAAATACAAAATACTCATTTGCCTAATAATTCTGCACACAGTGTACATCATACGGAAAAACAATACACTTGAATTGATAGAAAAATATAAGTAGACCAATACGGCTATATAAATGAAAGATCCACATATACATAGAAAGTAGCTATAGTTAATGAACCAATACACCCAGCTGAAAATAATCAGATCAGGTCCTTAATATGTAATTCAAAAAACAAACATGCATAATAAAGCAAGTGTTTTAACACCTGCTGCATTACTAGCTGTGTATCTTTTGTATGCTTCATATATGTCTATACCTGTTCTGTCAAGGACTCAGAAGTTTATTAGAAAATGTTAGTAGTCAAAACAGCATTATGAATCCAAGGAACAAACCATACAGGTCAAGGATAATGTTTTGGAAAGTAATAAAGCATGGGTAGGCTAAAACAAAAGAGCCCAAGCTCTGAACATCTCACCGAGCAGAGATCAATCCATCAAGCACAAATGGAAAGAGTATAGCACAGCTGCAAACCTACCAAGACATGGCAGATCACCTAAACTGACATTGCAAGCAAGGAGAACATTTTTAAGAGAAGCAGCCAAGAGATCCATAGCCATTCAGGAAGAACTGCAGTGATCATGGATCATCTGTCCAACGGACAACGTTTAGTTATGAACTCAACAAATCTGTCCTTTATGGGAGAGAGTCAAAGAGAAGCCATTTTTGAAAGCAAGCCATAAGAAGTTGCAGTTTGCAAAAAGCCATGTAGGGGACACAGGTAGCATGTGGAAGGAGGTGTTATGGCCAGATAACAACATGTTAGAAATTTTGGGCTAAATGCAAACTTCTATGAACTGCAGAAAACTAACACTGCACATCACTAGGGATGAGCAAAAATACTCGTTACTATTAGCTACTCGCAGAATAGTATGGGTAATCGGCATACTCGGTACTCGCAAGTTTTACTTGTATTACTCGCAAGTCCAATGTAAGTCAATGCAATATGCGAGTAATTGTCTGCTGGACCCAAATAAGCGGTCTGGGGGCTGAGGAAAGGGCTGAAACGGGTAAATGATTGTTTAAAAGCCAGCGGTATTTAAACAATTACTCAGCTGATGCTCACTCCCCCGCCGCCTCCCCGTCCACTCCTCTTCCCTCAAATCCTGCCTGCTCCCATTCCTGGAAGCAAGCCGCATGCTATTTCAAATGAACAGCTGATACAGCAGCTGTTCATTTGAAATAGCCAGTGGGAAAGCTGGCAGTGAAGTCTTGTCAATGCAGGCTTTCCCGCCAGCTATTTCAAATGATCAGCTGATCAGCATAAGCTGATTGTTTGAAATAGCCGGCTCCACGTGATTCAGGTCCTTGAGCCTGATATTGAGCATCTGATCGGTTTGCCATCTGGCAAACTGATTAGATGATATTGGATCCAGATTGGACGTCATGGGACCCTCGAACGAGGACTACATCAGAGGGGGTGGGGTTCTTTTCTTTAATAAAGATGGAGTCACTAATTGTATTGCGTTTTATTGCTAATAAAAATTTTTTTCTCTGTGTTGTTTTTTTTTATCTGATTACTAGAAATTCAAAGTCATGTTTAATATTGGCATGACCCCATAAATTTCGGGCTTAGGGCCAGCTGATAAAACAAAGCTGGCCCTAACCCCATTATTATCCAGTGAGCCACCGGCACCAGGGCCGCTGGATGAGTCGGATACAGTGCCAGAAGATGGCGCTTCTATGAACGAGCCTTTTTCTGGGGTGGCTGCGGACTGCAATTTGCAGAAAGCTTGGGCCACCCTGCGCTGCGGATGTCAGCCCCCAGCTGCCTAGTTGTACCTGACTAGACACAAAAAGAGGGCAAAACCCCATGTAGTTTTTTTTTTTTTATTATTTAATGAAATTCATGAAATAATTTTAAAAAATGGCTTCCTATATTTCTGGTTCCCAGCCGGGTACAAATAGGCAGCTGGGACTTGGGGGCAGCGTCTACCTGCCTGCTGTACCTGGCTGGCATACAAAAATATGGCAAAGCCCATGTCAATTTTTTTTAATAATTCATAAAAAAAAAATAAAAACACAAACACATTTAGGGACTGCATCTTTATTATCCCCTCCACCCTCATCTCTGTGCTGAACAGTCTGGGCTCTGCTTCATCAGAGACTAAGTGGAAGATCAAAGCTTCTATCTCAGTGGTCTCTGAAGGAGAGCCCAGAGCTCTGCGGCATCATAAGGAGGGGGTAACTCTGGTCACCCGTCCACAGCTTGGGTGGCATGACCTGAGTTGTCTTCAGGTGACCTGAGTTTCCCCTCTTATGATGCCGCAGCGCTGCGGGCTGTCCCCATACACATGCAGATACGCACATACACACACATACACACATACATTAACATGCACATACCCACAAACACATGCATGTGCAAACGCACATGCAGAAGCATGCACACACATGCATACACAAACACGCATACACACAAATATGCATGTACACATGCATGCACATACACACTCACATACATGAGAATACATTCACATGCACATACACACACATACATACATGTGCATACACTCATACGCACATGCACAAACATACAGACACATACACGCACACAAATGCATACAAACGCATGCACATACACACACATGCACACATGCGCATGTACACACATGCGGCATACATGCAGGCATACATTCATACACGCATGCATACACACACTGACGCCATCTTTGGACACTAAGGTATACAAAAATGGTGGCCGTGTGACACATCATACTGCCCCACTGTAAGATTACAGGATTACATCAGAGGGGAACTTGGTCTCTGTTTATTTTGTATGTAATAAACCATTTCTATGTGTGTTTTTTCCCCTTTACTTAGAGTATTACTAATGGCCAGCTGTCATTCTGACGGCTGACTTTAGCAATACGATGGTTATAGGAATCACTGCACACCTGCAAGGGAAATAGTGCTTTTTCGTGAGAATTTTATTTATAGTGTTTGTTCACTGCGACAAGTTTATGACGTTTCGGCCCAGTATGGGCCTTGATCACATGGTCGCTGCAAAGATAATGAACATGTACAATCAGAAACTTTGTAATATACAGTTATCACATCATATTTACAATATATGTACAAGTCATATATACAAGTAAACATTAGATATACTATACCAAGCATAGTATTCACAGTATGTGTAAGCAGAGCTACTATATACGTACCAAGTTATGGTAAAAGGAACAGATAGTGGTAAGCATGTCAGGGTAAATGGAATATATGTAATGGTGTTTATAAGACTGGTATAATGGTATAAACTGACCCTAACCTTGATTTGGATGAAACCAAGATATGGCCTTTAGGAACTGCTTGCTGTGGTAGTTTTGCAGGGTAAAACCTGTTGGAGAATTTTTGGGAGGTTATAAAGGGTTAAAGGTTGCTTACAGAGGTGATTATAGGTTGGTGCTGGAAGGGTCTATAGGGATAAGTGACTCAAGTTCTCATGCAAGTGGAAAATGTCCAGTTATGGTGACTTATTAGTGTATGGATAACTGCAGAGAAGGTGTTGGTCACAGGGTGTGTTTTTAAACCCCCAGATAAAACCCCTGATGGTTAGTTTAATACCCCTGGTGAAGGAACCAACCCTAGGTATATAATGTTACCCCTTCTGATCCAGTTGAAGTTGTGCCCATGGTGAGTGCACTTGGTAACTTTTGCAGTCTTGTCACTGTTAAGGGATAGGCCAGGCTCAGATCTGTCACTCTGGAAGGGCTGTAAATGGTTAAATATATTAGTACAAGTTAGTATTATAATGGTACTTATCTTTCCTTAGGTCAAGGTCCTTTGTTGTGCACCTACAGGAACGGCCTGGTGGACAGTGTTTCCACATGAGATGTCCAGGTAGCAGTGGCAAAGAATGCTCTATCAGAGCTCCTTTTATTGGTCCTGGCCGGTCGTGTGACCGGAAGTGACATCATGTGGTTTCTTGTTGTTTTGGTTGTCATGGTGATCGCACATGCTCAGTGGCGCGCGCCATGTAATGAATAGGATAAGATAAAGTGGGCGGGCGCAGGGAGGTGTTTGGAGCAAAACATCAGGGATAAGGAAGCTGGGGATCAGTTAGATTAGAATGACCTGCCAGATATGAATAAACATTATTTGAATCAGAATGAGCTGCCAGGACATGCACAGTGTGGACCAGTTTAACCTGGAGAGGGGATAATCACACATTAGTAAGTGTGAAAGCCACTTAGTATGGGATAGTTATTGATTTGTATAGGTCGCTACTACTCTGTTTTTAGGAGGCTGATGTATATGTTGAATATGAAGGATTGGCATGTATGTGAATGTGTGATGACCAAATGTGTGTAACAGTATTCATGCTAAGTAATTAATCAACATATGGTGGTCCTTCAACAATTTCATACATTGTGGCATAGTACAACATAATAAAACAAGTAGGAGTCCAAACCAAGGAAAATAAATAAATTTAAAAGGGAATAAGCAAAGGAGGGGGGGAGGGGGAGAACGAAACCTTATGGCTATTGAGTGTTAATCTATTTATTATTATCTTACCAAGAGGATGTGGAACCAAGCCTGACAAGTTTTTCTAGGGTTTAAGTGACCTAGGAGAAAGGTTATACACATTAATTTAACCAGGCAATCTCACAGTTGAGACCCCTAGGTGATAGAGTGTCCAGTGTGTAAATCCAGTGTGTTTCCCGTTGTTTCAGTAGTTGGATGTGATTTCTCCCCCATCTGGGTCTGTGGACTTTTTCTAACACCTGGAACCTAAGTTGTGAAACGTTGTGTCGCGCTTCCTTGAAATGCACGGGTAAAGGGAGCCAGGTTTTCTCACACATAATGGTGGACTTGTGACTAGAGATTCTGTCACGTATGGCCTGTATGGTTTCGCCTACGTACAGTAGCCCACAGGGGCACTTCACAATATAGACCACATAGTTGGTTGCACAGGTGTAGTAGTCCTTGATTGGGTACGCCTTACCAGAATGGGGGTGAACCACCTCACTGCCCCTGATAACATTGGAACATGACATGCAACCCAGGCACGAGAATGTCCCTTTTGTCTTTGTCCAGTCAGAGTTCTTGTATGGATGGGTTTGGTAGATCCTATGTCCGCCTGAACCACTTGGTCACGTATGTTGGGTGGTCATCTCGTGCACATGATTGGTGGGTTTTTAAATACCTCAATGTTTGGATAAGATCTAGTAAGTAGTGGCCAATGTTGTTGAATCAAGTTGTGGACTCTGTTGATGGGTGGGTGGTGGTAGTGTATGAATGGTAGTCTGCTGGGTTTAATTATGTCGACTGGTGGGCTGGTGGCTTCTGCTTTGGCTCTCTGTTGTTCATTATCCAGTAATTTTTTGGGGTATTCGCGGTTGCTGAATTTGTTGGCCATCTCAGTTAATCTGGACTCTCTTGTCTGGGGATTTGACACAATTCTAGTGACCCTTTAAAATTGTGACCTAGGCAAACTATTTTTGGTTGATCTGGTGTGACAGCTATCGTATGATAGGAGGCTATTACAATCTGTTGGCTTGGTGTAGATATCAGTTGAGAGTAGTCCCTGTTCGTTTTTGGATACTTTCGTGTTAAGAAACGTGATGGTGTGGGGATCATGAGAGAGGGTGAACTTGAGTTCAGGTCTGACTAGGCTCATGGTGTTGCAGAATTGGAGTAGACTCTGTTGGTCACCCTGCCAGATACAGAAAATATTGTCTATGTATCTGACCCAAAGTAGTGCGTGTTGTTTGAATATCGGGTCAGGATAGACATATTCCCGTTCGAATCAATCCATGTAGAGGTTTGCGTACGCCGGGGCTACGTTCGAGCCCATCGCAGTCCCACAGGTTTGAACATAGAATTCATCCTCAAAAAGGAAGAAATTCTCGTGTAGAACGATATTCAATAAATCTAAGCAGAGGTCCTGGATCTGGATGTTGGTTTGGGCTTCCTGTAGGGTAAGTTTGACTGCTTCTACACCTTTGTTGTGGTCGATTGAGGTATACAAGCTATTTACATCCCATGTGCTAAGGATGCAATTTGTGGGGACAGTACCTATTTCTTTTAATTTTTGTAGGAATGCACCTGTGTCTAAGATGAAAGACCTTGTTTTTAGGGTGTGCGGTGTCAACAACTTTTCCACGAAAATAGATAGTGGGTTCATTGCGTTAGCAATACGGCTTGATATCAGCTGCCAAAAAAAGCTGACATCAACCCATTTATTACCCAGTCTGCCACCACAACATGGCAGCTGGAAGAGTGGGGTAACTACTAGGGATGAGCGAGTCCTAAATTACTCGGAATCGCTAGACCCGCACGAGTCCGAGCCCAGGACTCGCTACTCGTTGCGAGTCTAGCGAGTCCAATGTTAATGAATAGGGAACCGAGTAGTAACGAATAATGCTATTTCCAAATCGCTGATGTGTCTCTGAAAGTGTGCGAGTCCAAACTCGCAGGTTTTTCTCTTATTTGGAGCCGAGCTGCAGGCAGGACACCGTACAGCAACGCACTGGCACAGGAAAAAATTGTTTAGTACGCAGAACCAGGCACTGTTAGGGCTCCTTCACATTTGCGTATGGTAACGCAGCGTATGCTGCGTTCCCATACGCATCCAAACGCATGCGCACTGCGTTCCTATGTTTAACATAGGAACGCATAGTGCCTGCGTTTGACAGCATTTGCTGCGTTCGGGTGCGGATGCGGACGATATCTGCTCTCTTCAGGGTCCAGCGTCCGCACCCGGGACGCAGCATGTTGCATTTTTTGGGCGCTCGGGGACCTTGGAAGATCAGCAAGCGTCCCCAAGCGCACAAAACCTGCATTGTCTTCAATGGGTCCGCAGTGTTCTGCGCTTGACAGCGCAGGAGAACGCTGCGGACCCATTGAAAAATCTCCCGGTGGCCGCCGGTGATGTCACAGGAGCTCACCGACGGCCACCGGGAGATCAGCTCAGCCTCTGCTTCTTCTCTTCTTCTTCCCTTCTTCTTGTCTTCTTCCCCGCCGGCGGTAATCTCCTAGCGATGTCGGCGGGGAGAAACAGCTGATTTGACAGCTGTTTGAATCTTCCCGCGCCGACATCTCCTCTCGGTGTCGGCGCGGGAAGATTCAAACAGCTGTCAAATCAGCTGTTCTCCCCGCCGACAGTCCCGGAGCTTACCGGCGGCCGGGGGGCGGAGATCTCCGGCGCTGATCTCCGCCCCGGCCCGCCCCCGGACAAAGCCGATTGGCTGGCCGGGCTCCCTAGTGATGTGTCCGCAGGCGGACATTATCCGCTGCGGACACATCAAAAGACCATGCTTTTGACAGCGTTTGTGTCTGCATGCCATCAGCATGCAGACACAAACGCAAATGTGAAGGTAGCCTTAGGCTGCGGTGCTGGCTGCGTGCAAGTTTACAAGTACCGTGCGAGCTGCAGGCAGGACACCGTACAGCAACGCACTGGCACAGGAAAAAATTGTTTAGTACGCAGAACCAGGCACTGTTAGGCTGCGGTGCTGGCTGCGTGCAAGTTTACAAGTACCGTGCGAGCTGCAGGCAGGACACCGTACAGCAACGCACTGGCACAGGAAATGTTTTGTGGAAAAATGGCACCAAAATTATTTGGTAAACTAGTGCCAAAAATAAGAAAAAGCTTAGGATTACAGCTCTGCGGAAAGCTGGGTGAACTAAGCTCTGAGGATGGTGCTGGATTCACTGTAAGGCTGCTCCTATCTCCCCTTCCTTACAGTCCTGTACAGCAATCCTCCGTCCTGGTAGTTCTGAAAAGAACTTTTGGGTTATGTGTGAGGAATCTTGACTCCTACACTCCGTCCTGTTAGTTCTGAAAAGAACTTTTGGGTTATATGTGACTCCTACACTGCCTAACTGTCCCTAGATCTGCTCCAAGTCTCCCTGCACTAGGTCAGCTCTTCTCAGGAATGTGCCCAAAATGGCGGGGGCAAGCCTTATATACTGCCTTGCCTGTCATAGATGACATAGGCATCACGATGGACAGCAGCCAATCATAGTCCTGACACAACCAAAGCTGCTATGGCATTACTGACTATGATTGGCTAAGATGCTTGTCCTTCTTCACAAGTTTTCTGACCTAACACGCAATGCTGACTAGTAACATAAAAGATTCTGGATTCGCGAGTCCCGAATAGAGAATACAGGACTCGGAATCGCAGACTCGCTAGGATTCGGACTCGTAGACTCGCTCAGACTCGCTGCTGTTTGGGGAGATTCAAGCTATATAGTGATGTGATAGAGCGAGTCTAGCGAGTCTAGCGAGTGAGATAAAGTAAACTCTGACAAAACTAAGATTGCCATTGACTTGCATTGGACTCGTTACTGAGCGAGTATTCGCTAAAATACTCGCCGATTACCGAGTCCAGCGAGTCCCTTAAGAATCGCCGAGTAACGAGTCCTAGCGAGTAGACTCGCTCATCCCTAGTAACTACCAATTTTGGCATCTCTCATAGAGGCGTCAATTCTGGGGCGGCTGCTGGCTGCAATTTTCAGCTTTGGGGGACCAGAATTTTTGGGCCTCACCACGCTTAGAATTCCAGCCTCCAGCTGCCTGGTTTACCTTGGCTGGCAATAGAAAATATGTCAGACCCCATGCCAATTTTTTACTTAGTTATTTATTTAAATAAGTGGAAAAAAAAAAATAAGGCTTCCCTGTATTTTACATTGCCAGCAAAGGTTACACCAGACAACGGGGTTTAGCAGCCAGTAGCTGTTTGGTTTACCTGCACTGGCAAGTCAACATACAGCAAAGCCCTACACATTTTTACCAAGAAATTAAAGAGTTTGCCAGATTGACACTTTATTAATAACCCCCACCCTCCCGCAGAAACAGATTTTTAGCTAAAAATAAATTTACCGTATATACTCGTGTATAAGCCGACCCGTGTATAAGCCGACCCCCCTACTTTTGCCCCCAAAAGCTGGGAAAAGTTATTGACTCGCGTATAAGCCTAGGATATGAAATGCAGCAGACCCCCATCCTATTATATAGCCCCCGTCACTGGTATATAGCTCCCCTCAGCAATGGTATACAGGCCCCTCAGCAGTGGTTTTATACAGGCCCCTCAGCAGTGGTATACAGGCCCCTCAGCAGTGGTATACGGGCCCCTGTGCAGTGGTATACAGGCCCCTTAGCAGTGGTATACAGGCCCCTGTGCAGTGGTATACAGGCCCACAGCAGTGGTATACAGACCACTTAGCAGTGGTATACAGGCCCCTTAGCAGTGGTATACAGGCCCCTTAGCAGTTGTATACAGGCCCCTTAGCAGTGGTACACAGGCCCCTTAGCAGTGGTATACAGGCCCCTTAGCAGTGGTATACAGATCCCTTAGCAGTTGTATACAGACCCCTT
Organism: Allobates femoralis; assembly: GCA_033576535.1. Taxonomy (NCBI): domain Eukaryota; kingdom Metazoa; phylum Chordata; class Amphibia; order Anura; family Aromobatidae; genus Allobates; species Allobates femoralis. The sequence goes on along the minus strand of JARQOC010000002.1, from coordinate 438,589,753 downwards.
AGCAGTGGTATACAGGCCCCTTAGCAGTGGTATACAGGCCCCTTAGCAGTGGTATACAGGCCCCTTAGCAGTGGTATACAGATCCCTTAGCAGTGGTATACAGGCCCCTTAGCAGTGGTATACAGGCCCCTTAGCAGTTGTATACAGGCCCCTTAGCAGTGGTATACAGGCCACTTAGCAGTGGTATGCAGGCCCCTTAGCAGTGGTATGCAGGCCCCTTAGCAGTGGTATACAGGCCCCTTAGCAGTGGTATACAGGCCCCTTAGCAGTTGTATACAGACCCCTTAGCAGTGGTATACAGGCCCCTTAGCAGTGGTATACAGGCCCCTTAGCAGTTGTATACAGGCCCCTTAGCAGTGGTATACAGGCCCCTTAGCAGTGGTATACAGGCCCCTTAGCAGTTGTATACAGGCCCCTTAGCAGTGGTATACAGGCCCCTTAGCAGTTGTATACAGGCCCCTTAGCAGTTGTATACAGACCCCATAGCAGTGGTATACAGGCCCCTTAGCAGTGGTATACAGGCCCCTTAGCAGTTGTATACAGGCCCCTTAGCAGTTGTATACAGGCCCCTTAGCAGTGGTATACAGGCCCCTTAGCAGTTGTATACAGGCCCCTTAGCAGTGGTATACAGGCCCCTTAGCAGTTGTATACAGGCCCCTTAGCAGTGGTATGCGCCCCCCCTCACAGGTTACTGCCCCCCATGCTGCCGCACACCTTAAAATAACAAAGCATTTATTCTCACCCTCCGTCGCTCTCTCACAGCTGCGTCCTCCGGTCCCTGCTTCTTCCTGCTTTCACCGGCTTCTTGTGACCGGCGCCAGCAGATGACTGTCATCTGCTGGCGCCGGTCACAAGAAGCCGGCGAAAGCAGGAAGAAGCAGGGACCAGAGGACGCAGCTGTGGCAGAGCGACGGAGGGTGAGAATAAATGCTTTGTTATTTTAAGGTGTGCGGCAGCATGGGGGGCAGTAACCTGTGGGGGGGGCGCATACACAGTGCAATGTAATATGCACCACTCCCCCTGCCGCTGATGCACAGGGAGATGCAGTGCATATTGCATTGCACTAATGAGCGGCCCCACGTGACTGGCCGCTCACTGTACAGCCTCCCCCCTTCCTCCTCCATCCCCCGAACACCGCTCCCCCACACTCAGCCATATACTGACTCGAGTATAAGCCAAGGGGGGCATTTTTCAGCACAATTTTTGTGCTGAAAAACTCGGCTTATACTCGAGTATATACGGTACTTGCATACATTGGGAGAGAGCACGGTGGGGAAGGGGGGAGAGACAGCCGCCACCCCCAGCGTAACAGAGCATGCCACCATCATTATGTCCCAGCCTTCCCGATGTGATAGCATCGGGCCCACATCTAGTAGTTCATAAGTGAAATCTGGAATAAAACCATTCATAAAACTTTTAGAAGAAGCCTCCACTATTGTCTTTATAAACTTCACATATAAGAGTGGGGAGGCCTATACAGCGTGACTGGTTACAGATCAGTGTATCTGCAGGTTATTACCTCTGACAAAGGACTCCAGACTGATAACACAAAGACATAAGCTCTTATCTCCTGCAGTCACATCAGGCTGCTCTCTGCTAACAAATAACAGACAGCAGCCCAATGTGAATGCAGGAGACAAGAATCAGCTTTGTGCTGTCAGCCTGGAGCTCCCTGTGCCTGATGTAGTCTGATACATTGATCAGCTGTAACCACCTTAGGCCCCTTTCACATCAGCGTATTTTTTAAATCGCGGCAGATGTGGTGAAAAAAACGCATCTGCTGCGATTACCGCATAACCGCGACACTTGCGGCACAGTTGCGGCAAGCCCCATGCAATGTCTATGGGGCTTGCGGTAAGTGTGCGGCAGGTGCGGCAAGTGCGGTTTCGGCACTTGTGGCAGGTGCGGCCGCGAAAAAAACCACGGTCAGCCGCGTTTTTTTTGCGGCCGCACCTGCCGCAAGTGCCGATACCGCACTTGCCGTACCTGCCGCAAGCCCGCATAGACATTGCATTGGGCTTGCCGCAACTGTGCCGCAAGTGTCGCGGTTATGCGGTAATCGCGGCAGATGCATTTTTTTCACCGCATCTGCCGCGATTTAAAAAACCCGCTGATGTGAAAGGGGCCTTAGACAGGCAGTACAGGCCCCACCCCCTGCCTTATATGGGTATGTGGCCATATTCAGTGTGAAGGTAGATCTCACAGAGAATGAGCTTCACACACAGTCTAGTGGGAACATCTTTTGGAAAGTTTATAAATGTTTTCTACCAGAATTCTCTCATGAAGTATATTTGAAAGTGTATTAAAATCGCTTGTTATTAAACAAAAATGTGAACGGCGGTTACGCGTTAAGGCTGCCTTCAGATTTGCAGATGCCTCCGCAGCGTTTTGCGGAGGCATCTGCAAGCATCTGCATGCAGACCGCAGACCCTATGTGTATAATGGAGCGCACGGCGGTCTGCAGATGCTTGCAGACCGCTGTGCTCTCCAATTGCCCGCCACATGTGATCTGTGCGCAGGCGGATGCCTGCGCACAAATCACATGCTCCGGCCGCACCAGGGACGCAACATGTCGCCTGCGCACAGATCACATATGGGAGTGAATGGGTGCGCACGGTCCTGCGCTGTCAAGCGCAGCACCGTGCGCTCCCATCATAAGGATAGGAGCTCGTGGCCGCTGCGGTCACATTGCGGGCCCCTCCGCAGAACGCTGCGGAGGGGTCCGCAAATGTGAACCCAGCCTAAATCCAGCTTCCTACCTGCTTGTTTTTCCTCAATCTCCCCCTCCCCTCTTTTTTGAAATATTTGTTAATTTGACCACTTATATTTCTTTGCTACAGCAGAATATTGTATTGTGCTGGACAATGTTGTAGATTAAATAACTAGGGTCTCAAGGTACATGAGTAGCTGGAGTTTGTGGTATAATATGCAGAAAATTTGGCAACATGGCACACGATTTTGTGCAGCTCACAAAACATGTTAGATGCATCTTATGGCTGGATTACTTTTCATCAATATTTTTAGACATTTTCCAAGAATTCATTTAGTAGGTGCCAAAACATAAACCTAAATTTGGCATATCACTAGTGATGAACGACTAGCAAAATATTCGTTAATGCTATATTCGTAACGAGTAGTTTTTAATACTCACATACTCATCTGAATAGTGAGTCCAATGTTAGTCAATTAGTGATAGGCTTCGCCCACAAACATCCGGCTATAAAACGAGTCTTTCTGGGGCAGGGGGAGGGTGGGCTTTTTTGAGTTTTCACTACATAAAACAACTTTGTGTGTCCCCAGAGAGTCCCTAACATTCAATCTGCTCTCACTAAGGTGCTGACTCACTTTGTGTACTGAAGGGAGCTGGCAATATGTGTCAGATCATTCATGATCGACACATCACTCACAAGCACCAGTGTTACTTGCCGAGTAATGAGTATCGCGAATACCGTACTATCCGTGCAGGTAACGAATAGTAACTATTACACTCGCTCATCACTATGTATGACATTTATACCATATTTTTGTGGTAGGGAATTCTACGAAATTTTTTAGTTAATCTTTCCCTGCTAATCAACTCAATCAAATGCAATTTCTTGATCTTGTGGCAATAAAGTAGATAATCCATATAAAGATGAGCATTTCATTTTGCAAAATGTTTTGGTCTTTAAATAAATACACATGATTTGATAGTTTCTTTGCTTCTTTTACAACTTATGAGCATCAGAAATGCAGTGAGCTACATGTTACAAAATGGTACATTGTTTGGAAGGGCATTGTTCCGTTTCAGCACTGCCTGGGCAATCTTTCGACAGTCTTCAAAATGTTCTTTAAAGTTTAAAAAATAATTAAAAAAAAAAACCTTGTGTTCTTCTTTCCACAGCTACGAAACAACAAAGCTAAAGATGTTTGTCTAGACCAAGGCCCACAGGAGAATCACACAGCTATAATGTATCCATGCCATGGATGGGGCCCTCAGGTTAGATCTCTTTCTATTTGTTTTATGCTTCATGGTTCATCAGTTAGAATCACATATAGATGATTATAAAGATTTACACAATTGAGCAGTAATAGTTTGGTTATTCTGGAATAATGAACTTGTGGTAATTGCATTACTTTGGGGCTTGTTTATCAAGCATAAATATCCATAAAACCACTGAAGTGATATTATCCCTGACTTTTGTCAAAAAATCTAATTAGCAAATGCATCTGCAGCAGATTCATTAGCTCAAATATAATGTAATAGGAAAACATTACCAATTTAGAAGGAAAACCAGTTTAAAGAAGTTAGTCTGTATACATACGTTAACTATGTTAATTTGTTTAGTGTACTCAATTTATATATATAAAATCAAAATTAAATTTGTGGTACCTTTATAAAACTACCAATAATATCAAATTGTGCTGTGGACATACATATTTTTTGTTATGGAGAATGGGGCTAAGCTATTTCTAAAGGGTCCGTTACATGCTTCAATGTCCCAACGATCTCACCAACGATCGGGTTCGCTGGGACGTTGACGGCTGATCGCTGGTGAGCTGTCACACAAGCAAACTCACCAGTGATCCAGACCAGCGAGCATGCTGGTATCCAAAGTAAACAGTGGATAACTAAGCGCCGCATGGCACTTAGTTACCTGCAGTTTAGCTTGGATACCAGCTCCCAGTGTTGCAGTGCAGCACTGGGAGCTCGCTGATCATTGGTCTCCTGATGCCAAACGCAGCGATGAGCGCGCTCAGCGGACGGCCAACGATAGATTCATGAACCGATTCATAAATTTACGATCAACGACTCATTGTTGATCGTTGATAGGTGTTACACGCAATGATGTCGTTCAGACATCGTTGCAATGTCACCAAACCATTACCGATATCGTTGTGTGTGACGGGCCCGTAACACTCACTAGTCTATAGAATGTGGCTGCTGGAGTATGATGCACCTAATTTAATTAAAATCGTATGCCACTTAATGAATTAGGTGCATCTTAAAGTTTTGTACATCTCCACCAGATGTGTCTTCTAGTCACAAACTAGAGTATATTTTTAAGTAAATTATGCCACAAATGTGGCATAACATTTCATGAATTTGATAAGTGGTCTATTAAGACCACATAGGGAAGGACGCACAAAGTCTAACCAGGGAGTTTGTTTTATTAGAAAGGACACATTGCCAGTGTGAGACATGTAATAACTGGCAGGATGCTCTCCTGATCTCTTTACAGAACCTTTTGTGATTATAAAACAGTATCGCAGAGTTGAATGTAGTCTCATAACAAACACATGTGCAGCTGCCATCCTCATCTTATAATGCTTTGAGCTTTGCTTCAGAACTATGTCTGATTACTGCTAATACTTCTTCAGCTTCCATTCTAAAGGCATTCAATGTGGATGGAGGGGCAGAACAGCTGAATTTACAGCACTCTGAAAGGAAGCTACAACTGTAGATGTGTTTGTAAGGAGTCAAAGTTAAGCTCTGCTGTTCTGTGTTTGTTATAATTACATACAGCTCTGCAGTGAGACCAGCAGAGCATATCGTCAATCATTAGATGTTTCACACCAGTAATGCCCTTTTCAGTTAAACCAAGCTATTGAGGCAGATTCTCAAAGAGATCTATGTTATACCTGTGAAGACCCAAGGGTCAGTTGGTGCTGGCCTGGCTGTCTTTAGAAAGACCTCATGGACCAGGGGTCATTCTACTGAATGCCCAAATTTCTTACCTGTGTGCAGAACAGTACTCAGATAACACACGATGAGGGAACCACAAATTGATAAGACTTTATTTGATCACCAACAGTCAAAGACATATAAATACTCTCCCTACAAGAATACAAGATACAATAAGCAACACAGTCTTTCTATTCTGCTGGCTCAGCAGGGATTAGAATTTTTGGGCCTTCAAGGATTCTAGGGCCAACTACCCAAGTCCAGCAACACCCCTATTTTGGCATACACTCACTCAAAAGATATAGCTTCAAGCTTAGGAAGCTAACCAAGCACAGCAAAGTATGTAACCAGGTGACCAAATTATCTAAACCTGGGTTCTTCAAGCAGTTCTTTGATTGTGCGGCTGGATTCTTGGAACCTAGGCTGAAGTAGAAGTAGACTGTTGAGTTTCACATTAAAGTTCTCTTTTTCTGGCAATTTTGAGAATTTCATAGAACAAACAAATGTAATGCTCCAAATTCTCAACCTCCTTCTCAAAGGAAGGTACATTTTATAGCTTCTCTAATCAGCCAAATCATTCAGCTGTGGTAACATACTTGTGCCCAAGGGTTTTCTAGGGTTTCCTAAACATCCATTAGCCTTCTTACACAGTTAGCAAACACAATGTACCATTAAATCACTGGAGTGGTGGTTTTTGGAAATTGGCCTCTATACACCTACCGTATGTACTGTAGATATTGCATTAAAAACCAGACGTTTGCAGCTAGAATATTTATTTTCCACATTAACAATGTATAGAGTATATTTCTGATTAATTTAATGTTAGCTTCATTGAAAAAAAATGTGCTTTTCTTTAAAAAAATAAGGACATTTCTAAATGACCGCAAACTTTTGAACAGTAGTGTATATTTTTAAACCTTTTTTAATTTTTGCATTATTTCACACCGACCTTTAGTGCGCCCCAGTGCTGCACTGTTCAGTCACTTCTCCTGTTCATAGATATGCTGAAATTATAATTTTTTGTGGAAGCTGACACTTGCCAGGCATCCACACCAAGTGACTTATGAGTCATGACAGCATCCTCACAGAATCCCGGGCTGTCACAGCAATGCATCAAGGCTGCATGATTGCATCACGGGATCTCTGACACAGGCGTTGAATAACGCGATCCCCGCCACGGTGCTTTGGATCATGCTGTCATTGATTGACAGTGTAATTCAAAGGGTTAACAGTGTCAATTAGATCGCTGATCTGATCGGCCCTCCTAGCTCCACATGTCAGCTGATCAGATCAGCTGACGTGTGAGGGGTGATGCAAGCTCAGTCCTTGAGCTTACATCAAAGGGATGCAATCTATTATGTTCCTATATGTCATAGGTCTTCAAGGGGTTAAGAACAATTAACCTTAACCCCCAGACAAGTGGTCAAAATATTTGTCGTCACAGTGACCATGGAACAGATCATTTTATAAAATGTGGAATTTCTGTGGAATCAGATCTCATATATATAATTTATTTATAGGTATCATTTATTCAGCTTTTTATCATCACCTGCATGAAGGCTTAGGATGGTTGATACTACTGACAGGGTCCTGATAATTCTAGAATTTGTCACAAAAATAAGATAGCAGTAAAACAGCAAAACTAGATATAAATAGCTTCTAATGCAATAATGAATTGGGCCCAGTTCTTTCTATTCACAACCAGCTTGTCCCCAAAATAAAGCTAAAAACCTGAGTATCTATTTACCCAGGATATGGCCTGTGTTTTAAGATATTTTGAGATATCACTTTGTAAAGATCAGAATGTTCTGACAAAAATGAATCTTCTTTACTGCTGCTAGTACATTTCGTTATTGCCAATTTGTCATCTCTGCTGCCGATTTGGAGTTACCATTTCTAGAATGCCTTAAAAGCCTTTGTTCAAAAGCCAAATTTTTGCCTCATTTAAGCAAATAACTTTATGGCATATTTTAGCTTGGTCATTCTAATGCTGCATGCTTTTTTAAAAACTTGATTTTTTTTGTTAGTATTTTTGCCTCTAGTATGTAATGAATTGATACAGCAAACAGGGTTCTGGGCACCTCACAAAAATTCTCAATTAAATGTCACCTGCTTAACCCAAAAGGAAGTACGGCATCGTCTAAAAATCACTAAAATTGACAAATCCCCGGGCCCGGATGGGATACACCCCAGAGTGCTGCAGGAATTAAGTACTGTCATAGATAGACCATTATTTTTAATATTTAAAGATTCCATAATAACAGGGACTGTACCACAGGACTGGCGTATAGAAAATGTGGTGCCAATATTCAAAAAGGGGACAAAAACTGAACTTGGAAATTATAGGCCAGTAAGCTTAACCTCTACTGTGGGTAAAATCCTAGAGGGTTTTCTAAGAGATGCTATACTGGAGTATCTGAAGAAATATAACCTCATGACCCATTATCAACATGGTTTTACGAGGGACCGTTCCTGTCAAAACTAATCTGATAAGCTTCTATGAAGAAGTAAGTTCTGGACTGGACCAAAGAAATGCAGTGGATGTGGTGTATATGGACTTTTCAAAAGCTTTTGATACGGTGCCACACAAAAGGTTGATACATAAAATGAGGGCAATGGGGATAGAGGAAAATATGTGTAAGTGGGTTAAGAACTGGCTTAGTGATAGGAAACAAAGGGTGGTTATTAACGGAACACTCTCAGAATGGGTCACAGTTAACAGTGGGGTACCACAGGGGTCAGTGTTGGGCCCGCTTCTATTAATATATTTATTAATGACCTTGTAGGGGGCATACAGAGTAGAATCTCAATATTTATAGATGACACTAAACTCTGCAGGGTAATCAATACAGAGGAGGACAATTTTATATTACAGGATGATTTATGTAAACTAGAAGCTTGGGCTGCTAAATGGCAAATGAGCTTTAATGGGGATAAATGTAAAGTCATGCACTTGGGCAGAGGAAACAAAAGGTATAATTATGTGCTTAATTGTAAAACACTGGGCAAAACTGTCACTGAAAAAGACCTGGGTGTATGGGTAGATGACAAACTCACATTTAGTGGCCAGTGTCAGGCAGCTGCTGCAAAGGCAAATAAAATAATGGGATGCATTAAAAGAGGCATAGATGCTCATGAGGATAACATAATTTTACCTCTATACAAGTCAGTAGTGCGACCACACTTCGAATACTGTGTACAATTCTGGTCTCCGGTGTATAAGAAAGACATAGCTGAACTAGAGCGGGTCCAGAGAAGAGCGACAAAAGTCATTAGAGGACTAAGGGGTCTGCAATACCAAGACAGGTTATTAAACTTGGGGTTATTTAGCTTGAAAAACGAAGGCTTAGGGGTGATCTTATAATAATGTATAAATATATGAGGGACAAGGGGGCATCCTCTACGTCTGGAGGAAAGAAGGTTTAATCATAATCACAGACGCGGATTCTTTACTGTAAGAGCAGTGAGACTATGGAACTCTCTGCCACATGATGTTGTAATGAGTGACTCACTACTAACATTTAAGAAGGGCCTGGATGCCTTTCTTAAAAACTATAATATTACTAGTTATATATACTAGATTCTTTAATAGGGCGTTGATCCAGGGAACTAGTCTGATTGCCATATCTGGAGTCAGGAAGGAATTTTTTTCCCCAATGTGGAGCTTAGTGTTGCCACATGGGTTTTTTTTTGCCTTCCTCTGGATCAACATGTTAGGCTATGGGTTGAACTAGATGGACTTAAAGTCTTCCTTCAACCTTAAAAACTATGTTACTATGTTACTATGTTACTGCAGAAGTACCTTACCGCCTACACTCAGGCACCGCTGCCTGACTGGGGTCGGACAGCTTTGGTGCTCCCCCCAGCACAGGGAACGGCAGATAATGTTCAGGCACTATAAGATAGAGCACGGGGAGGCACTCACCGATCATCCAACTTCTTTATTGAGAGTTCACACCGTAAAACTGTAGACAATAAGTGTCGGCATTGTGCGGGGGAGGGGAGGATGTGCAGGAGGCACAGGATACAGGTGCTTCCTGCACCTCCTTCTTTTCCCTGCACAATGCCGACACTTATTGTCTCCAGTTTTACGGTGTGAACTCTCAATAAAGAAGTTGGACGATCGGTGAGTGCCTCCCCGTGTTCCATCTTATAATGCCTGTATGTAATACATTTTCAAGTAATCAAGGTTGCTTCTACTCTAAACTAAACATATTCAGTTCTTGAAATCTTTTCTAATATTTTTTTGTGATGAGGTTAAACAAGAAGATTAAATTACTGAGCATCTTGCGTTATCATAGATGGTAATCAATGGCTCAGTAATTTTATATTCAACATAATGAGTAATGCTGTGTTTTTTGAATGGTATAAAGCACATTTGATTATTATATGCTTAGCTGGCAGACAAGAGCGGAAACATGCAAAGACATGAAGTACCGTGTAAGACATTTTATTAAACTGATTTAAGTCTGATCTTGTAAATCATGAAGAGATAATTAAGACCTTTATCTGGGGATCTATGCACATTTAATAAGATATCATGAACACTATTTTTCACTGCACTGTTGAAATGCCTTAAATTTTGAGTCACAGCAGCACTATAAAGTAAAATTTGATATCATCTGAGTGTCAGCACAGTCTAAAGCTGATCATTGGAAATTGCATTTCTATGCAATTGCAAGCAACAATATTATGCAATTACAAAGAACTGAGCCAAAACACATTTTGGTAAAAATGTAATGTGTACGTGCATTTTCACACTATGACAAATAACAGACAGAACCTGATACAAACTAAATGGTAAAATATCCTGCAGTAAGAAAATTAGTCATTTGTAATATTTCATGTTAGGCCTTGTTCACACATACCAATCCGTATCTAAAGGCCTTGGAAAAACATCCATTTTTCTTAGGGTGCCAATAGTGTCCCCTGATGTTCTGAACATTTTTTGGAACTTTTGGGACGTAGTCATTTTTTCATCAAAAACGCATGGTGCCTATATGTGCTATGCAAAAATGCATGCGTTTTCCATAGGACCCCATGTTAAAAAAAACGCATGCGTTTTTTAAAAACACATGCTTTTTTTTACAGCACCCAAAGATGCTGCATGCAGTGTTTTTTGGGATGCTGAACAAAAACGCATGTGTTGATAAAAAACGCATTGACACTTAGTGCACCATGAGTTAACGCATATGCGTTTTTGGACTTTGAAGAAAAAACAGTCCAAAATGTTCCCAAAAACGGATTTAAGGCAAAAACGAATGGTATGTGTGAACAAGGCCTTATATATTAACTTACTTAATTGACAATATTTTGAGACTAAGAACATAAAATCTATTCCACTGTGGCAGAATCAGGATGGACACTAGCTCTTGTAGTTCACTTTGCTCTGTGTAAGCAGGCCTCAAAGTAGATAAGGGCAGAGAATGAGCTATGCCTGACTGTTGTGCACATGTCCACGAAAGGTTTAGGGTATGAGCTCATGGTCCGGAGGAACTGTGTCTTGGATGCAGCTCCTCCTGACCTGACCTGAGGGAGCCCACGGGTGCATGTAGGGAGACCACAGCCGCCCTGTGCTCACTATGTGCGGTGGGTGGCTTCTCCATGAGTACACCCTATGGGAGCCGCTTCCGGCTCTGCAGCATGAAATTAACATGCTGCGGACGAGCAAGGAGCAGACACCCGCACCGTAGCTGTCAAAATGCTGCAGTCGGGAAAAGCTTCTACTGTACAATGCAGTGTTTTGGAAGCAGCGGCAAGATGCTAGTGTACACACACTCTTATACACAATATTCCTGAAGAACTGAGCCAGCACACCTGCTGGTATAAAGTGCAAAATGTAGGTTCAAATTAACACTGTGGCCATTAACAAACAGAATTTAGAATTTAAACAATGAGGAAATACCTAGTAGAAAGTAACTAAGTAATAGTATTAGTATATGTTAATAACATAAACTACTTACCGTGTTTCCCCGAAAGTAAGCCCCCCCGATTGTAAGGCCGCATAGGGGTAAAGGGGGGCCTGCTAATGTAAGGCCTCCCCCGAATATAAGGACTTACAACCGGGGGGGGGCTAATGTAAGGCCCCTAGCAGGGGGGGAGAGCGGGCGCGGGTAACACGTCACGTGCGCCCACTCATTAGATATGCACTGCATCCCCCTGTCAATCAGCGGCAGGGGGAGCAGTGCATTATGTATATGGGCCCCCTCCTGCTTGCACACTACCCCCCAGCCGGTGTTCTGAGGCCCCCCTGCTGCTGCTCACATCTTACCTCCTTCAGCATCTTCTTGCAGCAGCCAGCGCGTCGGTTCTCCGTCCTCGGCTGTCTCCCGGATCATGTGACCAGCCGGTAGCGATGATGTCATGCGCTGCAACGGGTCACATGATCCGGGAGACAGCCGAGGCCGGAGAACCGACGCGCTGGCTGCTGCAAGAAGACGCTGGAGGAGGTAAGATGTGAGCAGCAGCGGCAGCAAAGGGGGGGGAGCTCATGGGGGGCTAAGAACACTGTTCGGGGGCAGTGTGCCAGCAGGAGGGGGCCTGTATGCCACACTGCTGGGGCTGTATGCCACACTGCTGGGGCTGTATCCACACTGCTGGGGCTGTATCCACACTGCTGGGGCTGTATCCACACTGGCTGGGGCTGTATCCACACTGCTGGGGCTGTATCCACACTGCTGGGGCTGTATCCACACTGGCTGGGGCTGTATCCACACTGCTGGGGCTGTATCCACACTGATGGGGCTGTATCCACACTGGCTGGGGGCTGTATCCACACTGCTGGGGCCTCTATACCCTGTGTACCTCACTGCTGGGCTGTATACCACACTGCTGGGGGCTGTATACCGGGTGGCGGTCTGCTGCATTTCCCACCCTCGGCTTATACATGAGTATATACGGTGTGTGTGTGTGTGTGTGTGTGTGTGTATGTGAGTAGGCTGGGGCTACCAATATAAGACCCCCCCAAAAGTAAGACAGGGGGCCACTTTTGGCCACCAAAAAAATGTAAGACAGGGTCTAACTTTCGGGGAAACACGGTAGTTGATACTATTTTGAGATAAGAAGCATAAAATCATTCCACCTCAACAATATGTGCCGAATCAAGATGGGCCCCTAACTCTTGTAATTCACCTTTCTGTGTGTCAACAGTCCTCAAAGTAGATGGGGGCAGTACAGGACCCAAGCCTGACTGTTTTACACCTGTCCATGAAAGCTATATAGACAAGATGCACAATGCAAAAAGAGTGTGCCATGTCCCTATGTATGCAAAAGCATAATAACTAAAGCAAAACCTAAGAAATGAGCGCAAACACATGATGGTAAAAGTGAAATATGTAGGTGCACATTTAAGTTGTGGCTAAAGGTACTGTCACACAAAACGATAACGTTGCCGATATCGTTCAAAAGTCACGTGTTTAGTGACGCTTGAACGATGTCGAAATGATATTGTTGCGTGTGACACTATTAACGATCAACGATCAGTCGGCTGATCGTTTGATTTGAGGACAGGACCTCAAATCTATCGTTGGTCGATTGGTGGACACGCAGCATCACTGCGTGTGACACCGGCAGACCAACGATGAACGAGCATCCAGCGCCACACAGTCTATGCTGGGAGCTCGTATCCATGGTAAATATTGGGTTACTAAGCGCCGCGCGGCGCCTAGTAACCCGATGTTCACCATGGTTACCAGCGATCTCGCTGGTCCACATCGCTGTGTGATAGCTCACCAGCGAAGTGTACGGTGTTGTTAGCGATCTCGCTTGTATGAGATCACTAACAACAATTGAAGCGTGTGACGGCACCTTTAAACAGATCTTAGGATAAAAACAAAATGAGTAAATACGTTGGTATCAGCATAGTCTACAATTTATCATACAAAATTAGAAATAAGCTGGTCAATCTTGCAGCTTCTGTTCAATCACAGCCAACAATCTTATGTGTAAATTGACGTCACTCCATTGTCAGATATAGTTGAGAAAAAAGGTTTAGCCTTAGTGGATTGCCACATGGACAATCCTTTGTGTCCATATTTAAATACCCAATGGGTATGGCAGTGGCTTATTAGCCTCTCTTATGGAAAAACATATACTTCTATTTGGGTCAAGAGAGCAAATAAATGTGGAAATAGGAAATACAAATATGTAGATGACCAACTATAAAGAACCATTTTATCCCATATCATGATTTTTCATTATTTGTTTTCTTTTTCATATTAATGTAATTAATATATTAAAATGTAAAAATGATGTCCCAAAATTTCAACATCCTAGGAACCTCCACAAGGTTTAATCTGGCACTGCTAATAATGCTAATTCCTAATCTGTCTTCGCAGCTTGGGAGATATACAAAAGAAGGCTACCTCCATCTTGGTACCCTAGGGAGCACAATCCTCTTACCCGATACCCGCTGCTTAGTGGATAACAAAAAAAGTAAATTTCCACAACTTATGGATTGTGATAAAGTGAAAAGCACACTTCACAAACGCTGGAGTTTTATACAGGTAACTATAAGATACTACTGGTCAATTAATTATGAAACTTGCATTTAACATAAAACTTTACTTTTAACAAACTTTTCATGTATCAATAATACAGGTGATTTTAAGAAATTTTGTAATGTATCATATGAGAGACATTAGCTTCCCATTCCACTTCTCAGACACTTCATCCTCTTCCTGTGTCTTCTGAACCTGCCATCTACAGTGAAAAATTAGATTAATTCTTTAGACTAACTACAGGTGTTAAGTGACAAGACCAATTATCTTCTATGAAGAGGGGTGGGTAGAGGAGGAGTGAACAACAGAGAATGGAACAGAGGAAGCAGAGAGAAAACCATGCCGTAAAGCTCTAAAACAAGTATTTAACCTCACATCTGAGCTTGATTCAGATCAACAAACTCAGCTCTGCTTTATAATATTTCATATTGTGGAAACTTCTCTCTGTGACCTAAAAGGGAATGGTGGGACATCTGTGCATATTCTTTGCAATTTGCATAGATGTGCAAGATATTACTAGTCTTGAAAATTTTCTACGTAATAAGCTGTCAAAAAGCAGTGTACATATCTTGGGGAATTGATGCATGCAGTGCAGAAAAATCAGCACAAGAATTGACATGCTGCAGATTCTTCCTCACTAAAATACACAACATACCGTATCTGCTGCGTATTTTAGTGGCACCATGGCCATTACCTATATGGTTACCCACTTTTTTCGCAGAAATGTCTACAAAAGCATATCTGTTCCATAGATCAGAATAGGGTTATTATGCAGAATGTTCATAGATTTCAATCTATATTCAGATATAAAAAACATTTATTCAACAAGTCAATGACATTTGAACATACCCTAACTTTTAGAATTAGAAAATGTCTGAAAATATTACAAATATCTTAGAATTTTAAAAATAAACTTAAAAAACTTAAAGCATGACCATTAGAGATAAGAGGATCTATGGATGTTTGGATTTGAAGGAGTCCAGACCTTCCACTGTTTTTCCAGTTATTTATTTAAGATGTAAGGTCCACACTACAGTATTTTGCATTAATAGCTGTTTTTTACTGTTTCCATTCATTTGAGCGCTGTTGTCTAACATTTCACTGATGTCCCTGCCTTCACCAGCCCTTAATAATAATACAAAATCAACTGTTTGGCTTCCGAATACTAAGCTTGAGCATGGACTGCCCTAAGAAGTCCATGTGCGAGTTCGAGACACAGACACAAGGTGTCCTGTATGAATGCCAAACTTTACAGTTTGGATTCATTCATCCCTAGTATACCATCATCTTAATATTTATTTCATAAATTAATAGTACACATGAACATTAGAAATTAATCCTATCAGACAAATTTGGACAAACATTTTATTCTCACAGTTCTGAATTCCTGGGTAAAATCTGTCTTTAGTGCATATAGATATTTTATATTATTGAGATAGGAGATGATAGTTGCTTTTTATAAGATTCTATGCAGAAAGGAGAGGAGATGAAAAAAGGAGGAGCTCTGCTTCTAGTTCCACCCTCCTCCCTGACCTTCCCTTCTACAATAGAATCTTGTCAATAATAACTGTAATCTCCTATTTCAGTTATACAAAAAATCTGTAGTTACTAAATACAGATTTTACCAGGGAATTTACATTTATAAGAATAAAATGTCAGGCCAGGAGGAGAAAGAAGTGTATCTATCTGATAAAGTATACAGTTATGACCAAAAGTGTTGGCACCTGTGAAATTTTTCCAGAAAATGAAGTATTTCTCCCCCCCAAAAAAATTGGAAGTACATGTTTTGTTACACACGTCTATTTAATTTGTGTGTAATGGAAGAACACATAAAAACAGAGGAAAAAAAGGCAAATTGCACATAATTTCACACAAAACCCCCAAAACGGGTCCGACAATATTGTTGCTACCCTAAACTTAATATTTGGATGCACACACTTTGATGTAAATAACTGCAATCAGTCACTTCCTATAACCATCAACAAGATTTGTACACCACTGTACTGGAATTTTGGACCACTCTTTTGCAAACTGCTCCAGTTCTCATATTTGAATGGTGCCCTTTTTCCAAAAGAAAGTCTACGATCTCTTCACAGGTATTCAATGGTATTTAGAATAGATCCAGACTCATTGCTGGCCACTTCAGAACTCTCCAGTGCTTCCATTTATGGTTTCTTTTTGAAGTATGTTTGGGGTTATTGTCCCCCTGGAAGACCCATTACCTAAGCTAGGACTCAACCTAGTTTGCTGATACTGGGTACTAGCAACACAAAATCTTTTGGTGTTCTTCACATTTCATGACGCCTTGCACACAGATAAAACACCCAGTGCCAGAGGAGCAATACAACCCTAAAACATCTTTGAACCTTCACCATACTTGACTGTAGGTACAGTGTTCTTTTCTATGTAGGCCTCATTCAATTTTCGGTAAAAAGAATGATGTGCTTTACCAAAAAGCTCTATTTTGGTATCATTTGTCCACAACAACTTTCCCAGAAGTGTTTTGACTTACTCAAATACATTTTGGCAAATTACAGTCTAGCTTTTTTATGTCCCTATGTCAGCAGTAGGGCCTCCTGGCCATAGCATTTCATTTCATTCAAATGTAGATGGTTAGTTCACACTGACACTGATGCACATTTAGCCAGCAGGACAGCTTGATATTCTTTGGAATGTGATTGGTGCTGATTTTCACTATCTGGACAATCCTGTGAAACAATCATTCATCAATTTTTCTCTTCTTTCCACATCCATGAAGAATAGCTACAGTGCTATGTTTTGTAAACTTCTTAATTATGTTGCACACCATGAACAAAGAAACTTCAAGATCTCTGAAGATTGACTTGAATTCTTGAGATTGTTGATATTTCTCAAATCCTCAGATATTCTCTTCTTTTTCTTTTTGCCATGCTTAGTGTGGCACACACAGATACACAATGCAAAGACTTAGGGTAGGGTCACATTGCAAACATGAATTGCATTCACCGCATCTGGATCCGGATGCGGTGAACGCAATGCCGGTCGCACACAGTTTTTTTCAAAACTGTGTGCTGAATACCGCACTGCGGTCACCGGATGGCTCAGGATGTGTAATCCCTGAGCCATCCGGTAACTGCATAGCTTGCGGTTCCCGATCTGGCAAGTTAATAAAGAGTTAAAATAGCTGCCCTAAATGACTTTTTGAGGTCTGTAGGGGGCTTAGACCCCCCTACAGACCGGCCGGCAACTTCTATAGTGTTCTTCTACAATTTCTCAATGGTCACAGGCTCTTCGGAGCCCGTGCATGTAAACCAAAGGGGCCCCCCCGTATCACTATACTGGGGTGCATAGACCCCTGTATTACAAATAAGCTGTATTGATGTCTAGTAACGGTTAAATGTGTACATTTGCATTGTAAGTATATACTTACAACATTCTTTCGTAGGCAGAGTGAAGGAAATCCATGGGCGGGGCTGTGTGCAGCAGCCTCCGCCCGCTCCTTCTTGATGCCCGCCCCCTCTGGCCATAATCCAGTGTTTTGAGGGCGGGCACTCGTTAAAGGGGCGTGGCTAACCGCGGCACATAGTTAGCCACGCCCCTTTAACGACGTGCCCGCCCTCAAAACACTGGATTACGGCCAGAGGGGGCGGGCATCAAGAAGGAGCGGGCGGAGGCTGCTGCACACAGCCCCGCCCATGGATTTCCTTCACTCTGCCTATGAAAGAATGTTGTAAGTATATACTTACAATGCAAATGTACACATTTAACCGTTACTAGACATCAATACAGCTTATTTGTAATACAGGGGTCTATGCACCCCAGTATAGTGATACGGGGGGGCCCCTTTGGTTTACATGCACGGGCTCCAAAGAGCCTGTGACCATTGAGAAATTGTAGAAGAACACTATAGAAGTCGCCGGCCGGTCTGTAGGGGGGTCTAAGCCCCCCTACAGACCTCAAAAAGTCATTTAGGGCAGCTATTTTAACTCTTTATTAACTTGCCAGATCGGGAACCGCAAGCTATGCAGTTACCGGATGGCTCAGGATTACACATCCTGAGCCATCCGGTGAACGCAGTGTGGTCCCGGTAAACGCTGCGAAAACTGCTGCCTGCATGATTTTAAACGCAGGCAGCAGTGCCGGATCCGGCCACCGGATGGCTTGTGAAGCCATCCGGTGTTTTGCATAGGCTTCTATCAGGAGCCTTTCCTGGTCCGGTTTTGAGCTTTTTTAAAGCTCAAAACCGGATCAGGATTTTAAACAAAAAACGCCGATGTGACCCTAGCCTTAGTCAACGTCTCACAAATTTATCTTGTTTGAGGTATGATTTTCATATTATCAACCTCTGTTACTTGCCACATCCAAGTTTGAAACAAAGTTGTTTACCCACAAATTTGGAAAGGTATTAACAATTTTGCCAAGCTCATTTTTGTGGTTTTGTGTGAAATTATGGCCGATTTGCCTTATTTATCAGCTTTTTTGTGTTGCTCCAATACCCACAAAGGAGCTAAATTTATGTATAACAAAACATGTACGATTGAAATAATGTTTGGGATAAATATTTCATTTTCTGGAATAATTTCAAGGGTGCTAACACTTTTTGCCATGATTGTATAACACAGTTGTTTATGCTCATATGTACCTTTGATTTATGAAATAAAAATGATGGTTAAAGCATTTCTGTTTAATAAGCCCAAGTTAACTTGGAACTCTGCGCCCCAACACATCCGATTATCCACCATGCTTGGATCCTTCAGACGGAACTTGAAAACCCATCTCTTCAGGAAACTTACAGCCTGCAATGACCAAGCCACCACCCCACCACCTCCGGAACTGTTGCCCCACCGCCACTGGAGCTGCCGCCTCTCCACCACCAGATCTGCTGCACCCCTGACCTACTGTTTCCTCCCCATTGCCCTGTAGAATGTAAGCCCGCAAGGGCAGGGTCCTCTCCCCTATGTACCAGTCTGTCATTATTAATTTGTTTACTGTAAACCATATCTATAATTTTGTATGTAACCCCTTCTCATGTACAGCACCATGGAATTAATGGTGCAATATAAATTAATAATAATAATAACACAACATACATATCATTAACAAAACTATATGGAAGGCATCTGTTCCGTTTCAAGATTTTTAAGACGCTATTCATTGTGTAATCTATTGCAGACTGACATATAGACTAAAAAAAAGATTTATCTTTTGTAATTGACTCATCAGATTAACGTTCCTTTAACATTTTTCCATCATTTGTTTATTTCAGAATGGTGCAATAATGAATAAAGGTACAGGACGCTGTCTAGAAGTTGAAAATAGGGGCAATGCAGGAATTGATTTGATTCTTCGGAGCTGTACAGGACAAAGATGGACTATTAAAAACTTCATCAAATAAAATAAATTCAGAGGAATCTGTTGTCTGGAGATATTATAGACTTGTTCTCTCTCTTGGAGAGATATCTCTACAGAATCAACTCTTGGAGTAATTCCGAATCTACTGTGGAGCGGGTCTTTCTTCTTTAGGATTTAATTTAACAGCAACCATTGAATTTATTCTTTGGGATTAAAATGATCCAGTACCAAAATTATCCATTTTGCATGCTTGATTGTTAGTTTTAAGCTTAAATCTCAGTGACTTAACATGTATTAAATTCCCTGATCATATCAGCACAAAGAAAAATGATACGGAAGAAACATTGTCTTTTATGCATCATTCTTTAAACTATACTTCTATTGCTCATTTGAGAACACTAGTCTTACCAATTGATGCCAAAACGTATGACTCCAAAGCACTTGTGGTTTTTGGGCTCCCTGCATGTGTATTCCCAGCTGTTTGCAAATTAAAATATCAATATGTAATAGTGGAAACAGAGAAGTAAAAGCATTACTAGAACTTGTTGATAGATCTAGAAACTCATCTTTGGCCGGTACAGGTATATATATAAGAGCCATAATTCTTGGTCATTTAACCATAGGATGTTACTCATGTAATTATCAAGAAAGGGAAAGAAACAAACTTGTTGAGCTAGTATAGCAGAATATTAGTAGGTATGTTAGTATTTAAAAGAGTTTTCTGGAACTTTAATATTGATGCCTCTGATTATTGGTATTTGCTATGAAACAGCAAGCTCTCTGATGCTAGTGAATAGGAAAGAGCTTGCTATACTGGTAAAGCCACTGCAGATTTGTCACTTATGTACTTCTTCAATTACTTATTTTGGGGTATGCTGGAAGTCAAATCCACACCAATTGGATATTTTTGACCTTTCCTAAGCACTCATCAATATCGAGGTCTCAAAAAGCACTGTGGTAATAGTAGAATTAGATCCAAAAATTTGTAGTGCATTCCAAAAGCTAATATATCAAGATCGTAAGAGATTCATATAATTACAAACATATGTTTTCAAAGCATTGTAGCCTTAAAGACTCTCATATAAATTAGTTTTGGTGGATCAGTTGACCAGCTCCCAACTCTATCTGAGAGATGATTTTGGGAAGATGAATCTCAAACTGTTTGAATTAGTCACCAATATTTTTGTTCTCAGGCAGATAGGTCAAATGAGTCTGGCAGCAGTTCACTCTTCTCTCCCATAGAGTACACATGAACTGTTGGCCAAGAGTTCATGTGTATGTAGGAATCAGAAGAGATAGATAATATTTCAGCCAACCTTTATGTACGGTATATGGACATCTTAAATTTTAGTGTATACCAAAACAAATTTAAAGGGGAAAGTACTTCTTTAATTTTACTACACAGTAAGTACCCTTTCTTTTATTTAGAGATGTCACTTATGTCTTTAACTAAAGTTTTTTCCTGTTGATATTGCAAATTTTGGAATGTTTACCTACAACATTTTTGGAACTTCTCCATTAATACACCATTACTTATGTGACTTAAAATATTGACATTACATGTTTACCTTAAAGGGAATAAGTCAGAAAGATCAGCGATACTAAGTAGTCTATATGGGCACCCAGGTAATAGGAAACTGAATAAATTGCTAGCTTGTTACCTGCAATCTGATGGCTTATTTTAGAGAAATCCATGTTTAATATGTAAATAAGTTGTTAAGATCTATGGGTTGGATGCAGATCTTCTTGTTATTCTGCCCCGGTTATTATTGTAAAAGAAAAGGGGCATTACCAGTATAACATGCATTAATTGATTCTTTGCTTTCATGCTGATACACAGCCCTGCAATGAGGAAAGAGCTAACACAGTACAGTACAGATAATAGACAGATTTCACTTTTATTGTACAAACACATATGAATTAGAGGGGACATCTCACATTGCTTCAGCTGCCAACCCACACCCACAGGTAGCCAGTGTGGGGGTAAAGGAAGTACACCAGAGCTGACCTAAATGCAGATGTGTTTACAATAAGACAAGGTTCAACTATGCTGTACAGTGTTGGTTATATTCAGGTACAGCTCTGCAGCTGCCAGCACTAGGAGAGGACAAATGCTGCTGCAAATGTTTGTAAGGAATTGATAACGACCTTTGACACATTCAAAACAGGATTTAATGTCGCACATTGATTCATTTCATGCGTTTTTATATCAATTGAAAGGGCATTTGGGGATATCACATCTTCCAACAGACCCCAGTTAGAGGACAATGAACTTTTGACATTTCTTACGTGAACTGTCTCGCATGGATTTATAGCTTTCTACTCTCACTGAGGAATTTTCAGGTCTCCACAGGCCACTAATCATAGAACAATAATACAATCAGTTCCTCTTATCTCGGAATTTTGATTTTACCTCCCTAGCTCCTCTCACCCTCCCAAGACTGACTTTGCTTTACATCACCTGTCGTATTTACTGCATCATCTCATCCTGCTTATGTATATATGTATGTGTCTTCAGAATTTGTGTCATTTAGCCTGATGAAGGGGCCATAGTGTCCTGAAAGCTTGCTATGCTTACCATCTTTTCAGTTAGCCATTAAAAGGTATCAAACACTGAGGACTCTCAGATTCTAATATTTTGCAGATCTGTGTGTGATTTTGTGAGCAAAGTGTAATTTATTACAAAACTCACACTTCCATCTCTGCCTTTCATTTAAAATACGCTCTGGAAGCAGAACCATACAGATCTGTGTCTCGACACCCTTAAAGAGGACCTGTCACCAAAGCAGGCATGGTGATCTAATGACAGCACTGGATACAGCATGTCTGCAGCATGCAGACAAGGGGTCCCCCAGCACTTGAGCAGCCCTGTACCCCGAGATAATACAGTTAGAAAACTTACATGCTACAGCCACTAAGGAGGTGGCTAGGGGCTGCAGCCAAGGGCAGATTCACACCCCCTGCATGTGTAATCTGCCCACCGCTGCCAATCATTCTCTCCCTGTCTGCAGCATTTAAACAGAGTTTTTTTTTCTCTCTCCCAGAAAGTCTGTTAGCCCCGCCCCCTGAGGGGCGGAGCTACACGGGAGAGAAAAAAAAAAACTCAGTTTAAATGCTGCAGACAGGGAGAGAATGATTGGCAGCGGTGGGCAGATTACACATGCAGGGGGTGTGAATCTGCCCTTGGCTGCAGCCCCTAGCCACCTCCTTAGTGGCTGTAGCATGTAAGTTTTCTAACTGTATTATCTCGGGGTACAGGTCTGCTCAAGTGCTGGAGGACCCCTTGTCTGCATGCTGCAGACATGCTGTATCCAGTGCTATAATTAGATCACCATGCCTGTTTTGGTGACAGGTCCTCTTTAAAGGCTGATTTGCATATATGAAAAATTGTATTTCTCTGGAATATGGTATTGCATTGCAGATACAAAGGTAACATTTTATTCAGCTTCTTATGACCTACATACCCATCTAGTTGATTTATTGGGGTTTATTCCACTGACACACTCCCTTAAGGTAATTAATGAAAGATTTACCTAAAACTATTAAATTGTAATAATGAAGTTCAGTTTATTATATAAAAAAGAAATGGCACCAAATCCTAAAAGGGAAAATACCAATTAACTTAAGATTATAAATTAGCTTTTACTAATTTAACTTTGTACTTGAAGTCTATGGTTACAAAATGACTGAAATGCACACACAGGTTTGATAAAAGAGTTTGACTCAATTATATCATTTTACATTAAAAGTAGGCATTGTTTATGGTTCTGCCATTTCCCTTCTTTGATGAAGTGTATAAACTCAGTTTATCTTAAAACACATTGTAGCTTGAGATGCACTGATCCATTAGCAGATAATCAAGTAGGAGTCAAATCTCCTGAATATTGCCTTATTTACTCAAATTCGAACACTTTGAGATTTCATACACTGCTGTAGTATTAGAGAGCAGGCTAGCGTTGTCTTGCGCTGCGGCGTGGACCTCCCTACCATGTTCTGCAGTTCTGACAAGTAGCAAATTATTATAATTTGTTTGGAAAAATCTCCACAAAGCATCAGATTCAAATTTCAAATGATACCATTCATCTCTAAATTTAATCGAAGGTATTACAAGCTGAAATTGTGACAAGCTATTTAAATGTGGCTCAAAGCCACAGTGATACAAAAAGAAGCTGTACTATTACGTTATTCTATAAAATGTTACAATTTGAACATGATGGCAGATTAGGTACGCAAAGTAATAAACCTAAGGTGAGTTTATTGCGGTTACTAAAAATTTAGCATTATACTGTATGGATGCAAACGTTCGCTGTTCTGAAATTCCCTCTAATTAAAAAACATTGCAAACTTGAGCTTAACATTGTAATTGAAAGGGAATACAATATTGATTTGGAGACTCGGTACTGTCTAATTTACAGATTTGCTAAGCATGTTTTTATTTGTTTTATAAACATGTCATGCGTAAATGTATTGATTTCAATGGAACTGGAACAAAAAAAACACAGCTCACAAATAAAGAAAAACATGAAAAGACTTGCTCAGTATCTCAAAAGTATGGTATATGCTGTATATGTATCCAAGAGTATGTAATTACTGCTACTTTTGACTGTGATGAAGTTGCTTAGCTACCAGGGGGGTAGAATGGGCAGATGCATTGATCCCATGGTCAGAGGGGCCCACCTGCAGCTACTGCCACATGCAGCACAGTAGTATACTAAACCTCTGCGGTAGAGCAGGGAGACACGATTTTGCCGTACTGCCTATCTCTAATATGTAGAATGCAGGGCTCTTTCAGCTCATAGTCAACAGAATAACTGACTGATGGTGCCAGCACATGCATAGAACTTAAGCGTCCCAATGCGATGACATCATCTTGCCATGCCGTGACTCTGATGACTTGTGTGTCATTAAAGCACGATGATCTGCTCGCGCTGTACCCATCAAGATCCTTAATACTGGATTAGATGAGTATGTGATGTTTTTTATTTTTTTTAAGTGTGTGGTGGGACTGTGGGGCCTAGCAAAGTATGAAGGACCCACATACAGTGCAGGGGGACTCTCATACATTGTGGAGAGTACTGTGGAGGCCCGTATATATTGTGGCATCCTTACACATTGCGAAGGCCCGCATACAATACATGGATGTGGGGAGCCCATATACACTGTTGAAGCTAATGTGGGGACCCTTAAACAGCGTGAAAGCTAATATTATTATATTATTATTATATTATTAATATACAGCCTGGGAGATAATGTAGGGGTCATTATACAGCATGGAAGCTAATATGGCAATCCTTTAACAGTATGAGGACTAATGAAGTGGCCATTTATCGTATGGGAGTTACTGTGGGAGGCTGTCATAAATTGTGGGGATTACTTTGGGGGCCATCATACAGTTTGATGGCTTATGCAGAGGCCATTATATAGTGTGGGAGCTAATGTGGATGCTATTATACAGCATGTGAGCTAATGTGAGCATAATTAAAAATTACATGGGAGTTAATGAAGGGTTCATTATATAGCATAGGAGCTAATGCATACGTCATTATACAGCCTCCAGATTAATATAATACAGTGTTAAAGCTGCTGTGGGGACTGCCAGAAACAGTAGGGACTACTATGGAGACCATTAAACAATGTGGGTGCTACCGTGGGGACCAAGAAACAGTGCGTCTCCTATTGTGGTGACTGTTTTTACAGTGTGGGACCATTATACAGTGTATGGACCATTGTCTTGGGGGAGTTGTGGGAACATCATGCTGGGTAAAGCAGAGCTGCGAGCAATTATACTGTGTGTACAGAGCTGCGGGACCACCATACTGTGTAGAGGGGAGCTGTACATTGGGGGATTCAGAACATTATTAAATGTTAAGTGGGTAATTCAGAATCATTATTCTTATAGGCGCAATCAGGGTGCACATTATTACTTTCTAGTGCCACTTTTTTCTAGGGCACTTTCACATGGCATTAATATTTTCTTGGGAGCAATTTAACCATCTAGAGGGCCAAAAAGAGGTTTGCTTACCATGTAAAGAGCACAGTGGTGGAACTATTACTATAGTGGGGACACAGTTGTGGCATTATTATCGTAGGGCAGTAAGAGGAGCGCTGTTTTCATACCACACAGGTTTTATAATAGGGATACATACAGAAACAATGTCTCAGTATTGGGGTATCAGTAGAATAAGGAGTTTGTGCAGATTGGGAATAGATAGGGGGACGGTGGTGGAAAAGTAAGAAGTCAGATGTGTCTTTGTTGTAATCTCTACAGCTGAGTCATGGCTGGAAGAAGTTGTTATCTTGGTCTAGGCCAAATGGAAAAGATGGGTAAATTTAATGACTAGAAATTAGTGATGGGCGAATCCTAAATTACTCGGAATCGCTTGACTCTAGCGAGTCCGAGCCCGGGACTCGCTACTTGTTGCGAGTCTAGCGAGTCCAATGTTCATGAATGGGGAAGCGAGTAATAGCGAGTAGTGTGCGATTTACAAATCACAGATGTGTCTCGGAAGCTTCAGCCTGAAGCAATCCTAGTTTTGTCAGAGTCTCTGCCATTGATTTGCATTGGACTCGTTTACTGTGCAAGTAATCGCTGGGAAACTCGCACAGATAAGAGTCCGGCTGTCTACTCTGTGCTGGCTGCCGCAGCTCCAGGGTCCTAGAGCCCGCCTGCTGCCTGATGTAGCAGAGCTGAGATTGTTCTCAGTCTGCTCATTCCCTGTGCATAGACATCTATATCTATGCACAGGGGATGTAGCAGAGAGGACATCGCGTTTTGGACTGCGTCGGACGGAAGAGGATTTTTTTAATTAAAGATGGAGTCCCTAATGGCTTTTTTTTTTATTTCTAATAAAAATTTTTCTCTGTGTTGTGTTTTTTTCAAAACAATTTAATAGAAATTCATGGCGGTCATGTCTAATATTGGCATGACCGCCATAAATTTCGGGCTTAGGGCCAGCTGATAATACAAAGCTGGCCCTAACCTCTTTATTACCCAGAGTGCCACCGCCACCAGGGCCGCTGGAAGAGCGGGGTTCAGCGCCAGAGGATGGCGCTTCAATGAACGCGCCGTCTTCTGGGGCGGCTGCGGGCTGCAGTTTGCAGCGGGGGGTGCCCAGAAAGCTTGGGCATCCCTGCGCTGCGGATTCCAGCCCCCAGCTGCTTAGCTGTACCTGGCTAGACATAGAAATTGCGCGGAGCCCTACGCGTTTTTTTTTAATTATTTCATGAAATTCATGAAATAATAAAAAAAAGGGCTCCCCTATATTCTTGTGTCTGGCCAGGTACAAATAGGCACCTAGGGGTTGGGGGCAGCCCGTCGCTGCCTGCTGGATCCGGCTGGTTCTAGAAATACGGCGAAGACCATGTAATTATTTTTCTGAAAAATCAATAAAACAATCCTAAAAAAGGGACTCCATCTTTATTAACCCCTCGCCCATGGTCCAGGGGTTAATAAAGATGCAGTCCCTTTTATTTACATTGTTTTATGGATTTGTCAGAAAAAAATTTCACGTGGGCTTCGCCGTATTTCTGGAACCAGCCGGATCCAGCAGGCAGCGACGGGCTGCCCCCCAGGTGCCTATTTGTACCTGGCCGGACACAAGAATATAGGGGAGCCCTTTTTTTTTATTTCATGAATTTCATGAAATAATAAAAAAAAAATGCGTGGGGCTCCGCGCAATTTCTATGTCTAGCCAGGTACAGCTAAGCAGCTGGGGGCTGGAATCCGCAGCGCAGGGAGGCCCAAGCTTTCTGGGCACCCCCCGCTGCAAATTGCAGCCCGCAGCCGCCCCAGAAGATGGCGCGTTCATTGAAGTGCCATCCTCTGGCGCTGAACCCCGCTCTTCCAGCGGCCCTGGTGGCGATGGCACGCTGGGTAATAAAGGGGTTAATACCAGCTTTGTTATACAAGCTGGTATTAAGCCCGAGATTCTTAATGTCAGGCCACGTTTGACCCGGCCACTAAGAATCTCCAATAAAGGGTTAAAAAAACACAACACAGAGAAAATTTTTTATTAGAAATAAAAAAAAAAAGCCATTAGGGACTCCATCTTTAATTAAAAAAATCCTCTTCCGTCCGACGTAGTCCAAAACGCGATGTCCTCTCTGCTACATCCCCTGTGCATAGATATAGATGTCTATGCACAGGGAATGAGCAGACTGAGAACAATCGCAGCTCTGCTACATCATCTCTGTGAGCAGGCGGGCTCTAGGACCCTGGAGCTGGACTCGGCTCGCAAAGTAACAGCAGTTACTCTGCGAGTTTCCCTGCTATCACTGGCACAGTAGCCGAGTCTAATGCAAGTCAAAGGCAATCCTAGTTTTGTCAGCGTCTCTGACAAAACTAGGATTGATATTAAATTGCATTGGACTCGTTTACTGTGCGAGTAATCGCTGGGAAACTCGCAGAGTACCGAGTCCTGCGAGTCCCTTACTACTGGCCGAGTAACGAGTCCTAGCGAGTAGATTCGCCCATCCCTACTAGAGATGAGCCACCAACCTAGTGTTCGAATTCGATTTGATTCGTCGAATTGGGGGTGTGTTCGACGAATGTTCGTTGAACACCGTTGAACACGATTGAAAACAATGACAGGCAAACAAAAAATACATACAAACACATAGAAAACACTTTGCAAGGTGTCCAAAAGGTGATAAACTACTCAGAAGACACAACAAACACATGGAAAAGTGACAAGTACATATAAAAATGTAAAAAGAAAAGAGCTGGACAAGTAAAAGGAGGAACACAGATATAGGCATATCATGCTCTTCTAAAGTTATGTAAAACACAGCAAGGGGACTCCAACAAGAGTCTCCATTTTTTCCAAAAATTTGGGAACAGACACCACTTAAGTGGCATCAATTGCCCCAGAGTTGCAAGCTTAAAATGGTTGGTGAGGTGACTTTCATGCAGCACATTCAAAAATCCACAAACCTTTAGTCTCCCCATGTTATCTGTAAGATTTGTCACCAAAATCTAAGTAGAGGCCAAAAAATCAATAGTTTGAGTACTTCATGCATGAACCGTCACATGGATATAAAGCATAAGTTGCAGTGGGAAGCTCACTGTGCTGCAATGCGACCTAGAGGGCAGGGCCAACCACTGTCTGTCCCATCAAGTGCATCCGCAGGCTCTTCATTCTCTGTGACTGTGGGGACAGCAGTCACACATGCTTTTGGACGCAGACCTTCCACCTCTTTACCCGCAATAGCCAGTGTGATTGGCAGGTCATCAGTTCTTTTGGAAGTGGAAACACCTGCTGGTGTTGAGCGCTCTCCGACATCGAGAGCACCACCTTTGGACGAACGCAACATAATATCTCCGCCTTCACCTTCTCCACAGACCAGCAGTTAGCCGGGACACCCTACTCAACCCCGTCTCAGCACAGCAACCAGCCCTCGGTCCCTCAGATGTGGACAAGTAAAAGACCATTTCCTCCTAGCCATGACAAAGCTAAGAGGTTGAATTTCACCATCTGCAAGCTGTTGGCTACAGAAATGCTGCCTTTCTGCCTGGTGGACACAGAGGATTTTCGAGACCTTATGTCCATCGCAGTGCCCCAGTACCATATGCCCAGTCGCCACTACTTCTCAAAGAAAGCTGTGCCTGCGCTACACCAGTATGTCGCACACGACATCACCGCTTCCTTGAGAAACTCTGTGTGTGACAGGGTGCCTTTCAGCACAGAAACTTGGATGAGTAAGCATGGACAGGGGCGTTACATGTCGGTGACTGGGCACTGGGTAACTATGGTGACAGCAGGAGGGGCTGCTGTCCAAGTCTTGCTGTCACCACGAGTTGTGCGTCAATCCTCTGTATGTACAAGTTCCTCCACTGCTTCTGCTTCCTCAATCTCGTCTCATTCTTCCACCTGCACCCAAAGCCTGTCTGGTAATGCCACCCGCATTCTAACTGCGCAAAAGAAATCCTGCACACCTTCTTAATATGCTGGCAGCAGGGCTTAACGGCATCAGGTGGTGTTTACGTTATCACGTATTAAACCTGTTTGTCCAGCAATTTTAAGCCCACTATCCCGGCCTAGATGGACTTCTGCAGAGGGCACGGTCGCTGTGTGTTCACTTCTGTCGTTCGCATCCCGCAGGTCAACGACTTGCATCTCTACAGAAGTCGTTCGGACTGCCAGTTTACTGGCTGAAATGTGATGTGCCGACACGATGGAATCCAACTCTGCACATGTTGCAGCGACTGTGGCAGCATTGATGAGCCCTGTTGCAATATGTTATGAAGTATAGCCTAGGTCAACGAGATCCAGGGGCTGGGCAAAACACGCTGCTGGAGTGGTCTCAGATCAAGGACCTTTGCACCCTTCTGCACAGTTTTGAAATGGCAACGAAGATGTTTACTGCTGACAATGCCATTAACAGCATGACTATTCTGGTCATTTACATATAGGAGCACACTTTAAACAGTATCCAGAGTCAGGTGGTGGGGCAAGAGGAGGGGGAGGAAGTACAGGAGGAGTCGTATGCAGAAGGGATAACAAGGTCTTCAAGGTCCAGATGGTCGGCAGCACCAAGGCGGCAGGCACGGAGGGTGTAAGAGAGGGATTAACGAGGGCGCATGGTAGCAGCCAAACAGTTGAGGAAGAGTGCAAGGAAGTCCCGAGAAACAAATGGAAGATGAAACAGGCGATGGGCATGGAAGAATCATCAGATATGAGGGGAACCTTGATTCACATTTCTGTTGTGTGAGGTTGGGGCGCGAGAGGGGCAGAGGAAGCAATGATTCCTACCTAGCCGCCACCAACACATCAAGGACTTGGGCCTCCTGGATGCGAAAGACACATGGTGCCTTCTTGCTGCACTACCTGCAACTTTACCCTCGGATTGTCCGAATTTTAAGTAATGTCGACTATTGGGTTGCCACAACACTCTTAAGGTACCGTCACACGCCAAAATCTCACCTGACGATAATGGCGATCAAACGTGCGGGCTTACGTTTTTCGTGGTCGCCTCAGATCGCCGATAGTGGCTTCACACGCCGAATTTTGCCCTGAACCTAAGGCAATGTGTCGCTCCAGAAATCACCTCACCCACAGCGGAACCAATCTTGCCTAATTCCATCGCCGCTTCACAGCCACAAGCTCAAAGGCAATGTGGGCGTACATGTTCAGCGCGGGAGGAATAGGTGCCACAGTAGTTTACACTGTGCCCCATTACACGCTCATTGGACAACGCAACAGCATTACAATTGGTCAGCCTGCTCTGGAAGGCTGGCTAATACATAAAGCCATTGCCATTGTGTGGTGCTGAAGGACAGCTCTTCAAATATGGCGCGGTGTCAACTGACAGCCAATGGGAACACAGTAGCCCACACCAATTAGTTCAGACGGGGCGCCGATTCCAGCACGCTGAGGCATGCCTACAGGAAATCATAGGCAATGCTCTTTCCATCACTATCGCCCTATAACACGCCACAACACGGAAATATCGCCTTAACGATTGCAGCTGATTACTGAGCATGGTTCAGGAATCAGGCGACAGGCGAGAGGCATTTTATCGCCGCAAAATTCCCCAGTCACACGCCGCAACCGTGAGGCAATTTCTCAGCGATTGCTCCGGGGTGACATATCACCTTTATGATCTCCAGGCGATATTGCGGCGTACAGTACCTTTAGATCCCCGTTACAAGAGAAAATTTGGCGAAATAATTCCTGCCATAGAAAGGGACTCATGCATCCAGGAGTATCAGCAGAAAGTATTACAGAATCCTAGATCTGCTTTTCCATAAAACACCAGTGGTGCCATAGTGAATCTCACAGGAGTATCTCCAAGTGAACATCGATGCCATGACTGTGGAACTGGACACTTGCTCATTTTGGGTTTCCAATCTGGAAAAATGGCCTGAGCTCGCCACTCACGCCTTGGAGATCTTGTCATGCCCCACAGTCAGAGTTCTCTCTGAACATATCTTCAGCGCTGCTGGTTGTGTGCTGACAGATAAGCACACGCGGCTGTGTCCAGTGACAATATAGACAGGCTAATGTTCATCAAGATGAAAAAGTCATTCATCTGCAAGGACTTATCTACCCCTGTGTCATCCTGAGTTGGGTCATCCTTTGCGATCTCAAAAAAGGCCCAGGCTAGCAAGGCTTTACGCCTGCGAACCGAAGAAGAGCTACAACGACTTCTGCTCAGAGGCAGAGCTGTGGTTGAGGATGCAGTTGTTGACATGCTTCCAATACTCTGTCTTGTCCAGAAGGCGCAACCTAACCTCGTCATCACTAGCATCCTCCTCCACTTCCTCTGCTGACTCTCATCGACTGGCTGACAGTGGGCTGACAGTAAGTGGGATCTCCAACCTCATCATCACCTTGTCTGCTCTTACACCCTTCGTCTTCAGAGCCAACCTCTGCCTGCCATGACCAAAAAGTCAAGTTGTCGTTCCAATCAGGTATCTCAGTCTCACCAGCATCTTCCTCATTGTCTCCACCAACAGGACATACAGTTTGGTAAGGAGGGTCTACATTATGCTTGCTCAGAACCTTCTTCGTCTGGGCCTGGATCCAACTTACAAAGCTTCTGGCATCAGTGCAGATCATTATCCTCATCTGGACTCACAGAAGCTTTGGAGCAGACCTCTGATTCCCAGGCTATATTATGAGTGAACAGCGCTGCATACTCACCATCTGTGTTACCTCATACTCATACTCATCTGTCTAAGGGCCACTTTACACACACAGATATCTGCGACCAACTTCTGAACAGATCTCTGGTTGCAGTGAAATCATGGACACATTATACATTTGTACACAGCCACAAAATGGAACAATGTGTCCATGATTTCACTGCAACCAGAGATCTGTTCAGAAGTTGGTCACAGATATCTGTGTGTGTAAAGCGGCCCTAACCCCATACTCAGACGGCCAGCTGGAGATTTGAGAGCTGTGAGGAAGCAAGTGCGATTGGGCTGACAGCTCTGAGGAGTGGTGTATTTGTGATGTTGACGTTGAGGTGGAGGAGAGCCTACTTGATGAAGCGCTTGCTATCCATTCAACCACCTGCCCTTTTTGTGCCTGATCTACAATTGGTAGCGATCGTCGTGTGACTCGTGTCCGTAAGAAAGGGATCATATCAGATTGTCCATGAAAAGAAATAGACATCTTAGTTTGGCTGGAAGATGGTCTTTCTCCTGCAGATGTTACTTTTTTTCCCTTTCCAACACGCCTATTCCCCTTTCCACCATCAGCAGGCCTTTTGCCACTCATTTTGTATGTGAACAAATTGGCAACTCTGCAGTTGTTGGCAAAAAAAAATTGTATGGAAATTGAGCATAGCTGAGTGGCCAAACAGGGCTATTAGGCCCAAACTATTACCTGGGCTAGATGCAGTTAAAATTAGTATGAAATAGACAGGGGGTGTAGCTTGGTTCACAAGTGGGCTACACCACTGACTACCAGACACTGTTACTAGCCCAAAAGGATTGCCTGGGCTAGCTGCAGTAAAAAATTGGCTACTGGATAGACAGTCAGTATAGCTTTCTTTACAGCAGGCCTACCCCGCTGACTACCAGACACAGCTACTAGCCTAAAAGGATTGCCTGGGCTAGCTGCAGTAAAAAATTGACTACTGAATAGACAGGCGGAGTAGCTTACTTTACAGCTGGGCTACCCCTGCTGACTACCAGACACTGCTACTAGCCCAAAAGGATTGCCTTGGCTAGCTGCAGTAAAAAATTGTCTACTAAAGACAGGTGGTGTAGCTTTCTTGACAGCAGTGCTACAATACCTGCCCAAAAGGATTGCCTGAGCTAGATTTGGCCAGATGCTGTGAAAAACACTTGCACAGCACTGACACACACCTGCCTGGAAAAAACGTCTAGGAATTGCTCTAACCTAGCCCTCAAAAGGGCTGGAATTACAACTAGTTCCTACTTCTATGAAGTTGCCCTCAAAAGGATTGATATTCCAACTAGTCCCTACTCCCTACTTGTCCGAAGTAGCCCTCAAAAGGGCTGATATTCCAACTAGTACCTACTCCCTAAACCAGTGATCGCGAACTCCAGGCCTCGAGTGCCACCAACAGTGCAGGTTTTCAGGATTTCCTTATATTGCACAGGTGATAATATAATCATCTGCACTGGTGATGATTCCAACCTTTGTGCAATGCTGAGGAAATCCTGAAAACCTGCACTGTTGGTGGCACTCGAGGCCTGGAGTTCGCCATCACTGCCCTAAACCTATCTCTTTATCTAACTTGATTTTCGCTCACTATTTGTCAAAGTCACACTTTATAGCGCCCACAGCAGCAGTAGCGGTGCCTGACTGACACACAACTGCAGCATTGAGGTAATGGTGGTGATGGAGAAAATGGACGGGTTTTAAAGGGCAAGGACATGTGACATACACAGCCAATGACACATGCCCTTACTTGTTTGCAAAAAATGCACTTTGCTGTGTGTGTGATTGTCTGACAGCCTGCACTGCCCCACTGTATATGCGGTTTGGAGAAAAGCAAATGGAGATCGGCATTATTTCAGCAGCACTGATATAAACCCCCCTCCCCGCACCCTATACACTGAAACTGAATCTTAACATTCAATAACAGTATTACCGTGAAAGCCAGTTACGCTTTTGGTGAACGAACCGTTATCAAACATAACCTCGAACTGCCGAATTTGAAGCAAATTGTTCGCATTTGCTGAATGACTCGAACATTGCCCAAAACAGGTCGAATTCGAGATTGGTGAACATTTCAAGTCGAACACCGCTCATCTCTATTAATAACTCCCTCAGAAAGATCATCACCTTTAAGTCACTATCTGTAACTGTATTCTTTTAGATGTAACACAGATCTAGCATCTACCATTATATAGTGGCTGTATGGTGCTAATATCCGTGTCAGCCTTATTATTGATATTTATTTCAAGTAGCAGCCCCGTTATCTGTGGAGGATCCCTTGTACCCGCAATTAGGGTGCAGCACTATAGTTGTTACAACAGTTATCAAGTTAAGGACCCACTTAGAGGTTTTCTTCCTCCTCCCGAGCTGAATCCCTTTCTATGTCTCTGTTGTGAACCAATATTGTTTTTATGAAGCATTGGTTTATTCGCATTCAAATGGCAGTATTTATGCCAGTATTCTCAGTCAGTGCTTGTAAGCCACAAGCAGAAATTAAACCAACAGAAAGATAGTATAATGTAATAATTTGCACCTCTTTCATTTTTTTGTCAAAATACTGACCAAAATGCAACCTAACATATATGATGTTGGAGAATATAGGTCAATTAAAACATCTTTGTAAACTATAGCAAAGAAGAAAGTACCAGCTTTACTGGAGCATTAAGATAGTAAAGATAAAACCTAATGCCAACATCCCTGGTTATATTGTTATATACTTTGAAAAAAGACGTAGGTCTATTGAATACAACGTTCTTCCACTTATACATTTTTGTCACTAAATCATTCATAATTGACAATGTTCTGTGTACTGAAGAAATCATTCGACCCTTTTAAAAGCTGTTATAGTGTGTGCCATTAATACATATGTAGTAGAGCATTCCACTGTCTGACCGCTCTAACAGTAAAGATCACTTTCCTATTTAGTTGCATGAATCGCCTTTCGTTCATCAGCGGTTAGTGCCCCCATGTCCTTTGTAATGTCTTTGGAAGGAATAAGCGTCCCATCACATTTGTCGTTGTCCAGCGATCCCAACAATGATCCGACCTGGCAAGGATCGTTGGAGCGTTACTACGTGGTCGCTGGTGTGATGTCAAACAGTCATATCTCACCAGTGATGCAGCAATGATCCTGCAACCCGTATAACAACATCGGCGTCGTTGGACCCTGTCACACAGCAGCTAGTCTGACTCATACCTACTTGGCTGAGTTCTGAGTCGTCAACGAGGTTATTGTTAGGCGTCAAACACACCGATGCATGCTGCCCAACAGGGACCCGATGATCAAGAATGGTCCAAGCCATTCTGACATGATTAGCAATCTCACAGTGTGGGCCTGGTTGCTGCTACATGTCAAACATAACAAGATTGCTGGTGAGGTCGCGTATGAGTCACAAAACCTGTGACGTATCAGCGATCACGCTAAGTGATCTCGCTATGTGTGAAAGGGGCTTAAGTCATGTGGCAGTCCTTTGTATTGACCACACATCTACTTAGACGTATAAATGAGATCTCCTCTGAGATGTCTTTTTTGTAAGCTAAAGAAGTTCAACCTTTCCAACCTCTCATAATATGGGAGGTCTTACATTCCTTTGTAATAATCTAGTTGCCCACCTTTGAACTTGCTCTAACTTCTGAATATACTTTTTAAAATATGGAGCTCAAAACTGTATCCCATACAGTGTTCTGGAGAGTAAAGTAAAAATATCACTAGAACAGAAGAAATTGATGTCACCATGCTGATAAACAATAAGGGAACTGGACTCTTCAGTTGAAGGGTGCCAATCCTGCTAGTGAAGCATAGTTATACACGAGGTACAAACAGAGAAATCTGGCACATCCACCAAGTAGTTTAATATAAAACCAGTCTTTAGTCTCTGAAGTTCTGCTGCGGTGGCATGTAAAGTGTGTGGTCTGGCATTGGCATGCTACAGGAAAGCATTTCCCTCAGGGGTACCCAACATGCACAAATCTTCCGATAACAAAGCAAGACATCCAATTCTTTTTTTGTCATGCAAATCAGATGTTACCATCTCACCATCTTTAAACTTATTGCCAACGACAGAGTGCTCACATCAACACAATCACTATAAATGAATACAAAAAAATATATAAAGCCAGATCACCCAGTCAGCCATATTCAGGAGTTCCCATATATCTGCGGGAGTCTGCATGGATCAGGTGGAGGCAATCCCTCATACAATGGACAAAAAGAAAGTGAGAAGATATCCAGTGACAAAGGATCCCTTTTAGCAGTTTCTTTTTAAATTCCAAATTTTATTTTCATCAATTAAACTATATGGAATGGAAGTCCAAGATAGTGATCAGTAGGTACCAATACAGTGAGAACAAAAGCTCCTATAAATAACGACGTTGCCGCTGGATATCTTCTTCCTTTTAATCACCATAAATAGCTTACATTTTCTGATGAATTTCCTTTGAGGTGACACTTTCTGCTGCCAAGAATGACATCACGTTGCTTAAATCTAATTGACTGTGCAGATTTCCATTCTTTACACTGTGAAAACAGAACTGTTCATTGCTAATCCTTCCTGCGAACTGGAGCTGTAAAGGAGAGTCTACCGAACAGTCCAGTATCTGCCACATACCAGTGCTGCCATCGGCTTCTAAGGAGCTACTACTGTAAGGTGGAGGCATTACTTTTCATTTAACCCACATATTTTAAAATAATATCTCTAATTGTATTGAATTGTGGACTGAGAGGTGAGGAAAACTTAATAGGGGAAACTGACTTAGATAACTTAGCCTAAAAATATACCGCTAGTGTTCTATAGCAATGTTTCTGAATGTACCTGAGATAGGTGTCCTCTATTAAAGTGAATCACATTGCAATAATAAGTCTATGGAGCAGTAAAAAAAAAATTTGATGCAAATCTGCCACTTATACCTTGCCAAAAAGCTAATTACCCACAACAGTATTTCCTTTATTATTTATAAAGCTGCATATACAATATAGTGAATTGTCTTCTACAGCAGAGTTACAGTATACATTAGGAGAATTTACCTATGTACCTCAGATGGATTCCTTTGATATATGCCATTGTACATTGAGATCCATAACCAAAAGGCTCCCATGGTATTGCACCATTGTATTTATTTTACAGAATGCACATGTAAAACAGTAGATTGTGATACTTAATAGTATAAATTTTAATATATACAAAAATATACCAGAGCAATGATTTTCCTTCTTCTTTGGCCAATGCAATCTTTATAAATGTATAAAATGGTGGTAACCGACTAATTCCTAAAATCTTCACAAACATGATTCCCATTAAATCAAGTCATTCATCTCTTATCACCATAGACTGAATACTGAATTTTGCTTTCCATGTGTTTTCTTCTTTATATTAATAATATATAATATATTTAAATACAATTTTAAAATATTGTTTTCTGAGCTCTCCAGGTTGCTTTTTGCTCTCTCAACGTTAGATCTGTGCATAACCTGCACCTCTCACAAATACTACTAACTCTAATGTAGATCAGAGGGAGTAGGAATTAAAAACCAAAAAAAATCTGTGAGTTATATATAGCCATTAAAACTTATGGTCTTATCAGATGAAAATACATCTAAAGGATTTAAAAAAGTCACGCATGTAGCAAATGAGGGAAATGAAGCAGGAAGGGATTATGGGCAAGGGCAAATGGGAAGCTAGTCTGGTCCTGGACTTGGGGTCCCTGACTAGTCATGTTCCCCAAAGGTACCTCTGAAGGTGAGGAGGTTCAGGCCACCACCCTATCCCTCAATCCTCAACTTGCCCTCAGCTAATTGCCCTTAACTCCACCACAGACCAGGAAAAGGACACCACTCAAAACTAAGGGGATAGCAGCTGCTTCAACAGCACATCTGCACAGCACAGGTCCTAGATTAGAAATAATTGAATCTGCCACATCTGGTGGAGGGAAGCAGAACTACTTAAGGCTGAGGGGGTGGAGGGCAGAAAGCTCAGACGTATCCCTTCACCTTTACCTCTACCTGCAGAGCCGCAAGGCAGACTAAGGAAAAAAACTCAATTAAATAACACAGCAGCAACTTTTCGGAACTGCAAAGGCAGTCAATTCATGACAAAAAACAGGTGATGGATGTTTGCTAAGAAATTACTTAGGACTATTTTGTAAGTCAAATCAAGAATATATCCAAAAACTGTAGACAAATATTAAATGTTGTTGTTTTTTTTGCCTCTGTTGTTGAAGGTTTACTCCAGATAGAAAGATCTGTATAAGACTGCCATACAGTGGTCGGTGATTGTCATAGTAAAAAATGCATAATGTTTAAAGCAGTATGCTTTTAACTTTGTCCCATTGTATGGAAAGGCAAAGCAGCAGACCACGAATTTCTATTCAGCTAAAAATAAATCTATAAAGACACATGCTGGACACTATTGGCTAGAAGGACACACAGTACATTAGGTATATGGAAGCCTATGGTTTGCTAAGTGAAGTCTGTCAGTGTTTCCACATAAATTATCTGCCTATATACTTTAGGTGGTTGTTGGACAACTCACATTTAATTCTGTGTGAACTGATTCAATCATCCTTATTAAACAAGAGCCATGAAAATACCCTTCATTAAATGTAGTGTATTACTTAAGGCAATGGTAGGTTGACAATGTACAAAGCGGAACCCTAGCAGCCCATACAATGAAATTTACATAGAATAAAGATTTCTAAAATCAACGAAACTGAAAATTTGATAACATTTCTTACTCAGTACAATGAACATTTAACGATAAAACCATGCAACCCAGATAATAGTATTTTCCTGAGTTTGCTTGATTAAAGAAATGTGACTTTTACAGTAAGCCATGTGTTCAGCAAAAAAGTAATCTGCAAAGAATAATGAAATATACTTTTCTTTTGATGACTTCCTAGACTGCACTTGTTATATATTCCAGATGAATTGAAAGGAAATTTGCTCATACAAAGGGTACACAGATGGCAAACATATCGCTTTGTACTATGGGTAGACCACCATCAGTTTTAGAAAATGTGCTATGTACAACACACTTCAAATAAAATATAGCCTATTGTAGACTTATTTTCACATCAAATGGTATACCGGTAGGTTTCTTTATTTACCAAGAATGTCATAAAAAAGGTAGTCACTTATAGTGCGTATAAGTATCACCTACAGGTTAAGCTATATTTTATATATAAAAAAATCTTTGAAGAAGCACTTATTGGTTATTCTGTGAAGCACAAAAAGTGGAATGCATGTGTAGCCTGTGATTATCAGTACAGAACAGAAACAGGGATGAAAGTGGTTCTCTTCCATTCAGATAAGTGCAAGAGACATATTCATGACACACAGAAGTATGATGAGGAGAGACCAGTCATGAGCAGGAAAAATGGATTGTAGTGCACCATTTACAAGTAAAGAGAAGAATAGTTGCAGTCTGGAGAAAAAGCTGTGAAACCTGTGGGTCTGCCATATTGCTCGTAGGTCAGCGTTTACTCTGAAACAAGAAAAATGCCCCACTATAATATTGCACTTCTGCTATAACGGTCAAATCAGTCATAGCATTTAAGCAGGTCAAGCAGAAATACTATCCATGAAAGACCCATACAAGGTTATGGTGAGAAGTCCGAACCACAGACTGAGCTTTGTTAATCACACTTCTAACTATCAAAGATTAGCCTTCTGATTGCATACCATATGTGACTAGTGATGAGTGAGTACCGTAATATTCGTAATCACTATTCAAGTTACAAGTACTTTTTAATAATCACGTATTCGTTACGAATAGCGAGTACAATGTAAGTCAATGGGAAACACGAATAATTTTCTGCTGGACCCTACAAAGGGGTGTAGGGGCCTGAGGAAAAGGCTGAAATGTATGGGAAAGTGATGAAACAGAATAGGAAGAGCCTGGAGAATATGCCTGCATGCATTTGTGACTCACATATGGTTTGTGGGAATAGCTTTGTTGCAGTATTACGCCACTGTCAGGCTGGGGTCACACGTAAGCCCTTGGTCCTTTTTTGGCTTCATTTTTGTCTTTTTTTTTTTCTAAGTCCAAAAACTGACAGAAAAATGGATTGGATTTAATAAACACCCTGTCCGTTTTTTTCTGGACCTCAAAACATTGCTCTGTCCGTTTTTGAGCTAAAAACGTTGCTAGCAACGTTTTTGGCATCAGTTAAAAAAACGCATGCGTTTTTTTAACATGGGGTCCTATGGGAAACGCATGCGTTAACGCATGGCACATATAGGCACCTGCGTTAACGCACGCGTTAACGTATATGCGTTTTTAATGAAAAAAATGACTAAGTCCAAAAACGTTCAGGGGTGCAGGAGGCTCAAAAAGCACCCTATAAAAAACGGATTGGTGATGAAAATCACTTCCAAAAACGGACTTCTATGTGTGACCCCAGCCTTACTGATACTGAAGAACAACTACCAAACCTAACTTAAATCTCATTTAACAGGCTAAAAAGGTTTTTATGTATAATCACTTGTGTACAAGGCTAAATAAACCAGAGACACAAAACAATAATGATTTTAGCATTTCTTCACATGTTCTGTAGTGGCTTTTTTTTCCTTTTACAATTGGGAAGGCCCTGACTTTTACATTTTATAGATCCTCTCGTCATACATCATTTTTAGTTAGCTATTGCCCAACATGTTACAAGGCCAGCTACAACATACGAGTAGGTATGTTGATCTTTGACTTCAGAGGCCACAGGTGGTCCTGTAACATATTTTTTGGAGTGATTGCTCTTACTTCTACATTTTGGAGGTCCCTTCCCCATTGAGACACAGATAGTGGAATACATATTCCATAGTAGTTTACAATGTGCCCATTGTAGAGTTGGGCAGAACCCTCTTTCTTCTCATCCTCCTCCACCACCATGTGATTCTGTGGTCCTACATTCAAATGTTCAGAGGGCCTGCAGTAGGCAGGAAATCTGAATTTAGTGAGAGCCCTCCTATGGCCCTGTAACGTATGTTTTGGATGGACCACTCTTACTTCGACAATTGGAAGGTCCTCCTCTACACTTTTGGGGGTGAAACCACTGCTTTAAGAATTAGGCTGTGGTCACAGTTGACATGCGTTTTTTAGTGCCTTTTAAAAACTCATGCGTTTTAACATGCGTTTTGTCATGTCAGCATGATTTTTTAAGGTGTGTGATGGCTCCCTGCGTTTTTGGCTGCGTTTTTAATTCTGCACCAAAAAATAGTGCATGTAGTATTTTTTGGTGCGTTTTGAAAAACGCATGCGTTTTTGTAGAAAACGCATGCGTTTTTATAACATGGGCCCCTATGGAAAACGCATGCAAAAACGCATGTACAATTAGTACCATTTAGTGCCATTCAAAAACGCATGCGTTTTCCATAGGAGCCCATGTTAAAAAAACGCATGCGTTTTCTAAAACGCTTGCGTTTTTTTAACATGGCCTCCTATGGAAAACGCATGCGTTTTTGAATGGCACTAATTGTACATGCGTTTTTGCATGCGTTTCCCATAAGGCCCCATATTAAAAAACGCATGCGTTTTTGGAACTGCACCAAAAACGCATGGTATTGTCACACATGCTTTTTTGCTATTAGGGCATGCGTTTTTTAACATGGGGGCCTATGGGTGCGTTTTTTACATGCGTTTTTGAAAACGCAGGTCTCCAAAAACGCTTGTGAAAAATGCAACTGTGACCCCAGCCTAACACAGCATAAGCAAATTCATGGTTGCTGGCACTGAAGGTCATGTCATCTGTACATTAGGGAGGGCCCTCCTTTAGACATTTGTGAGTTACCTCCTCTATAGATAGGGAAGGGCCCTCCTTTCCCTTTATTCATTTGGAAGGGCCCTCTATACATTTGGGAGGTTGGGAGTGTTGGGAGCATTGATGTGCAAATATTTGAGGACTTGCAGCCAGAACTTTGTCACTTTGAAGATCTTGATTTACTGGCTTCAGATGTCGAGGACGATAACAATGTGACACAGTTGCCATCTGGTTAGCCTACAATCCCAAGTGTGAAGGATTATGACATGGAAGATGAGTTGGTCGATGATGAGTCCACTGATCTGACCTGGACTGTTGGCACGCATAGCCAGCACAGCAACACAGCAGAGGAAGATTGATATGTAACAGCAACACAGGTGCCAAGGGGTAGCAGTTTGACTAGACTGAGAACTGGGTCAAATGTTCCCCAGAGCACCCCCACTGTGGCCCAAGTCCAGGCATGTGGGTGTTCCACCATTGTCTGGAATTTTTTACCAAAAGTCCTTCAGAGGAAAACATTGTAATCTGTAGCATCTGCCATACCAAGCTGAACAGAAGTCAGGGCAAAGGCAACCTGAGCACCACGAGTAGACGTAACCACATGGCAGCCAAGCACAAAAGTAAGTGGGCGGCATACCAGGATACCAAATCTGTGTCTGCGGGTCAAACCACTGCCATGTCGCCCGTGCTTTGTCCTTGACAATCTGCTGTCTATGAAGCAGGCGCTCATACCTTCTTTCCACAAGGTGTGGTTGCGCAGAAAAAGAACATCAACCTCATCCACTTAATTGTCCAAATGAAGCGTCAAGTTGTCCGTAGCAGAGAGATTGTAAAGGAAGCATTCATAACCAGCCACATACCCACAGGCACAAATACTAAAATTGCAAATTGCCAAATTGCTATCTGTGGAGATGTCGACATTTAGGCTTGTGGTAACAAAATATTTATATGATCTCTTGCCTATAGCATCCCCACAATACTTTGTTCATAGCCACCACTATTTTAGCCAATGTGCTGCCAACGACTTACATACATGTAAGTATGTGTGAAAGAATATCAACTGTGCTATCACCAACGCTGTAACTAGGAAGGTCGTCATAACAGACACATGAAGAAGTTGTTGTGGACAGTCAGAGACGAATCATTTCAGTGACGGTACACTGGGTGAACCTGATGGAGGGTAGGACAGAGTGACAGCATGGGACAACACATATCCTACACACGCCAAGAGTAGTTGGCACAACTTCCATCATGGTTTCCATATACTCATATGCCAGTTTCTGTCTCTCTTCCTCCTCCTCATCCTCCATGTCATTCTGAAGCCCTCAAATCAATTGTTCAGAGGGCCTGCAAACCTGAGTTTGGTGAGGGCCCAGGGGTGGACCTGCAACCTATGTTTGGGAGGGCCCTCTTCTATTCATTTGTGATGGCCCTCTATACATTTTGGAGGGCCCTCCTTTATACATTTGAGAGGGCCCTCCTCTATTTATTTTGGAAGACCCTGTACAGATTTGGGAGGCCCCTCCTCTAAACTTTTGAGAGGGCCCTCCTGTACACTTTTGGGGGTTAATCCACTGCCTTAAGAATAACACAGCATAAGCAAAGTCATGGTTACTGCCACTGAAGATAATCTCATCTGTGCATTAGGGAGGGCCCTCCTTTATATATTTGTGAGGGCCCTCCTCTATACTTTGGGAAAGGCTCTCCTCTACTCATTCGGGAGTGCCCACTATACATTTTGGAGGGCCCTCCTTTATACATTTGGGAGGCCCTTCATTTAGACATTGAGAAGGGCCCTTCTCTATACTTTAGGGAAGGGCCCTCCTGTATTCATTTGGGAGGGCCCTCTATAAATTTTGGAAGGCCCTCCTGTATACATTTGGGAGGGTCCTCCTTTATACAGTTGGGAGGGCCCTCATCAAGTGGAATCCCATTGCTACAGAGGGGACTCCCAACCCCAGCTTGGATGGGCTGGAGAAGAGGTAGAGGCAAAGGTAGATCCTTTCCCTGTTTGAAGGTTGTCTGCTTTAAGACCCTTGAGTGATGCACATTTTTGCCAACAACTTATACTAGTTAGCCACCTTCCTCGACTGACGCTACAAAGAGAACATTTCTTCTCTCCTTTTAGGTACAAAAGGGTTGCACAATGGAATCCTTCAAGAGGTGGCATTGTACATCACTTGCTGAAAACATCAACCTCTGACAACGCTCACGGCAGAAGTACCGGCTCATTTTAACAGCAAGGATTAATGGGGAGAGACATGCACACACTTTGTCATTTTCAATAAACCAGCATATCAGCAAGGATATCTGTGCCTGTAACAATACCAAGGACATAGAAGTTGAACAAGATGCTAAAGGGATACTTATCTGACCACACCCTCGTCATTCATGTTGATTCACTCCCCTTTAATTATTGTGTGTCCAAGCTGAACACTTGGCCTGATCTATCCTTATACGCCTTGGAGATGCTGGCCTACCCTGCTGCTAGTGTCATGTCAAAGCGTGTTTTCTGTTACGGCGGGGCAATCAATCATCACTGATAGGCACACATGATTCTCTACGGAAAATTCAGGCAGACTTACTCTGATTCAATTCAAGAGAGACTAGATTTTATACCTAGTTTGTAATTGAATCCCTCCAAATGACAGCAACACAACTTAAATTCCCCAAAACAGTTAACTTTTAAACATGATGTGAACTACATATGACCAAATCTTCTAAAGTTTGTGTTTGTTTTGCTGAATGGGCATTTGTTTGCCCACTATATCAGCAAATAGGTAGTGAAATACTCAACCACATTCAAATCAATGTCGTCACAAAAC
This sequence comes from Allobates femoralis, assembly GCA_033576535.1. Classification (NCBI taxonomy): domain Eukaryota; kingdom Metazoa; phylum Chordata; class Amphibia; order Anura; family Aromobatidae; genus Allobates; species Allobates femoralis. The sequence goes on along the minus strand of JARQOC010000002.1, from coordinate 438,545,052 downwards.
TGGTATCGCCAAACCAGAGCTTCAAAGTTAATCAGGAATATGGAGATGAGTAACACGTGTACACATTGTGCTCAGAGATCCTAGCTTAAATAACAAAGCATACAAAACACACACTACAAGAAATGTCTCCCCCTTTGAAAAAAGCATGTCCACATTGCACCAAAGTGGCATCAATTCACTCACAATAAAAAGTTTAATTCAACAAAATAGCTCTGAAAAACACCTCTGAAAACACCTCTGAAAATACTGCTGACATATGCAGCACCCCACTCGGTTGCTGGATCGTGTACAAACAAAACTGTGTATGACTGCGAAACCACTGGCACTTCCCCTGTGTTACTTGCTTCCCAATATGTTGTCCAGAAAGCAGGCCCTGATTCCACCTGCACACAACCTGCAGCTGCATGTACACCATAAACATTTAGCATTGGACAGTGGACGAATATCATATATACTACTGGTTTCAAGCAAAATGTGACCCCCAAAACTGACAGGGGGAACATTTAATAGTGCCTGGTTTCTGCCAAATAGTATTACAGGGTAGTAGTACTGCTTAGGATTTTACAAGAACTGTAAGATTGTATTAATTTGTGAACTTTTGGTACCACAATCCTACCTGAATGTCACCTCAAAAACAGTGGGTAACATGGCCTGGTGCAAGCTTGGTACCAGGCAGTAGGAAATGTTTGGACTACTGGTTTGCGGAGGGCAATAACTGCTTTTTTAAGTGAAGTATTGTGGACAGCAGAAGCAAGCCTGATACCACAAAAAACAGTGGATAACATGGCCTGGTGTGTGCTTGGTAGCCATTAGTAGGAAATGTTTAGACTACTGGGTTGTGCAGGGCAATAACCACCTTTTTAAGTAGAGTACTGTGGACAGCAGAAGCCAGCCTGTTACCACAAAAGCAGCGGGTAATATGGCCTGGTGTGTGCTTGGTAGCAGGCAGTAGGAAATGTTTGGACTACTGGTTTGTGGAGGGCAATAAGTGCCTTTTTAAGTGGAGTATTGATGACAGCAGAAGCCATCCTGTTACCACATATTTGCAGGCACATGGCCTGGTGCATGCTTGGTAGCAGGCAGTAGAAAATATGTGGACTGCTGCTTTGAGTTGGGCAATAAATGCCGTTTTAAGTGTGGTAATGTGGACAGCAGAAACACCAGTGTGTTGAATGGTCTGGTGCACGGTTTGCAGCAGGCAGTAATAAATGTGTGGACTATTGCTGCTTTGCATTGAGCAAACCACCTTTTTTTAATGTGGACAGCAAAAGCACCAGCTGGTAAAATGGCCTGGTGCGAGGTTTATAGCAGGCATTAGGAAATGAGTGGATTACTGCTGCTTTGCATTGGGCAAACTGCCTTTTCGTAACGTGGACAGCAGATGCACCAGCGGGTTAAATGGCCTGGCGCGAGGTTTGTTACAGGCAGTAGGAAATATTTGGACTACTGATGCTTTGTGTTTGGCAAACCGCCTTTTTGTAATGTGGACAGCAAAAGCACCAGAGGGTTAAATGGCCTAGTGCGAGGTTTGTAGGAGGCAGTAGGAAATGTTTGAACTACTGCTGCTTTGCGTTGGGCAAACCGCCTTTTTGTAATGTGGACAAGAACGTTTTCCTGTACACTACGAAATAGCGATAGATTTAAAACTCTGGCACTTACATGCCAGCGTTTGCATGTGCTTTGGGTCCCGTCATCCATAGGGCTCTTTTGGCAGCGTTAGTGCAGCGTTACACTACAGTAACGCTGTGCTAATGCTGCTGGAATCTTTGGGGCCCAGCCTAAATCTTTTCTGTGTCTTCAGCTATCAAAAGATCTATTGTTTTGGTGGTATTATGCAGCTGCTAAAAAGCTCCTTTTAACTATCCCTGCTCCAATATTTCTCCCTTCCTAATCTACACTGAGGTAGTATATGCTGGAGGTAGCCCTGAAAAGGGTTTTTGTGTTAAGAAGAGACCTAACACTCTCACAAGCAGCAGAGCGATCTCTCTCTATGCTTGTAGAATGCAGGATCCGGATGCAACGCAGGCAAAATGGTGATGCTAGGGCTTAAATAGACCCTATGACACTGGGCGGCCAGCCAATCACAGTAATATCACAACCAAGATGTCTGCAGCATTACTGTGATTGGTTAAGAATCCCAGCGTGTTTAGTGGCTGCAAAGGAGGTGCCAAAACTGCAGGGAGGGACATCTGAATATAGCGAGGCGAGTACACAAATACTCGCAGTATAATGAGTAATGCGAATACTGTACTATGTGAATAGTGACGAATACACTCACTCATCACTATATGTGACAGTTATTGTTTAATTTATTAGAAATTTTTTAACTTTCCCTATGCAGTTTTCTAGTGCAAATAACAAGTTATTATGGATATTGTCACACCACAGACTGGGGTGCACCCAGATACAGTGCATGACAGTGGTGCCCAGATCATCGGTGCTTAGTGCATAACACAAAACTACAAACAGGGGGGACAAATATAATGGGGAGGGACCTGCTGCTAGAGGATGGGGAAAGGTAGAACTCCTGCATTCACCTTAAGTTATGCCCTGTTCTCCCTACCATCCCTATAAGGAATCTTTCACCCCATTGATGATCAGGATACCTAGTCCCTCACTGGCATTGATGTTGACTCTCATTAGGGAGATGGCCGGCGGGAGCATAAATCCCAACTGCTACACTAAAACAAACAAGACGTTAAGGAAGATTGACAGGGAAAACACCAAGACGACTTCACGGCTGCTGCCAATTCCTAGGCAGCAGACAGCATGGCAGCAATCAGCTCTGCCGAATAGATACTTTCAACCAGGAAGCTTGGCTATGAATGAAGTTCAATCACCAGCAAGGAATGCTACATTATGTGAACCTATAAATGAGATGGGAGTGACAACAAAGTAGCCTCACCTGGGTAGTGCACCTAGGAGTTTTGTCAGCAACAGAAACTGATAATAGCTCCTACAACACAGCCAAAGGAAAGAATCATTTTCATATAAAGTCTCAATAAAGGAATGAAGAAAACAATGGGTGCTACTATGCAGAAGATTACCAAATGCAAAAGAAAATAAAATAAAAGACTCAATATCAATGTGCGCGCCAAAAGAATCTTGCTGAATCTACAGTATTTTATTGACAATCAAAGAAAAACATTTAAAAACATTTAAAATACGACTTACTGGTCAGCAATTCGGCTAACAATAACATAACACACGTTATATTCAATAATACAGGTTCCAATAGATAGTACCACTATACTTGGTCAAACCTTATGCAGGTTGACAATTATTGCACATCACCATCCAAAAGGTATAAAAGAAAGAAAGTCACAGTCTTAAAAGATTATTATTATAGTTCTTATGTATTTCAATGAGTTAACAATCTATATAATAAAGGTGGACTCCACCTAGGATATAGTGGCAATAGATTAGCAATTGGAATTAAAATATTTATTTAGGTGGGAAGGAGGCTCCCTCCAAAAAAAGCCCAATAGTCAACAACTATGATAAAATATGTGGATTTTTGACACTGATATAAATCCAGATGAGAGTAATCGTCAATGTGTATCCATATGCCGAACTTTCTGAAAAAAAGCATACTCTATAGAATAGCAGCCTGCAGCTGCCCCAGAAATTGGTGCATTCATAAGAAGCACCAATTCTCGACACTTTACATGGCTCTTCCAGTTGCCGTGTAGGGGTGGCAAACTGGATAATAAGGGGTTAATGCCAGCTTTGTATTGCCAGCTGGCATTAAACCTGAAATTCTTAATGATGGACCAATGTTAGACCCAGCCATCAAATATTTCAAATAAATAGTAAAGAAGACACAACAGAGAGAGAAAACATTTTATTATAAATAAAAGCCCAAACATGTATCTGGACTCCATGTTTATTACTCCCTGATACCTATCCTTGATCCTATGCTACTTCTTCTTGATTGGAGGCTGCGGTGAAGAACATAGCGTCATATCAATGCAGCCTCCAAACATTGAATGCATGAGCTGCCAGCTTAGGTCCGGTAAGCGGTGACTTCTGAGGTCACCTGAGGTCACTGTTCAGTTAACCATGGTGGCCGCTAACGATAGCGGGTACCATGGTTACCTGAGCAGTCCTCAAAGTCTGAAAACAGTGCAAATTTTCAGGATTTCCTTAGCATTGCCAAGGTGGTAATTTCATCACCTGCAGTAAAATATTTTTTGGAATTTCATCCATTTGGAAGTCTTAAGGTGACTAGCGCCACAACAACCTGGAGATTTATTTTTCACTTTGAATTTACTACCTATGTGGATCCAAAGTTGGATCATTACATAGTTCTCCAGAGCAAGCTGCACACCTATCTGGACTACACAAGATGCAGAGGAGAGACACCTGGAGAATTTATTCATTGAAAATCTCAATGTACATCTATTGCTGACTGCAGCTGACCATAACTACATTGTAAAAAATGTGTTAACCTTTAGTAAAAATGTATTACACCCAGACGAAGCGCCACACTTGTCTTTTTCCTTTTCCCTAATTCAGGGTTCTTCTAAGGATCCTCCAGAGCTGGCATATCTTGCAGTAGAGCCATCATTAATATCACTGCGTACTGCAGGCGCACGGTAGCAAAGAGTAACAGTGTCTAGCTGTGTTGTACTGAACTGCCAAGATGGAGCTGGGATCCACGGTGACACCCATTTTCTTTGCCTAGGGGACCGCCTCTTCCAGTGCCAGAACACAATCTCTTACAGAATACTATTGTTTGCACAATCTTGATGCTTAGCTCCTCAGCTCCTCAATAACCACTCCATGGGGTGTGCAGAAGGCACTTGACTTACAATACAAATCCCATTCCCCACACCTGGGCTTGTGGTTGGGTGGAGTGCTTATTGAAGTCTGACGTATTTGGAGGAGAAATATGGAAAACAAATACATTTATTCAGCTCAACATCAATTCATCTGGATTGCTGAATAATAAGGCTAGTGTGCAGCAATTCAAGGACAAGTTCAATATTAATGATACATATAACACACTTGTGTAGATGCCAAAATTCAGTATTTTAAATGAATGGAATGAAAAGAAATAAAGTGATTGCACATTTTCAAGAAGCAATACCCATAGTATGGTGTCTCATGAGGGTGAACAAGACCATATGCATCACATGAAAAAAAGAATAGTACTCACCGGGTTGCTGGTGAACTTCTTTATTTCAGCATGTTACACACATGAAAACAGAAACAACAAACAGGAGGGAGGATGGGAACTACAGCTGTTTTACGCTGATTTAGCAATTCAATGGGTTCAGCATGAAAAAGCCTCATTCGCCAATTTTTTGGTGAAGAGAATCTGCAATGTTTATTCCGAATTTGATATTGGCGAACATGTTCGGGGAAAGTTCGCTCATCTCTACTCATAACACATGACTAGGACGGACTGTCATTTAGTTATGTAGTGGTCTGTTTTATTACATTCTTGGAAAGCGTCTTAACAACATTCTTTTCTTATTTTATTCTTCATAAACTGTAAACAAGGAGGGCAGTATTAAACTCCTCAGTACTAGTTTTGAAATGGAAATAAAATTCTTATTTCAAGGATACAAGGCTGTGTCCCAGAAGTTGTGCTTCCTACATTTCAAGATGGGCAAGCCATTTTTTTAAACCTCCTAAATTTTTTTTTCCATAATCTAGAAATTTGAACACAACTGTCCACCTCACAAATTGTGTGATTGTAAAAAATATACTTTTTTGCACACTTTGTTGTTGTAATAGTAAAATATTGCACCTCTACATTCCTCCAACATACAACTTACCACCAGTTACTATCCCTTTTCCCCTAGTCAAATAGGTAAAGGTCACTTGATGATTCATAAAGCTGTGTGCTTGCATTAAAGAGCTCAACATAGCTTGAATACACATCTACAAGAGGTCAGAATGCATATTTCAGGGAATTAGAGGTTTATTAGTAATGTTATTTGCATGAAATTAATCTGGTGAAGCCAGCAAATTTGAACTTCGAATCATCTCCACATCTCTAATTATTACTGGTCATACAATAACCACAGCCTTTGCAAACCAAAAGTCACTATATACATTTTTACATATCTCCCATTCAATGTGAGTTCTACACAAGGTTGTCTTCAGGGCATGGGACTGTCATGAAGGATTAAATCTCAAACATTTAAGAAAGCTATCTAATAACTGTCAAACCTCTTGTCTGGAATCCTATATAATCTCCCATGGGTAAATACTATACACTGCATTAAATATCAAATCCCATTTTTTATACTTAATTAAATTAAACAGATTTTATCTAGCTTTTCACAACAACAGCACAATGTATGGGTGCCACAGTGCGTGGAAGATGTTGGAAAGGAAAATTCCTAATGTTTCTGTCTTTTTTGATTCTGTATAGGCAGCAGCCTAATACCAATTATTTTTTTTTCTGTTTTATAACAATGATATTATTAATGTTAACTCTGATAAAAGTGTAATAAAAAATTGTTTTTATGACAAGTTAAAGGGAGCATGTAAGGAACTGCATCCTGACCAAACAGGCACCATAAATTAGACAACACCATGCTCCATTCTCCTAGCCGAGGAGTGGGGAACTCCATGCCTCAAGGGCAGCCAACAAGGCATGTTTTCAGGAATTCCTTAGTATTGTTATAATATAATCAACTACACTGGTGATGATTCCAACCCCTGTGCAATGCTAGGGAAATCCTGATAACTTGACTTGTTGAGGCCTGGCGTTCCCCACCCCTGCCTTAGACTAATGGTGGGTTTACACACACCAATTTCTGTGTCCAATATCTGAACAGATCTCTGGTTGCAGTGAAATCATGGACATATAATTCCATTTTGTACACAGCCACAAAATGGAACAATGTGTCCATGATTTCACTGCAACCAGAGATCTGTTCAGATATTGGACACAGAAATTGGTGTGTGTAAACCCACCATCACAGGTCTCTACACATACATACAGAAGGATCTGACTGTCACAGGGAGCAAGTTGAAGATAAACTGCTGAGGACCTGACTCTAAATCATCTTCCTAAACACATAGTCCACATTCTTCCTTTCCCAACTATGTTTTCTAACATACTACAGCACTTTGGAATACAATATGATTTCTGTCAGCATGAATCTTCTGTCAGATTACATTTTAATGAATGTCTATGACAGTAATGCAAAAATCTTAAAAGTTAAAATGTTGCCGACATTAACATCTTAGTAGTTGTCAAGATAAAAATTACATAGTGGTTACCATGACATGGTTGTCAAACTAATGAGAATAATACCACGTCATTGTGGCCTGGCCATGGGGATAATGAGCAACAGCATATCTCTTGACTCATACATCTCCTGCAAGCTCCTTGTCTAATAATCTGCTGGCCGTGAACAAAGTTTGTTGTCCAAAATGTTAGCCAAGTGTATTTAGCAAACCTTTAAAGATGTATTACATATACCTTACTGGAACATATTTATTTGTGCCATGGTTTATACTCATTGGATTTTCCATTCTACCACTGAGCACCTACCTACTAATTAATGAGTGCCCACCATACATTTTTGAATGGATGTCAAGCTAACAATCCTAAGGTTTAACTTTTTAAAGATCTGGGAAATTTTAATTTGAGCACGTCTGTTTTTAATTCCCCCTGTTCCAAGACTCACAAGAGTGTAAATTTCATATGTATATATATATATTTTTTTTATTTTATTTTTATTTTAGGGTGCAAATATTCCTGGACGCACCCAAACCATCCCATATACAGTGGCAAAAAAAGAAGGCAGCACTCAACATAGATGATGCAAAAAAAGAGCTGGTTATTAGTCCATCAGGGGTTATGTAAGTCATAAAAAAACTCATAAAACCATATATATGTCTCTAAACAGGGGTGGTATGAAGGATATGGTAGGTATCATGTCTTCTTGCTCCTATATGTAATGTCTACATTTGCCTACATTGGGCCACATGGTGGATCAGTGGTTAGCACTGCAGACTTGCAGCCATGAGGTTCTCGGTTCAATTCCCACCAAGGACAACATCTGCAAAAAAATGTATGTTCTCCCCATGTTTGCATGGGTTTCCTCACTCACACATTTCAGAGACATACTGATAGGATGTTTAGATTGTGAGCAAAAATTTATGTAAAGCACTATGTGAATGAATAAATATTATTATTATCTTATTCAGAGTAGCAGCCTGAAACCAGATGCTCCATCCACCTACAAATGGTTTCAATGGAAGATGGTGAGGTGAGAAAGTCAGTTAAGTAGAGGAAGAAACTGATACCCTATATAGAGCTAGGCAATTACAGCAGAATGCATTTGTTCTCAGGAGTAGGCAAATGCATTTTTAACCCCTTCATGACCTTGCCATTTTTTGCAATTCTGACCCGTGTCCCTTTATGAGGTTATAACTCGGGAACGCTTCAACGGATCCTAGCGATTCTGAGATTGTTTTTTCGTGACATATTGGGCTTCATGATAGTATTAAATTTAGGTCGATAATTTTTGCGTTTATTTGTGAAAAAATCAAAAATATGGCAAAAATTTAGAAAATTTTGCAATTTTCAAATTTTGAATTTTTCTTCTGGTAAACCAGAGAGTTATGTGACACAAAATAGTTATGAAATAATATTTCCCACATGTCTACTTTACATCAGCACAATTTTGGAAAAAAAAAAAATTTTGTTAGGAGGTTATAAGGTTTCAAAGTTCATGAGCAATTTTTCATTTCTCCACCAAAATTTACAAAACCATATTTTTTAGTGACCACATCACATTTGAAGTCCCTTTGAGGGGTGTACATGACAGAAAACACCCAATAGTGACACCATTCCAAAAACTGCACCTCTCAAACTACTCAAAACTACATTCAAGAAGATTATTAACCCTTCAGGTGCTTCACAGGAACTAAGCAAATTGGAAACAAAAAAATGGATATTTTAATTTTTCTAACACAAATGTTCTTTTATCCTCAATTTTTTCATTTTCACATGGGCAAAAAGATAAAATGGATCCTAAAATTTGTTGGGCAATTTCTCCTGAGTATATCGATACCACATGTATGATCATAAACCACGGTTTGGGCGCACGGCAGGGCTCTGAAGGGAAAGAGAGCAATTTGACTTTTGGAGCTAATTTTCCATTCAAAAAGTGATATGGCACTCCTTCACTTCTGAGCCCTGCCGCGCGTCAAAACAGTGGTTTATGACCACATATGAGGTATCGGTGTACTCAGGAGAAATTGCCCAACAAATTTTAGGATGAATTTTATCCTGTTACCCATGTGAAAATGAAAGAATTGAGGCTAAAAGAAAATTTTTGTGAAAAAAAAGTACTTTTTCCATATTCACAGATCAATTTGTAAAGCATCTGGGGGTTCAATATGCTCACCACCCATCTAGATATGTTCCCTGGGGGGTCTAGTTTCCAAAATGGGGTCACTTGTGGGGGAGCTCCAAAGTTTAGGCACACAGGGGCTCTCCAAACGCGATATGGTGTCCACTAACAATTTGAATGGAAAATCACCTCAAATTGTTAGCGGACACCATATCGCATTTGGAGAGCCCCTGTGTGCCTAAACATTGGGGCTCCACCACAAGTGACCCCATTTTGGAAACTAGACCCCCCAGGGAACATATCTAGATGCATAGTGAGCACTTTGAACCCCCAGGTGCTTCACAAATTGATCCGTACAAATTAAAAAAGAAAATTTGTGTGAAAAAAAAGTATTTTTACCTTATTATGGATCAGTTTGTGAAGCACCTGGGGATTCAAAGTGCTCACTATGCATCTAGATAGGTTCCTTGGGGGGGTCTAGTTTTCAAAATGGGGTCACTTGTGGGGGAGCTCCAATGTTTAGGCACACAGGGGCTCTCCATACACAACCTGGTGTTTGCCAACAATTGGAATTGTTAGCGGACACCAGGTCGCGTATGGAGAGCCCCTGTGTGCCTAAACATTTGAGCTCCCCCACAAGTGACCCCATTTTGGAAACTAGACCCCCCAGGGAACATATCTAGATGCACTGTGAGCACTTTGAACCCCCATGTGCTTCACAAATTGAGACTTAAAAATGAATAATGAAACTTTTTGTGAAAAAACATACTAGTTTAGTAGTTACAATTCGCAGCATAGGGGACCCTATACATTTGGGTCTCTCCATGCTGAGGATTCCAGCCCCCTAGCTGCCAAGTTGTACCTGGCTGGCAACCAAAAATACAGCAAAGCTCCATGTCATTTTATTTGTAGAATTTAAAAAAAAAATGACATGGGGCTCTGCCATATTTTTGGTGCAGCCAGGTACAACTTGGCAGCTACGGACTGCCACCAGCCCCCAGCTGCCTCATTGTACCTGGCTGGAACCAAAAATACAGCGAAGCCCTTTTTTAATTTCTAGAACTAATTCTAGAAAAGAAATTACGTGGGGCTCCGCCATATTTTTGGTCCAGCCAGGTACAACTAGGCAGCTGGGGGCTGGAATCCTCAGCATAGAGAGGCCCAAGCGTTCTGGGCCCCCCATGCTGCGAATTGCAGCCCGCAGCCGCCCCAGAAAATGGCGCATTCATTGAAGTGCCATTTTCTGGCGCTGTACCCACGCTCTTCCAGTTGCCCTGGTGCCGGTGGCTAACTGGGTAATAAAGGGGTTAATGCCAGCTTTTTATTGGCGGCTGGCACTAAGCCCGAGATTCATAATATAGGGCCAATGTTAGACCCGCCATTAGGAATCTCTAGTACGGTAAATAGTCAATAAATACACACAGAGAAAAATCTTTTTATTTGAAAAAAAAACACAGACACAATTCGGACTCCATCTTTATTATGAAAAGATCCGACGTAGTCCACAACGAAGGTCACACGACGCTCGATCGCTCCAACGTAGTCCATAACGAAGGTCCCACGATCACTTCCTGCAGCTAGATCCTCAGGATCCAGCTGTAGAAAGTGATCTGACAGATCCAGCACAGTGATCACATAATGGTCACTGTGGATCACTGTGATGGAGCTGTCAGATCATTTCCTGCAGCTAGATCCTCAGGATCCAGCTGTAGAAAGTGATCTGACAGATCCAGCACAGTGATCCACAGTGATCACATAATAGTCACTGTGAATCACTGTGCTGGAGCTGTCAGATCACTTCCTGCAGCTCAGGATCCAGCTGTAGAAAGTGATCTGACAGATCCAGCACAGTGATCCACAGTGATCACATAATGGTCACTGTGGATCACTATGCTGGAGCTGTCAGATCACTTTCTACAGCTGGATCCTCAGGATCTAGCTGTAGAAAGTGATCTGGCAGCTCCAGCACAGAGCTGTCAGATCCAGAGGCGGTGAAGAGGAGGAGGAGGAGCGGGACGCAGTGGAGACAGAGCGGCCGCCGGAGGGGTGAGTGGGAGAGGCGATCGCCGCTCCGGTGATTGGGGGGGCAGGAAGGGGGAAGAGGGGGGTGACAGGAGAAGTAGGGGGGCACTTAGGAGGAAGCTGGGGCAGGCAGGAGGAAGTGGGCAGCAGGAAGAGGAAGCGGGCGGCAGGGACAGGAAGCAGGTGGCAGGAAAAGGAAGCGGGGGGGTAAGAAAGATGAAGAGGGGGCAGGAAAGAGAGGTGGGGGACAGGGGGGCAGTTAGAGGATGACAGGGGAGAAGATTGGAGGGTGGGGATAGCAGCGGCAGGCAGGGAAGCATTACAGGCGCGGTGATTTTCACTTTCACTTTTGAGTGCCAATCACCGCGCCTGTAGCCGGGGGGGGTGGGGGTGGGGGCAAATCGACCCCCCCTGGGGTGTTGTACAACTCCCCATGTACCTGCAGGCCGAGTGACAGGTCAGTGACACCCTCACTCGACCTGCAGGAGCCTGATCATTCCATGGCCCAGGGGGTGGGCCAAGGGTCTGGAAGGGGTTAAGGAATAGATTAGTAGAACATTTTGCACCTGTAAAAATGAGAAATTGTGAGGTATGCACAACTCTCACAAATATGGGAGGCATATTTTCATCCTCAGGATATTGAAAGAACACATACACATTATCTGTTACACTGTGCGATGAGCCTATTAGCATTAAATTAATATCTGAAAGCTGGAAGACAGTACATACATTATGCTTCCTATTGATAAACAGGTAAATTCATAATAGGAAAGATAACAGTAATATCTTTAACTGAGAAACCCAGGGGTGAAGATATGCAGAAGACAACCCCATATAAGGTTCTCAAGGGTTTTGGTCAAGTGAGGGGGTTAAAATGTGCCCACCCTATTTATTTTTTGTTCATTTCTGGGGGAGGACCACACCATGTATCGTGCTGGAAGTAACCAGAAACCTTCTGGCTCCACATCCTCTCCTATGTGGTGAGCCAACAACCAAGAAAACTGGTAATGACTTATGAATATCTGCTTATACCTGTTGTATTATCTCCTGTATTTGCAAATCTGACAATTCATAGTGTAAATAGTGATTTTATCTAGTGTGCTCTTAAGGCAATTAAATATACTGTATAACTCAATCATGGTTTGCTCTTTTATCTCGATCCACAAATTCCATGTTCTTGGTTTAATACTTGTATTACATGCTACCAGGGCTGGTTGCTGGTATGATATAAGCCTGTTAATGGACCAGGTTTACATAAAATGAAGAACTGGTAACAGTCCAAATAGGCTGGCAGGACTCTGTTTCACTGGGGCTAGAGGAAGCGGTCTCCTTTATACCTGTTTAACACAAAAAACATTAGTTTCACTATCATGCATTTTTTTCAGTACATGTCACGTAGTTGGTGCACACATTTTCACGCTGAGTTTTCTGTTCAAATTTATCCCATAACATTTCATTAAATGAAAAAAATCCACAGGTAAAAAACAAACACTACATTTTTAGAGTATTTCTGTGAAGACCCATTAGATACGCATTTAATCTGCACCTTAATTTAACTCAAAATTGGATAATTAAGGATTTAGAATCAAGTGTAAATCATATTAAACCCTACAAACACTATCCTGTGCACCTAGTTTTTATCCACGTTTGACGTGTTTTGTATAAGTTAATAATCTGCACCTTAGTGTATCAAATACTAAAACCAAATACCAAAAAGTTTATATATAAAAAAATATTTAAAGCATGACATACCAGAGATAAAACTGCAGCATTAAAAACACAATCAAAAAGTATGTAACAAATTTTCACTCAAAAACATAATGAAAAACTACAAGAAACCTAATTTAGGCCACATTAACATGTTGAGAATTGGTAAAAACCAGGAGTGGAACAATCAGAGGAAAAGTATAATAGAAATGTGTCACCACTTTTTTATTTTTTGCCCACTCCTGGTTTGGCTACAAATACAGAAATAAAAATCTAACCAAATAGTCAATGTGTTCACGTGGCCTTAGACATTTTGACTGGAGCAGCAACTTTCAAGCTAATGCACTGCTCCATTTAAAGGTTTAGCAAACCTGATCTTCTGTGGATTACTTTACAAAAAAAACACCAGGCTGAAACTTTACACAGGTGAATAAAATCAATTATTTGTCTTTTTTTTTTTTTAGCTTTTTATCTAATATATAAAGCTGAGTGTACGTATGTAGCCACACCCATTCTACATAGCCACACCCACTTTCCAGCCTGCATCTCCACATATTCCCCCTCCTCCACTTAGCCCCACCCCAGGACTATGTGGAGAAGTGGAGCCATGAAGGGGTCCACATTTGGCTGTTTTCAATGAGCGATTCTGATTATCAATATCATCAACTAAAAATTGGTTGAAGGGCTGAATGAATAATTATGGGGCAGCTCCTATTTATTATGCAATGCAATATCAGGCTTCTTTCCTGCACAGATCACTGCTATCAGACTCCACTCTGTTCCTGTTGTTGGCATTCACTGAAGAAAATGGCATCTCTCATGCCTGATGGTGGATCTGCTGTCCAGCCACTTTGTCAGCAAAGCAATTTGTTGACAAGCCATGAAACATGGCATGTGTTTCTCATACATGAATAAACCAGACTTCTGAATGAGGGCTTACTAATTTAACAGGAAATGAAAAACTGTGGCACCCCTTGACCATAAGAACATCCAAATTTATTTAATACAAGTTAAAACATGCAGAAAGCCTGTTTCGCTTGATAGCGCTTCTACTAGTCCCGGTACGTTTCTACCGGGTACTAATTTACATTATGACCTGACATTTTAACATGACTCTAGTAATCTCTCGACTAATTTTAGGCTTAAATTTTGTCATTGTCCCTCTTCAACGCGGTGAGCTGGACTTTCTCTTATATTGTCCCTAACCTGTCTTTTTTTCACCAGTGTTATATACATTTGTTCAACGATCCATTTAGTACTCTGTGGGCACAATACAAGGATCCCTGCAGCAAAGGTCTGATACTTGTATAGGTGTCAAAGAGTGAGCAAAAAGCAGTTCTTGGTATCTGCTAAATTGAGTGGCTTATAGAAAAGTCTGTACATGGACACTTATTTTGAGTTAATAAGCATCCTGTGAGGTAAAGTATACATTGAAATAAGTTTATTGCAGGTTAAAAACTACATCAGCTAAAATTTCCTTTTATAATATAGTTTTAGAAATAATTCACTGTTACTAATAAGTAGTAACAGAAAATCTATTGAATTTCTAAAGTATGACATTGAATATATGAGATTGGAAAATAGATGGATCTTTTACAACTATGTACTACAGGTGCATCTCAGTGAATTTGAATGTCAACAAAAAGTTAATTTATTTCAGTAATTCAATACAAAAAGTGAAACACATATATTATAGAGTCATTATAGAGTGATCTTTTTCAAGTGTTTATTCTGTTAATGTTGATGATTATGGCTTACAGCTGATGAAGACCCAAAAGGTCATTATCTCAGAAAATGAAAGTATGGAGGAGAAAGGGTTAAAAACTGCGCTGCCATATTTCACGAGACATCAACGGGTGAATATAATATTGATTTATTAGTCACGTGTTTCAGGGCAATATGATATTGATTTGTCCTGAGGAAGGGGCCAGGCAGAACTGAAATGCGTTCACTAATAAATGAATATTATTTTCACCCTTTGATGTCTCGTAGATTACAGCAGCACGGTTTTTAACCCTTCTCCTCCCTACTCTGTATGCACCACACTCGGGACTGCAGCAGCCGTGATATGCTTTTATAGTGGTTGTGACTCTCACAACCACACAAGGTGAAGACTGATGCCTATTTAGGTAAGATTTTATCTCTCAGAACCTTCATCCTCCCTACTTTAATTTTCTGAGATAATGACCTTTGGGTTTTCATTGGCTCTAAGCCATAATCATCAACATTAGCAGAAATAAACACTTGAAATAGATCACTTTGTTTGTAATGTCTCTATATAATATATGCAAATCACGTATTGAATTATATGTATTTAATTACTGCTATAAATTAACTTTTTAATGATATTCTAATTCACTGAAATCACTTGTATGTACACAATATAAATGCCGGGCACAAAGATATAGTACGATGAGGGCTTTGAGGCAGGTTTTTGTTGTTGTCAGCCCGTCTTTGGATAGCTCACTGGCAGTGGCGTAACTTCAGGCCCAGGGGCCCCGATGCGAAAGCTCCAACGGGGCCCCCAATTATTGCAATTCTTTAATAGTATTAGGTTGTTTCTATAGGCCAAAGGGAGTTTTGGCCCCCCTGGGCTGCAGGCCCAGGCGCTATCGCAACCCTGCACCTATTGTAGTTACGCCCTGCTCACTGGACACTTGTAGCCTAATTTACATATAGAATAAAGTATTTTTAGGCAATAGTGTGTTAATCAGAGGTATATTTTCACATACCGTATATACTCGCGTATAAGCCGAGTTTTCAGCCAAAATTGGTGCTGAAAAGTCCCCCTCGGCTTATACGCGAGTCACTGTATACCTGTATACAATGTATACAGTATACAGTGCCCCATCTATATACAGCCCCCCGCCGCAATCCTGTAAAGGAATAGTTAGTATACTTATCCATCCGCTGCAGCTGTCCCGCCGCCATCGCGATTCAGATCTTCCGACTTCCAGCGTCTCGCGTCTCCTTCCCGATGGTCGCAGGCAATGACGTCATTGCCTGTGCGACCAGAGGAAACCGCGAAGAAGACGCGAACGCTGGAAGTCGAAGATGCTGAATCGCGATGGCGGCGGACAGCTGCAGCGGATGGATAAGTATACTAACCTATTCCTTTACAGATGCGGCGGGGCCTGTATATAGATGGGGGGGCCTGTAATACCTCTGGGGCATATATATGTGGGCTGCTGTATACTACACTGGGCTATATTTACATGTGGGGCTGCTGTATACTACCACTGGGCTATATTTACCTGTGGGGCTGCTGTATACACCACTGGGCTCTATATACCTGTGGGGCTGCTGTATACTACCTGGGGCTCTATATACTTGGGGCTGCTGTATACTACACTGGGCTATATTTACTGTGGGGCTGCTGTATACTACACTGGGGCTATATTTACCTGTGGGGCTGCTGTATACTACCATGGGGCTATATTTACCTGTGGGCTGCTGTATACTACCACTGGGCTTATATACTTGTGGGCTGCTGTAACTACCACTGGGGTTTATATTTACCTGTGGGGCTGCTGTATACTACACTGGGGCTATATTTACCTGTGGGGCTGCTGTATACTACCACTGGGGCTCTATATACTGTGGGGCTACTGTATACTACCACTGGGGCTATATTTACCTGTGGGCTGCTGTATACTACCACTGGGCTCTATATACTTGTGGGGCTGCTGTATACTACCACTGGGGCTCTATAACCTGTGGGGCTGCTGTATACTACCACATGGCTGTATATACCTCTGGGGCTGCTGGATACTATCACATGGGCTGCTGTATACTACCACTGGGCTGCTGTATATACCTCTGGGGCTGCTGTATACCACACTGTATGAGGGCTGTATACCTGTGCTGGGGTCCACCCTCGCTTATACACGAGTCAATAGGTTTTTCCAGATTTTTGGGGCAAAAGTAGGGGGGTCGGCTTATACACGGGTCGGCTTATACACGAGTATATACGTATTTATAAGTGGACAATCTAGCATGGTTATTGGTTTAGCAGAAAGGAATCTGCTGACATTCTCACTTTAATAACATTTTACCTTTAATAAAATTAGGTAGCATTTGAGAAATGTCATCAAAGCAATAACATTCTAAAACTGATTATGCTTCTTTAGTGTGTGCAACTGTGGATAGAAGTTAGAAGCAATTCATTCTCAGTATGATGCCAATATGAAGCTTATCACAAACAGCACAGCTACATTTTTCTTCAGTTTATAGATTAATTTCTGTTCAAAGGTAAAATACATCAATGATATCTGGATGTCACAGGACAAGGTTGGTTTATCAAGTATGCTTGCAAATACATTTATTCACCAGCAAAATAACATACACGTTCTTACTAAACCTGTATATTATTTCCAATGACAAGTAATCAGAAGTTATTGGGGTTCTCTGGTCATGAAAATCCAATTTCAAACACCCTTAGCAAAAAATCTAACCTGTTGAGATCTCCCCTAATTTATTAGCCGAATACTATGTGCTATGCTATGGTAAAACAAGAGATTTGAACACAATGCAAAACCATGTAAGACATAATGTTTCTTGCATGAAAAGAAAATATTAGTATTAAAATGGTGTTAGAATAGGTTGAATTATAGTGATTCATTTTCTGGATTATTATATAAAACAATCATAGTATACAGATCTATGAACTTTAAAAATGTAAAAATCTTAGCATTCAAGAGCTACACAGTGTACATTTGTTAAATAAACAATTGTTGCCTTAAAGGGAACCAACCACCCCAAATGACCCCCCCGGACTAATAATATCGTTCCCTACTTGCAGCACATACATGTGCTGCAATGTTTTTTGCTAAAAAAACTGCTTTGTAAAACTTAAGATAATGCTTTAGAAACTTTATACCGAAGGGACGGGGTGGGCGTTACTTACATGGGGCTAAAGCCGGGTTGCAGCTGCCACTCATCATCCTGTGTCCCCTCGCAGCAGTAACGGCCAGCCCTTTTTGCAGCGTCACAGCCTGGTGCACGGGCTCGCATGCCCGTGCACACGTCATCAGCTACAGCCGGGTCGCGAGCACATGCTCTGACTTCCACAGCCGAGCGCAGGAAGTCAGAGCGCGCGCTCGCTTCCCGGCTGTAGCTGATGACGTGTGCACGGGCATGACATCCCGTGCACCAGCCTGGGACGCTGCAAAAAGGGCTGGCTGTTACTGCTGCGAGGGGACACAGGATGATGAGTGGCAGCTGCAACCCGGCTTTAGCCCCATGTAAGTAACGCCCAACCGTCCCTTCGGTATAAAGTTTCTAAAGCATTATCTTAAGTTTTAAAAAGCAGTTTTTTTAGCAAAAAACATTGCAGCACATGTATGTGCTGCAAGTAGGGAACGATATTATTAGTCCGGGGGGGTCATTTGGGGTGGCTGGTTCCCTTTAAATAAATATGTAGTAACATGATGTGCTATGCAATTTGCCTTATGGGTCCACTACAATGCAAAAGTAATGGGCAGTCAAGCTGTACACATAAGTACTGTAGTGTATTTTTTAATGTAGAATGTCATATTTGCTGCTTACATCAGTCTGCATTGTTCAATCTGATGCTATTTTTTTACATATAAAAAAGGGTCATTTTGTTACAAACCATATACTTCCGCATGAAAAACATGATTTAAGTTTCTATGCATGTTTTCTTATATCTATACTAGTGATGAGAGTGCATGTACGTTACTTGATCGAGCATCGGGGTGCTCGGGTACGCTCGTTACTCAATCAAATATAAAACTTTGCTCAAACATGTTCACCAATTTCAAATCCAGCTTTTATTTTCCATTGTTCGCTTGGCCCCTTGAACATGAATGGTTTGCTAAAAAGTTGGAAAGTTCAGGTTTTGTTCGGCAACTGTTTAGATAAAAAAAAGCATTAGTGTCTTTTCGTTATGATGACTGTCAGTGTTAGATAGCAGATGGAAGATGTTTGATGATGGAAGGGGGTGGGGAGAGGTCAGAGGAGCATTGGAATCTTTTTTTGTTTTTTGCTCCTGCACTTACTATGTGGATATTCCGCGCTGGCAGCCAATCAGCAAACACAACTTGCAGACACAAGGGCTTGTGTGATTGGCTGCCTAAGTCACATGTCCTTGGCATATAAGAAGCCGCCATTTCACTTCTTCGTCATTTTCACAGTTTTACAGATTTGGAATGTACCTGATGCTATTGCTGCTGTGTGCCTGCCTGCTAGATAGACAGATAGCTAGCGACTCGCTTTATTGTTAGCTAGATAGATAGATAACCAAAAATACAAACAGCACTGGAACCTAATGAAAAATAGGTGCAAACTCTCCAAAAAAAACTGTATACCCACTAGTCCAAATAACATAGTTACCAAAAATTAGAGGCAGCACTCCAAAAAATTCAAAAGTATATAAAGAGGACTTTATTTAGCCCAAATGACATGGTAACATTTTGGTGGAAATCCACCTTTATCAAGCAGTGACTTACTGAGTGTTACATACATTGATAGGGCAGTGCTTACAAATCAGTATAATTTACAATTAGTCCAGATATTAAATTATATACATGTGTATTAAATACAACTGCAAGAGTGAGACATCATGTGCATAATATATACTTTTAAAAAGATTTCTTTAAATTAATCAAGCAACATTCATAATGTGACACATAGAAGCTGTACTGTCATCTAGAATCAGCCTGCAACTACAGGGGTTCATAATGTGAAAAGGAGACAAGACGTCGTTGCGGAGCCCCAGGGAGTGCTGGGTAAGAAAAGTAGTGTCCATGACAACCAGGGAGAAGGTCTGTGAGGAAGAAATGGAGAACAGAAAAGCTGTATAGACTAGTGATGGGCGAATCCTAAATTACTCGGAATCGCTTGACTCTAGCGAGTCCGAGCACAGGACTCGCTACTCGTTGCGAGTCTAGAGAGTCCAATGTTAATGAATGGGGAAGCGAGTAATAGCGAGTAGTGTGAGATTTACAAATCACAGATGTGTCTCGGAAGCTTCAGCCTGAAGCAATCCTAGTTTTGCCATTTATTTGCATTGGACTCGTTTACTTTTCAAGTAATCGCTGGGAAACTCGCACAGATAAGAGTCCGGCTGTCTGCTCTGTGTGCTGGCTGCCGCAGCTCCAGGGTCCTAGAGCCCGCCTGCTGCCTGATGTAGCAGAGCTGAGATTGTTCTCAGTCTGCTCACTCCCTGTGCATAGACATCTATATCTATGCACAGGGATGAGCAGAGAGGACATCGCGTTTTGGACTGCGTCGGACGGAAGAGGATTTTTTTAATTAAAGATGGAGTCCCTAATGGCTTTTTTTTTTATTTCTAATAAAAAATTTTCTCTGTGTTGTGTTTTTTTTAAAACAATTTAATAGAAATTCATGGCGGTCATGTCTAATATTGGCGTAACCGCCATGAATTTCGGGCTTAGGGCCAGCTGATAATACAAAGCTGGCCCTAACCTCTTTATTACCCAGCGTGCCACTGCCACCAGGGCCGCTGGAAGAGCGGGGTTCAGCGCCAGAGGATGGCGCTTCAATTCTTGGGCGGCTGCGGGCTGCAATTTGCAGCGGGGCGTGCCCAGAAAGCTTGGGCATCCCTGCGCTGCGGATTCCAGCCCCCAGCTGCTTAGCTGTACCTGGCTAGACATAGAAATTGCGCGGAGTCCCACGCATTTTTTTTTAATTATTTCATGAAATTCTGAGACTTGGACTCTGACTCTGAGACTCTGACTCTGAGACTCTGAGACTCTGACTCTGAAATTCATGAAATAATAAAAAAAAAATGCGTGGGGCTCCGCGCAATTTCTATGTCTAGCCAGGTACAGCTAAGCAGCTGGGGGCTGGAATCCGCAGCGCAGGGATGCCCAAGCTTTCTGGGCACCCCCCGCTGCAAATTGCAGCCCGCAGCCGCCCCAGAAGATGGCGCGTTCATTGAAGCGCCATCCTCTGGCGCTGAACCCCGCTCTTCCAGCGGCCCTGGTGGCGGTGACACGCTGGGTAATAAAGGGGTTAATACCAGCTTTGTTATACAAGCTGGTATTAAGCCCGAGATTCTTAATGTCAGGCCACGTTTGACCCAGCCACTAAGAATCTCCAATAAAGGGTTAAAAAAACACAACACAGAGAAAAATTTTTATTTGAAATAAAAAAAAAAGCCATTAGGGACTCCATCTTTAATTAAAAAAATCCTCTTCCGTCCGACGTAGTCCAAAACGCGATGTCCTCTCTGCTACATCCCCTGTGCATAGATATAGATGTCTATGCACAGGGAATGAGCAGACTGAGAACAATCTCAGCTCTGCTACATCATGTCTGTGAGCAGGCGGGCTCTAGGACCCTGGAGCTGCACAGAGAAGACAGCTGGACTCGGCTCGCAATGTAACAGCAGTTACATTGCGAGTTTCCCTGCTATCACTGGCACAGTAGCCGAGTCTAATGCAAACAATGGCAATCCTAGTTTTGTCAGCGTTTGCCATTGATTTGCATTGGACTCGTGCGAGTAAACGCTGGGAAACTCGCAGAGTACCGAGTCCTGCGAGTCCCTTACTACTCGCCGAGTAACGAGTCCTAGCGAGTAGATTCGCCCATCCCTAGTATAGACCAGTTTCTGCTGAGGAACAAAGAGTTTAAACAAGGAAGCTCAGGACAGACAAGACTCTCTGTATTACCTCAAGATAGCAGTAATGGCCACTTTACACGCGGCTACATTTCTAGCTTATCCACAGGTAACTTACTGGCTGCAGTGAAATCATGGAGACATGGTTCTATCTTGTTGCTGTGTACAAATGGAATAATGTCTCCATGAGTTCACTGCAGCCAGTAAGTTACCTGTGGATAAGCTAGAAATGTAGCCGCGTGTAAAGTGGCCATTAGGGTACCTTTACACACAGCAACTTTTCTAGGAATTTCACAGGCAACTTACTGGTTGCAGTGAAATCATGGACACATTGTTCCATTTCTACACAGCAACAAGGTAGAACAATGTCTCCATGATTTCACTGCAACCACTAAGTTGCCAGTGAAAATCCTAGAAAAGTTGCCGCGTGTAAAGATACCCTAAGAGGGACAGCACTAACTCATTAATTTGCACCCACCTGCCTTGTATGAGGCAAGTACAGTCTGCATAGCTCTAGACACAGTGTGAAGAGAATTGATCTGTGAGGAGAAATGCTTTGTATAGAGACTATCTAGAGGGTTGAGAATGCGCAAAATAGGGTCTTATCCTTTATAGACAGGTAAAATGCGGAAAAAATCAGATTTGCTCAACTGGTACGGTTGTGTAGCACACAACCAGCGTAATCGCTCAAACAATGGAGCTGCTGCAGGGGCTGTACTTCCACGAGGTGCTGTGCTGTGATCAGGTTTTTCGGACGAAGTACCTTAGTATCCGCGCTGCTGCCAGGAAGGTAAATACACCAACGACACTGGACGTCAGGGTACTGGTGATATAGGTTTATTTCCAACGCGTTTTGGAGCCACGTACCGAGCTCTCTCCTCATCCTGGATGTTCCCTGAGGAAGGAGCTCGGTACGTGGCTCCGAAACGCGTTGGAAATAAACCTATACCACCAGTGCCCTGACGTCCAGTGTCGTTGGTGTATTTACCTCCCTGGCAGCAGCGCGGACACTAAGGTACTTAAAAAACTTGTACAGAGACTGTCATAGATGTTGATGAGATATTGTATAAAGAGAAGTGATTTCATGTATTGCAAAGAAGTTGAATAAAACCCCAATAATCAACTCCACTTCTGAACTGTGTGATAACTGTGCCTGAAGATCGTGCCTACCCATTTACTGTACAGAAGTATAATGAATGGTCAACCTGTGTAAGATTTCCCAGGGATTCCAGAAGAACTCATGTTTAGTGTAAGCCTTCACATACTGAGGGTCGTACATACAACAATAAGTGCGTTAACACGTTGTGTATTTGTGCATTTAGGCAGCGCTTTTTAGAGCTTGCATAATTGCAGTGATACGCAAAGCTGAAAGAACATCTCAGCAAAAGCCGCGTATTTCAGCGTCTTTTTGCGGACGTGCTTTCACTGCAAAGCACATCTGCAAAAAGAATGACCATGTCAATTCTTTGTACATTTTTACGTGTGCTTTTCCCATAGCCCACACTTTAAAATGGACTCAGGAAAAGCGCAGGTAACAATACAAAGTGTCTGAATGCCGTTGTGCTTTTTTGTGCAAAACACGGCAAAAAGCACTCAACTGCAAAAATATGTTCAAAATACGATATGTGTGAATGTAGCCTAAATTGTGTAAATAGTTACAGGTAATTTATATAATAGAGCTTGATTCACTCACCAGCTTATGTATACTAGATATTACAAATAGAGATGCGCAAACTTTGCACAAACATGTTTGCCAATTTCAAATCTGGACTGAATTTGGCAATGTTCATTCAGCCCCTTGTACCCGAACGTTTTGCTGAAAAGCCGGAAATTCATGATTTGTTCGGTAATTGTTCGGATGACAAAAAGTATTAATGCATTTGCACTAACGCTTTTCTGTTCTACGTTTTCACAGTGTCAGTGTCTAGCATAGTGGGCAGGAGGAGAAGAGGGAAAGGTCTCAGGGTCTCAGGTCAGATAACTTATCTGAGATAAGTGCAGGTCTCCATTTTTTTTCTTTCCCGCACTTACTGCGAGTGGTCTGGTTTGGCAACCAATCAGCATCCATAAAGCAAATAGCACTTTTTACACACAAGGGCTTGTGTCATTGGTTGGGTATGTCCCATTTCCTTGGTATAGAATAACCAGCCATTTTATTACCACTTTCTCAGTGTGGGAGCTCAGTGACCGTCTTGCTGCTGCTGATCCTGCTGATACTGTGTGTGCTATTTAAAAAGATAGTGATTCTGTTTCTTTATAGATAGAGATATTAGATATTAGGTTTAGTAGCTCCTTCCTAAAGCAGCCCTTTTTAGGGCTTAGTACCAGTGTATTTGGCAAATCCCCTCTGGCACAGTAGTACCCGTGTGATCATCATCTGCACCAATTCTGTGCTGAAAACCCTTTAGTGCCACATCTGCCAATATCCAGGCACCAGGGGTTTAACTGTAGCGACCCAGCAGTTTGGTCACCACAGAGGTACTGCACCTAATCCATAGGTGTGGTATCCCACTCCCAGGTAAGATGGGGACACAATACTGAGAACCACACACCTGCACCCAACACCATTCCTAACTCTTGGCCAGGAGATAAAGGGGGCGGAAGTGCCCCAATATGGGGAGCCCCATCTGCTGGCAGGAGGAGGGAATAGGCAGAGGGGGTGGGAACAGAGAATAGAAAACAGAGCTGGAAGAGGAAGAGTTAGCCAGAGTTAGTTGGAGCTAGCTAGTCTGAGAGGGACACCAAGATAGATGGAGCTCTAAGGGGGGCTAGTGCTGGGGCCTAACAGGACCGGTGGGTAAGTCGGCCGAAGAAATCCCAGCTAGAGGGAACCTGCAACTGCCTTTAGGGTTATTGTTAGGAGAAGTTGTTGCAAGAGGGGAGCGGCTCCAATATGGCAACAACACTGTTAGGTTGAACCAGGAAACTGGCAACCACTGGGCTTTATGTGCAGTGGTGAACTACCATGGACAATCCGTAGGACAGTGGCTTGACCTAGGGTCAGAGGTTGTGTCGATCGTCGCTCGACAGGGCCTACAGTCATCAGCCTGGGACAATATAGCGTGAAGGCGCAGGGCAGGATTGTCGAGTAAACCAGCGTAGAGAAGGGCAAACTAGAGAGGCACATATAAGGCAGTCTTGGTAGAGTGAACCTCAATTGCCTGGGAGTTGGCTGAAGTGCAGACACGGAGGACACAGTACACGGCTGGGTTACCTTGCACAAGCTTCAAGTAAAGGTAAATAACTGCACCTTCCATGTACTCCTGTCATTTCCCATGCCCTCCTTACCGCCTCCTGCAGCCTAACCAAAAAAACCCCATCATTCCTATAGACTTTCATACCAACCCTGGGGCCCAGCTCTACCTACCATCCTGGCTGCTGCACCATCTGCCCCAGAGGCCAAAAAATAGCAGCCCCTTACAGGTGGCATCACAAAAGACTCATATTCCCCTGTAAATAACCCCCAGCACTGCACGGCCAGGGCCAAGGAGATGAGTCAAAGCCACCGTGACCTCCCTAACAGATCACCGGGCTGGCTACCGAGTACCCTGGGCCCTTGTGGTCATTGCATAACAATAGGGGTCGCAGGAGTTGCAACTGCGATGGGGCCCAGAGACACAGGGGCAAGCAACTACCAAATTCAGCGCCTGTGTCACATGGATGTGTATCTCCGAGGACGCACATCCATGTCTCTGCGCGGCATAGCACACAGTGGCTATGGGGCGCGTGTGTAAGGGACCTGCCTGTATCCTAGGGGTGACCCATCCATCCACTGCCACCGCCTCGCCCTTCGCTTTCCCTTATTACCTGCATTCCACTGTGGAATGCATATAGAAGGCTGTGCTGTCTCCTCCACATTAAGAGTAGGTGGCACTTCCTGCTACAGTAAAATGCATGCCATCACCGCCTCCTCCTCAATGTTTTCAATTTTTGCTGGGAGACTGGAGAAGTGGGGGAACTGGGTGATGTAAGCACAAATTTATTTTTTTAATAAGTGGGTACATGGTGGTCAGAGAATTATGGGGGAAGGAGGAGGGGGAGCATTATAATATATGGAGAGTTATGAGGCTGCATTATAGTATTTTGAGGACTATCGGGATGCATTATACCGTATGGACTACTATGAGGCTACATTATGCTATATGGGGGACTATGAGGCTGCATTATACTGTATGGAGAACTATGAGGTTGCATTATACTATATAGAGGGCTAATGGGGTTCATTATACTATATGGAAGACTATGAGCCTGCACTATACTGTATGGAGCACTATAAGGCTGCATTATGCTATGAGGAGCAGTATTAGGCTGCATTATACTGTATGGAGGACTATGACGCTTTATTATACTGTATGGAGGACTATGAGTCTGCATTTTACTTTATGGAAGGCTATGAGGCTATATTATGTTATATGGAGGACTATGAGGCTGCATTATGCTGTATGGAGGACTAGAAGGCTGTATTATGCTATATGGAGGAATATGAGGCTGCATTATGCTATATGGAGAACTATGAGACTGCATTATACTACATAAAGGATAATAGGAGTGCATTATAGTAATTGGAGGATAATGGGTACGGGAGGACGACCATGTAAACCAGGATGGGAGACATACTGTATATACCAGGATAAGGGCCATATTTCTGGAGGAGGACCATTTATAGCAGGATGAGGGACATAAAATACATAATGAATGGAGAGTGGAGTCAATTCGTGAGTCTATATAGGATATAAAACGTTACATGCATCTGACCAAGTGTGCGCAGGGTTGGGGCCCAGGTTTAAATTTTGCACCGAAGCTCATCAGACTCTAGTTACACCACTGCCAGGCATCCAAACGTTTTGCCTAATACCAATTATTGGCAAGTGCTGAAAACCTATTTAGTGCCACATCCAGGCAGTAACCACAGTTTTTGCCTGGTACCATTTCTCAGCAAATCTGGACTGCTGGATTCACATCTGCAGACTTTTTTGACCTACAAAAAACTGACTTGCAATTTTGTTATCATCAAATGTACATGGTAGAAGCTGTGGTCATGGTGCAAAGGTGAATAGGCGTGGTGTCCATGGTGGTAAGGTAACTAAAATTTCTGCTCAACAAATACTGTCTTCTAGGCAAAGAAAAATTACAACTTCTTTTAGTGGACAGTCTGGTATCAACCCTTTCTTAGGAAGCAGCACATCACTTTGACTTATAGATGAGGCCTAGAAAGAGCAGGTGCTACAATGGATATCAAGCACTCCATCAAGTAGCTCTCCTCCCCCTCAACTTCAATAGGACACTCACAGTAGTCCTCACAGGTGGCAGCCCAATCAGAAGTGTTTCCTCACATGTCACAAGTAGAGAAGAGTGGTGTTCGATTCAAATTGTTCGCCAATTTCAAATTCGACCTGTCTTGGGCGGAGTCATTCGATGAATGCGAACAATTTGCTTCAAATTCGGCAGTTCGAGGTTATGTTCGATAATGCTTAATTCACCAAAAGTGTAACTGGATTTTCACAGTAATACTGTTATTCAATGTTAATGTGGCACCCTTGGGTTAATGTGCCATAGTAACAACACCAAGGGTTAATTCCCCACACAACCCACAGCTCACTACACTAGCTCCTCCTGGCCAGAAGGGGGAGTCAAAGCTGCTCCCCTTCATATATTCTGGTCTGAGGAGGAAGTAGTTAGTTAATAGTTGACAGTTTCAGTTTAGTGCAGGGAGCACTAGGAGGAGGACCTGTAAATGGGAGTAGTGCTGAGCTCCTGACAGGGATCACTGACTACTTTCAGGCCTGTAGCCGATTTTCTGAGGAAAGGAGGCAGAGAAGCGAGGAACATACCTGGGAGGCAGAGTAGTGCTACACTCACCCCAGAGGAGCGCACAGACCGGATACCGGATCCGTGACCACGCAGGTTTCACACCGCACAGTAAAACCGAAGAAGTGAAGATTAAACTATCTTCATTAGGGCCAAAGACATAGCAACACACCAGAGTTCAGCAGTACACCCAGCAGAGGGTAGGCAGAAAGGACTCGAGTTGCCTGTCAGATTGGTACCCGGGAGGAGACACAGGCCAGCAGCCTAGCTTACGCAGCAGCAGGGCCACACACAGCGCAGACAAGGAGCCAAGGACCCAGCCAGGGTGGGAGCAACCCGGCCCCTGAACAGACTCTGTGGACAGTACTCAATATTTTACTGAACTACCATCTACAGTAAAGGACTTGGAAAACTACAAAACCGTGTCTGTGTGATCCTTGCGCTCGAGCCCCGCTTTCCCTCACAAACTGTTATCATCACTACTGCCCCAGGGACCAGGCTCTGCCCGTGGAGAGCCGTCACATCACAGGATGCCATCCATAATCCCCGGAGGTTATGCAGCAGCGGTGGTCACCCTGACCACATACCACGGGTGGCGTCACGACTATATCCCCTGTAAATAACCCCCAACCTTTACTTATGGGCTTGGGATTTGGTCCGGACCAAGACCGCTGTGATTCCCCGTGATACCCCGGTCTGGTACCGAGTACCCCATCCCAGTAGGCTCCACATTAATATCCAGTTTCAGTGTATAGTGAGCGGTGGGGGCGGGGATAGATCTGTGCTGAAATAATGACGATCTCAATTTTTTTTTCTTTCCCACATTTTCAGTGGGGCAGTGCAGTCTGTCAACCTATCAGCACACACACAGCAAAGTGCATTTTTTGCACACAAGCAAGGGCATGTGTCATTGGCTGTGTATGTCACATGTCCTTGCCCTATACAACCCTGTCATTTTCCCCGTCGCCACCATTTCCTCACTGCTGCAGCTCTGTCGGCACCGCTGCTGCTGTGGGCGCTATACAGTATTACAGTGTCAGTTAGTCAGCCAGATAGTGAGCAAATTTCAAGTTAGATAGAGAGATAGGTTTAGGGAGTAGGGACTAGTTTTAATATCAGCCCTTTTGAGGGCTAGTTCAGAGGAGTAGGGACTAGTTGTAATATCAGCCCTTTGGAGGGCTACTGGGCTAGTTCATAGAAGTAGGGACAAGTTGTAATATTAGCCCTTTTGAGGGCTAGTTCAGAGTAGTAAGGACTAGTTGTAATATCAGCCCCTTTGAGGGCTAGGTTAGAGCAGTTCATAGCACTTTTTGCCAGGCAGGTCTGTGCCAGTGCTGTGCAAGTGTTTTTCACAGCATCTGGCCAAATCTAGATCAGCTAATCCTTTTGGGCTAGTAGTGTAGCACTGCTGTGAAGAAAGCTACGCCACCTGTCTTTAGCAGCCAATTGTTTTTGCTGAATCTAGCCCAGGCAATCCTTTTGGGCTAGTAGAAGTGTCTGGTAGTCAGCGGTGTAGCCTACCTGTGAAGCAAGCTACACTGCCTGTCTAATAACAATTTTTTACTGCATCTAGCCCAGGCAATCCTTTTGGGCTAGTAGCAGTATCTGGTAGTCAGCGGTGTAGCCCACCTGTGAAGCAAGCTACACCAGCTGTCTAATTAATAACCATTTTTTACTGTATCTAGCCCAGGCAATCCTTTTGAGCTAGTAGCAGTGTCTGGTAGTCAGCGGTGTAACCCACCTGTGAAGCAAGCTACACCAGCTGTCTATCTAATAACAATTTTTTACTGAATCTAGCCCAGGCAATCCTTTTAGGCTAGTAGCAGTGTCTGGCAGTCAGTGGAGTAGCACACCTGTGAAGCAAGCTACACCGCCTGTGTATCTAATAACAATTATTTATTGCATCTAACCCAGGCAATCCTTTTGGGCTAGTAGCAGTCTCTGGTAGTCGGCGGAGTAGACCACCTGTGAATCAAGCTACACCGCCTGTAGATCTAAATACAATTTTTAACTGCATCTAGCCCAGGAAAACCTTTGGGCCTAGTAGCAGTGTCTGGTAGCCAGCGAGTATGCCACCTGTGAAGCAATCTACACTGCCTGTGTATCTAATAACAATTATTTACTGCATCTAACCCAGGCAATACTTATGGGCTAGTAGCAGTGTCTGGTAGTCAGTGGAGGAGCCCACCTGTGAAGCAAACTACACTGCCTGTTTATCTAATAACAATTATTTACTGCATCTAACCCAGGCAATTCTTTTGGGGTAGTAGCAGTGTCTGCTAGTCAGCAGTGTAGCCCACGTGTGAAGCAAGATACACCGCCTGTAGATCTCATTACAATTTGTAACTGCATCTAGCCCAGGAAATTCTTTGGGCCTAGTAGCAGTGTCTGGTAGTCAGAGAGTAGCTCAGCTGTGAATCAAGCTACACCGCCTGTGTATCTAATAATTATTCACTGCATCTAACCCAGGCAATCCTTTTGGGCTAGTAGCAGTGTCTCGTAATCAGTGGAGTAGCCCACCTGTGAAGCAAGCTACACTGCCTGTTTATCTAATAACAATTATTTACTGCATCTAACCCAGGCAATCCTTTTGGGTTAGTAGCAGTGTCTCGTAATCAGTGGAGTAGCCCACCTGTGAAGCAAGCTACACTGCCTGTTTATCTAATAACAATTATTTACTGCATCTAACCCAGGCAATCCTTTTGGGCTAGTAGCAGTGTCTGGTAGTCAGTGGAGTAGCACCGCTGTGAAGTATGCTACACCGCCTGTAGATCTAATAACAATTATTTACTGCATCTAATCCAGGCAATCCTTTTGGGCTTGTAGCAGTGTCTGGTAGTCAGTGGAGTAGCCCACCAGTGAAGAATGCTACACCGCCTGTAGATCTAATTACAATTTTTAACTGCATCTAGCCCAGGCAATCTTTTGGGTCTATTAGAAGTGTCCACTGTCTAATAGTCAGTGGAGTAGCCCAGCTGTGAAGCAAGCTACACCGCCTGTGTATCTAATAACAATTATTTACTGCATCTAACCCAGGCAATCTTTTTAGGCTAGTACCACAGTTTGGCCACTCAGCTCTGCTCGGTTTCCATCCATAGTTTTTTGTGCCAACAACTACAGAGTTGCCAATTAGTTAACCTCCAAAATGAGTGACAAAAAGCCTGCTGCTGGTGGAAAGAGGAATAGGCGTGTTGGAAAGGGAAAAAAGGTTCTGTCTGTGGGGTAGGTAGTAAAGCAACAGTAACATCTGACAATCTGATATGATCCCTTTCTTACGGACACGACCATCGCAATTGCAGATGAGGCACAAAAAGAGCAGGTACTTGAGTGCATATTAAGCGCTCCATCAAGTGGGCTCTCCTGCACCTCAACCTCATCATCACAAATACTCTAGTCCTCAGAGGTGTCACCCCAATCGCACTTGCTTCCTCACAGCTCCCAAGTCTCTAGCCGCCCGTCTGAGTATAGGGTAACACAGATGTCTGAGTCTACAGAGCTGTTCACTCATACCGTAGCCTAGGAATCAGAGGTCTGCTTTAAAGCTTCTGTGAGTCCAGACGAGGAAACGATCTGCACTGATGCCCAGATGCTTTTGAGTCGGATCCAGGCCCAGATGAAGAATGTTCTGAGCATAATGTAGACCCTGATTCCCAAACTGTAACTCCTGTTGGTGGAGACAATGAGGAAGATGCTGATGAGACTGGAAAACCTGATTGGAACGACAACTTGAGTTTTCGGTCAGGGCATGAAGAGGTTGGCTCTGAAGACAACGGGTATGGAGATCCTACTTACTGTCAGCCCATAGTAAGCCAGTCGATGAGGTCAGCAGAGGAGGTGGAGGAAGATGCTAGTGACGATGAGGTTAGGTTGCGCCTTCCTGGACAGAGACGGAGTGGAAGTACATCAACAACTGCATCCTCAACTACAGCTCTGCCTCTGAGCAGAAGTCATGGTGGCTATTCAGGTCGCATTGGGGTCTAAGCCTTACCTAGCCTGGACCTTTTTTGAGATCACAAAGGATGACCCAACTCATGTTATCTGTAAGATTTGTCACCAAAATCTAAGTAGAGGCCAAAAAATTATTAGCTTGAGTACTTCATGCACGAACCGTCACATGGATAAGAAGCATAAGTCGCAGTGGGAAGCTCACTGTGCTACAATGCGGCCTCGTGGGCCAGGCCAATCACCGTCTGCCGAGCCAGGCCAACCACCGTCTGCCCCATCAAGTGCAGCCGCGTCTTCTTCATCCTCTGTGACTGTGGGGACAGCAGTCACAAATGCTTTTGGATGCAGACCTTCCACCTCTTTACCCGCAACAGCCAGTCTGATTGACAGGTTGTCAATTCTTTTGGAAGTGGAAAGACCTGCTGGTGTTGAGTGCTCCCCAACATCAAGAGCACCACCTTTGGATGAAGGCAACATAATATCTCCGCCTGCACCTCCCTCACAGACCAGCAGTTTGCTGGGGACACCCTACTAAACCCTGTCTCAGCCCAGCAGCCAGCCTTCGGTCCCTCAGATAAGGACAAGTAAAAGACCATTTCCTCCTAGCCATGACAAAGCTAAGAGGTTGAATTTCACCATCTGCAAGCTGTTGGCTACAGAAATGCTGCCTTTTCGCCTGGTGGACACAGGATTTTCGAGATCTTATGTCCGTCACAGTGCCCCAGTAGTAGATTCCAGTCGCCACTACTTCTCAAAGAAAGCTGTGCTTACGCTACACCAGCATGTCACACACTTCACCGCTTCCTTGAGAAACTCTGTGTGTGACAGGGTGCATTTCACCACACACACACTTGGACGAGTAAGCATGGACACTGGCGTTACATGTCGCTGACTGGCCACTTGGTAACTATGGTGACAGCAGGAGAAGGGGCTGCTGTACAAGTCTTGCCGTCCCCAAGTTGTGCATCAATCCTCTGTATGTACAAGTTCCTCCACTGCTTCTGCCTCCTCAACCTCGTCTCGGTCCTCCACCTGCACCCTAAGCCTGTCTGGTAATGCCGCCTGTGTTCTAACTGTGCAGAAGGAATCCTGCACACCAGCTTACTTGTTTGTGTTTGACTGCCATTGTTTTCAATGGTGTCCGACTGTGTTCGACAAACATTGGACGAACATTTGATGAACACATCCTCAATTCAACGAATCGAATTCGAACACTAGGGTGGTGGCTGATCTCTAGTCACAGGTCTCCAGCCGCCCTATTGACTGAGTCAGCACAGATGGTCGAGTCTACAGAGTTGTTCATGCATAATATAGCCTGAGAATCAGAGGTCTGCTTCAAAGCTTCACTGATTCAAGAGGAGGAAGTGATCTGCACAGATGCACAAAATCTTTGTGAGTCAGATCTAGGGCCAGATAAAGAAGGGATTGAGTATAATGTAGACCCTCATTACTAAATTAAAACCCCTGTTGGTGGAGACAATGAGGCTGATGATGGATGACACCCAGATACCTAAGGTGAATGCCTATGTGATTTTGCGGTCAGAGCTGGAAGATGTGGATCTGAGGGCAAGGAATGTGACAACACCGAGGGTGATGATGAGGTTCTAGATCTCTCCTCCTGTAAAACCACAGGCAAGCAGTTGATGAGCTCAGCAGAGGAGGTGGAAGAAGGGGATGATGAAAATGACTAGGTTAGATTGCGGTTTCCTGGACAGAGACGGAGTGTAGCAAAGCACATCAACAACTGCATCCTCAGCCACATCTCTGCCTCTGTGCAGAAGCTTTGGCGGCTCTGCAGTTCACATGGGCAGTAAGCCTTGCCTAGCCTGGGCCTTTTACCAGATTGCAAAGGATGACCTATCTGCAAAAGATGTAAGCAAAATTTGAGTAGAGGCAAAAAAAATCAATAAATAAGTACTTCATGCATGAACCGTCACATGGGCATGCAAGCTAAGATACAATGAGAAGCTCACCATGGTAAAATGTGGCTTAGCAGGCCTGACCAACCACTGAGCACCCCATCAAGGGCATCTGTTGCTCCTTCATCCTCCATGACTGTGGGGAATGTTGTCACACAGATTTTTAGTCACACAATGTCCACCTCTTTACCAGCAACTGCTAATGTGATTTCAGGCAATCAGCTTGGTTAAAAGGGTAAGCCTGCTGGTGAGGCGCACTGTCAGATATTGGGAGCACCACCTCTTCATGAAGGCAACATAACCTCTCCACCTGCACCTCCCTCAGAGTCTAGCAGTTTGTCTAGTACACCCTTCTCCACCCTGTCTCAGCACAGCAGCAAACCCTGGGTAGGGCAGATGTTGTCAAGTGAAAGACCATTTCCTACTACTAATCCCAGAGCTAAGAGCTTCAATTGCACCAACTCTAAGCTGTTGGGCCACGGAAATGCTGCCTTTCCACCCAGTGGCTAAAGATGGTTTTCGGAAGCTCATAGCCATTGCTGTCCCGCAGTACCAGATGCCCAGTCACCACTACTTCTTAAGGAAAGCTGTGCCTGTGCTCCACCAACATGTCACAGACAACGTCATTGCTACCTTGAGAAACTCTGTGTGTGACAGGGTGCATTTCACCATAGACACCTGCACAATTAAGCATGGCCAGGGGCCTTACATGTCGCTGACTGGGCACTGGGTGACCCTGATGGCTTTTGAGTAAGGGGCTGCTGTGCAAGTCTTGGCATCCCCATGGTCTGTGAATAAAACCTCATTATGTAGCACTTCCTACACTGCTTTTTCCTTCAACAAGTCCTCCAGGACCTCCCCCTGCAACCAAAGCTTTCTCCACTGCTTTTTCCTTTAACAAGTCCTTCAGGACCTCCCCCTGCACCAACTCTAAGCTGTTGGGCCACGGAAATGCTGCCTTTCCACCCAGTGGCTAAAGAGGGTTTTTGGAAGCTCATAGCCATTGCTGTCCCGCAGTACCAGATGCCCAGTCACCACTACTTCTTAAGGAAAGCTGTGCCTGTGCTCCACCAACATGTCACAGACAATATCATTGCTACTTTGAGAAACTCTGTGTGTGACAGGGTGCATTTCACCATAGACACCTGCACAAATAAGCATGGCCAGGTGCCTTACATGTCGCTGACTGGGCACTGGGTGACTGGTGGCTTTCGAGTAAGGGGCTGCCGTACAAGTCTTGGCATCCCCATGGTCTGTGAATAAAACCTCATTATGTAGCACTTCCTCCACTGCTTTTTCCTTCAACAAGTCATCCAGGACCTCCCCCTGCAACCAAAACCTCTGTGGTAATGTGACATGCATTCCAACTGTGCAGAAGGAATCCAGCACGCCTTCGTACTACACTACCAGCAGGGCTCAACGGCATCAGGCTGTGTTAACATTAAAATGCTTTGGAATGTGAGTCACACAGGTGAGCAGTTGGGGTCAGCTTTGGAGACCGAGTTTCATTAACGGCTGTCTGCACTGAACCTGCAGCCAGGGAAGGCCATGTGCAACAATGCTGCAAGCCTGGGCTTGGCCCTATGCCGGGGCAAGATGACACACGTGCCTCGCATGGCTCACGTCCTCAACCTGGTCGACCAGCAATTTCTAGGCCAGTATTCCAGCCTAGATTCGCTGCTGCAGATTACACAGTCGCTGTATGCTCACTTCTGCCATTTGCACCGTGTGACTCAATGACTTGCATTGCTACAGAAGACTTTCGGTATGCTGGTTAACTAGCTGATATGCCATGTGCCGACATGGCGGAATTAACCTCCCTGGCGGTATGATTATGTCAGGAATTTTGTACTAAAAGCGGTTCCATTTTTTTGGTAAAAAAATTATTTTATGGGCAGAAATTTTATACTTTTTTATTATGGGCAGAAATTTTATACTTTTTTATTTCCCACCCAGGTCCGCCTCCAATGAGCCGCTGCGGCTCACAGAGATGGAACCAGGAAGTCATATGGAGGCATCCGAAGGGGCTCTCACCGGCGATCACAGCGGGGACATCGCTGGATCACCAGGAGAATGTAAGGCTGGCTTCAGACCACGGTATGATCTGATCCGGGGCTGTCCGGATGACCCAGACAGCCTCGGAACGGATCAGCACACAGAACCGGAGGGCCAAATGTGCCCTCCGGTCTTGTGTGCAGCCGGATGGCTGTAATTGCAGCCGCAGCTGCGGATTTTTCTATACCGCGGCTAGCATGGAGCTAGCCGTGGTCCTGAAACAACAGCGGCGTTCAGCCACAGGTGTCCACTTCCTTCCTGGCCGTCCCCGGGTGCGGAGCCGCTCACTGTCAGCCCCCCGAATCATCCCCCACACCTCATTCAAGGCTGCAGGCGGCGGAGCTGTGCTGTGAGCTGTCAGCACCCCCCCCTCCTCACCCACCGGCACCAGCCAGCACTGCTGCTGCTGCTAGCACCCCCAACCCCCCGGCTCCTCACCCACCGGCACCAGCAAGCAGCTCTGCTGGCACCCAAACATCCCCCCCGCCATTGGCACAAGCAAGCAGCACCAGCACCCCCCTCCTCACCCACCGGTACCAGCTGCTGCTGGCACACAAATTCCCACCCCCACCTCCCCCAGCACAAGCAAGCCTCACAAGCCGATCACAACCCTCTCCTTACTCCTCACTATGAGCTGCGGCACTCTCCGGAGGAAGACCGGCAGCGGGGACCGGAGAACAGAAGGAGGCGGCGGCGGCGGCAGCTGGATCGGGTGAGCAGGAGGAAGCGGCGGGTGGAGGCTGGTCAGTGGCAGAGCACAGGGGGATGAGCTGGGATGGGAGAAGCCGCAGGGGGACAGGGAGGATGAGCGGGGGACAGGGCACTGCTGCTAGCACCCCCAAACCCCTCCCCCAGCTCCTCACAATGAGCTGCGGCACTGCCTGCGGGTAAACCTGAGCGTGACTCGGGGTTACCGCTTCTGCAAGTGAAAGTTAACCCCGAGTTACACTCGGGAATACCGCTAGGCAGGTTAAACTCTGCACATGTTGCAGCAACGGTGGCAGCAGCAACGAGCGCTTGTGCAGTATGTGATGACTTATCATCTGAGCCAACGCAATCATGACGTGGGGCAAATCACACTGCTGGAGTGGTCATCGATCAAGGACCACTGCACCCTTCTGCAGTTTTGAAATGGCAACTAAGATGTTTAGCGCTGAATCAGGTGGTGGTCCAAGGAGAAGAGTAGGAAGTAGAGGAGGAGGCATATTCACAAGGGATAAGAAGATCTGAAAGGTCTGGACTGTCGTCAGCACAGAGGCGAGTGGCATGGGAGGGTGAAGAAGAGGGATCGGCGAGGGCTCACAATATCTGCCAAAAAGTTGATGAACATGCAGGAGGCGAGAGAGAAATGGAGGAGGGAGAGGCAATGTTGATGGAAGACTCAGCAGGTGAGGGAGATTTTGGTCATGTTTCTGTTGGCGGGAGAGGGCGGAGGAAGCAAACGGGAATGTAACCCTGTCACCATCAACACAACCAGGACTTTCGCTTCCTGGATGCACAAGACACATGATTGCAGTCTTGCTGCACTATCTGCAACATGATCCACGTATTGTTAAGATTCAAAGTAATGCTGACCACTCTGTTAGATCCTCAGTACAAAAGTAAATTTGGTAAATTTGCCCAAATAAATCCCCCCCCTGGAAAGGAACGCAGGCATGCAGAAGTATGAAAAGAAGCTTTTAGACAATCTGAGATCTGGTTTTCCCAAAACACCATTGGCGGACATAGAGCACATCACAGTTCTATGCTTCCAACTCAGGGAACTTCGAGTTATTATCACATTAACATTACCAGAAGCAGTGTATCTGTTACCAGCAATTTCTGTGAGTCAGTTGGCTATTTTTTTAAACTATCCTTTACAATGCCAGAAGAAAGGACAAGACTGACATATACTCAATGCTTAGAAAGAATGGTGCAGGTGTATCTACAGCTCAATATTGACACTGTGACTGTGGATGTGGACCCTTGTGCATTTTGGGCTTCAAAACTGGAAAAGTGGCCTGAGCTCGAACTCATGCCTTGGAGATTTTGTTGTGCAGGACAGTTAGTGTTCTCTCAGAATGTGTCTTCAGTGCTGCTGGAGGTGTCCTGATGGATAAGCACATATGGCTGTACACCGAGAGTGTAGATCATCTAACGTTTATCAAGATGAAGAAGTCATGGATCTCCAAGTATTTTTCCACCCCAGTGTCAGAATGGGGAGACTAGGTGCTGGTGTACTTTTCAGTGTGTTGTATTAAACTCCACATTACAATATTTCTACTCTGGAGCAATTGTTGACACTTTAGAGGTCGCTGTGCCTAATTTTTGGAAAAGTGGGTACTCTTGTTAGGGTCTCTCTGCTGTAAGGTGCATTATTTGAGCAGGGCTCTTTGGGCACAATACCTGCTTAGGAAACTGATGCACCACTTCTTAAATTCTTTTCTTTTCAAGAATCTTTTTATTAAAGTATAAATATCAAGCAGAGTAGCCAAAATGTTAGCACGGTACAGCGTACGAGGCAAAATGACAAAGTCAAGCACGAGGTTCCAATACAAAGTGTGTCTCAAATAGGTAAATTTCAGAAAACCAAACAGGAGTGGTGTCTCCAGTCCGCGCTGCTGCCCGAAATTATGCAAAAGAAGACAATGCTTTTACGTGCTGCTCCTTTAGTCGACCTCTCACCAACGCGTTTTGGTGCAAGCATTGCACCTTCCCTAGAGTTACAGTTAACAGCTGTAACTCAGGCATACAAGCCAGTAGTGGGTGATCACAACCTGACCAGGTGAGCGAGCAACCTGTGAGGCCACCTTTACTTGTCATAAGTGATAATGCACAATCTGCGCCCCTTTGTCTCCTTTATTTAACTTCAAATAGGTAAAATGACCAATTGAATTCTCAGCCTTCAATAACATGGAGTATGTTATTTGAATGGTAGTCAGCAAGGTCGTAGCTTATTGCCTCAGAGTCTCAGAGGGTCAAAGGTGTCAATTTGCTTGGTAGGTCACCAAGAATTTGATTACTTCTGAAATCTTGTAAACACCAATATAAGTAAAATGAGAAAAGATAGAGTGAGGGGGAGAGAGAAGAAAGTAAGGGATTATAAAGATTTGAAGAGGGGGAAGGAGAATAGAAATAGGGGAAGGTAGGGATGGAGGGGTAGGGTAGAAGGTGCATTATCTTGAGGAGTATTCTGAGCTCTTTTATTTTTGTGTAATCAGAGTGGAGGGTTTATATTGAATTCATGGATGCCACAATTCTAGGAAAGATGCTCGTTTATGGTGTACCATGGCTGCTGTTTCCGCGACATGGCATAGCAAGTGGACTTTTTCCCGTAATTGTGTTTGTGTGGGTATTATGGAGGTTTTCCAATGTGTCGGAATTAGCAACTTTGCGGCTGTGAGAATGTGTTGGGCTTAGGTGAACGCTCGCTTGTTATCAGGCCAGATTGGAAAATTAAGTAGTCCTGTCTCTGGTGTAAGATTGAGATCTTTGTGCAAATCTTTCCTAATAAGGCTCTCCGTTTCCTGCCAGAAGCGGTGTATGATTGGACATAGCCACCAGATATGTATATAGTCACATCTTAGGCTGGCTTCACACCACATCCAGTCCGGGGCTGTCTGGGATGACCCTGACAGCCCCGGACCGGATCAGCACACAGAACCGGAGGGCCAAATGTGCCCTCCGGTCCTGTGTGCAGCCGGATGGCTGTAATTGCAGCCGCAGCTGCTGATTTTTCAAGACTGCGGCTAGCATGGAGATAGCCGCGGTCCTGAAACAACAGCAGTGTGCAGCTGCCACTGTCCGGTTCCCGGATCCTCCCGGTCCGGGTGATTTTCGGCCCCATAGGGTCCCATGTTAGGGAGCGCCGGATTGCCCCGAATCCGGGAGAATCCGGGCGAATCCTTGATCCGGCAAATTGGGGAGATTTTTCTCCCCGGACAAAAAAATGATGCAAGCATCATTTTTGTGTCCGGAGAGAATAATCCGTATTGTCCCGGAGTGATGAAACCGGATGGCAGAGAGCTGCCATCCGGCTCCATCCGGCCCCATAGGGCCAAAAACCGGCCCGGGGCTGACTGGTTTACACCGGACAGCCCCGGACTGGATCACACCTTGGTGTGAAGCCAGCCTTACATTTCCGCATCTCCAGCAATTGGAGGGTGCATTCATTGGCCAGATGGCACTCTGAATTGGTGTGATGTACCATCTCGCTACAATTTTAAAATAATTCTATTGTGCTTTTACACATTGTGTTGTTCCGTGTGTGTGTTTATATCCATGGAGAACCTGGGCCGGTGTAAATTTGTAACCTAGGTCTCGTTCCCAGAGTGTGATGTAGGCCCATTTGGGGCAATTATAGGCGTTTGTTAATATTTTGTATATAGTTGAGAAAATCTTCCTGGGTCTAGAAGTTTTAGTGCATATATCCTCAAAGGCAGTAAGGGATCTGGTGATGTCATCAGATTTAAGGAATGGTTTCAATGTTTCTCTAATGGAGGTGTAATGAAGAAAGTTTAGAGTGGAGAGGCCCGGGATCTTTTGTACCTCGTTTAGCGAGAGCAGTGATCCATCCAGCAACAGGTGGTCTAATGGTATATTTGACAACTTCCGGCTGCTAGAGCCCAAAATGTCTAGAGAGTAAGCAAGAATATCTGAGCGATTAATCAGGGGAAACAGTGGTGGAACAAGGGTTTCTAAAAATTTTCGCCAGACTTTCAATGTGACATCAGTGTACGAGTTCTGCAGGGGAATTTTAAGATTCCGCTGTGCGTGTAATAGGAAAATCGATCAAAGAGGGATATGCGAAAGGGCTTCCTTTATGTCCACCCATTGTTTATCTCTGGATCCCCTTATGGTATCCACTACTCTAGATAGTATTGCAGCTTTATAGTATGTTCTAATGTCGAGTGCCGGCATTCCGCCCTGTATTTTGGGGAGGGTGAGTGTGCGGTAAGAGATACGAGGCTTTTTGCATCTCCAGATGTATGTGGAGATTAATGAATTGACCTTAGTGAGGTAAAATGAAGGTATTTGAAATGGTAGCATCTGGAATAGGTAAGTGAACTTGGGCAGTATCAAGCTTTTTATTATATTCTTCCTACCCATCCACGACAGAGTCTTTCCAAGTTTTGATAGTGGCTGATGTGGATTCTAGCAAGGGAAGAATATTTAAACGACATAGATCTGCGTCAGATCTGCCCAAATTCACTCCTAGGTAGGTGATGTAGTGTTTAGACCAGACAAATGGGTATGAGGTTTTCAATTTCAAAAGGGCGGAGGGAGGGATCCGTAAATCTAGAGCTTCAGATTTGGACATGTTGATTTTGAAACCAGACAGAGAAACAAACTCCCCCATCAGATCAATTAGCGCTGGGAATCCCCTCAAGGGCTTACCATATATACTCGTGTATAAGCTGAGTTTTTCAGCACAAAAAAGAGCTTTGCCCTAATCACTGACTTGTGCGCTTCCCATAGGGTTTGGATAGGGATCTCTTCTGTATCATTTTGTTCAAAGTACTGGTGAAGTTTTTTGAGTACGCGAGGCTGTACTCCGTTACGTCCTAGTATTGACTCATTAATTTGCCACGATCTGCATTGGGGAAATCCCCGAGATGTTTCAATTGTTAAAAGCACTAGGGAGTGGTCTGATTGTATGTTAGGGACTATGCTGGTTGATGATATATTAGGGAGCATCGTTCTCGGAATAAAGATATAGTCTTTGCGGTGGTAGGATTTGTGGGGATAAGAGTAAAAGGTGTAATCCCTATCTGAGGGGTGCATATATCTCTAAGAATCAATCATCTGCATGGATCTCAGACATGTCTGTAATCATGCTAAGTCTCTGGGGGAGACTGCACTTTTTTGTTTTGTGGTGTCCAGTAGCGGCTCAATCGCCACATTCAGGTCTCCTGCAATTAGACAATGCTTAGGGAAAAAAGGTGTGCTGTAGTCCGCACTGCCAGGATCACTCACTCCAATAAAGCCATCAGGACATTACCAATAAGCCTTCAAACCAGTTGTGGGTCTCACAACTGGACCAGGTGAGCAGATTTAATTACTCACCATTACACCCATCAGTGTCTAGTGATAAGGGCACTATTGC
This sequence comes from Allobates femoralis, assembly GCA_033576535.1. Taxonomy (NCBI): domain Eukaryota; kingdom Metazoa; phylum Chordata; class Amphibia; order Anura; family Aromobatidae; genus Allobates; species Allobates femoralis. Next base: position 438,503,577 of record JARQOC010000002.1, on the reverse strand, counting down.
GCCTCTTGTCCCCCCCCCCCCTTTTCTCTTGTTTTACTCCTGCAATTAGAAGTATTCCGTCTCCAAAGTTGTCTATTTTTTTTAAGGTTGAAGTAAGCCATTTCAAGAATTTTGTGTTCAGGGTGTAAAGACTACATAGTGTCATTATGGAGCCATTTATAGAGGCCTTTAATAAAGATGTATCATCACTGTGGATCAGTGACAACCTCTCGCTGCTGGAAGAACCCTCACCAATGCTATTGAGACACCTCTTGAGCCTGTTTGGGTTGAGGTACCACTTATCATATTTTGATCACTCGAAGGAGGGTAATTTGTTGAGTTCAAAATGGGTCTCTTGAATAAGCAGGATATCCACTTTTTGTTTTTTGAGCATGTGTTGCGTCATGAGTGTGGTGATTTGAGGCCATTGTGCGTTAATGGATGCAAAGGCTAGTACCTTATTTTGGTTTTGGCAGCGTTACAGGTTATGTTGTTCAGACGTCTCCAGTGGTAAGATGCTCTTTGCACATATGGGGGTGGGAGGGTAGTCAGGGAAGGAAGAAAGGAGAGAAGTATGTTGGCTTTGGAACTAAGGAAAGAAAGAAAATTAGCATATTGAGGAACATAGAATCATAAAGTCCCAAGTTTTGGCGTTGGAATTGTAGGTGACGTTTCGCATCAACTGCAAGCTTAGGGAAGAGAATGCAATTTAGTTAAATACTGAACCTTTCAGCAACGTAATGAGTCAACTATAGTAGAGCTTTTGGCACCTGTTTTAAACAAGGTGGAGCTTGGATGCAAGGACTGGGTGAGGGGGTTGAGGGCTGATGGTCGGGTAGGGGAGGGTGAGGATGGGGGAGAGGATAGAATGGGGTAGGGATGGCAGGCAGGGCTTAGGGGATCCGGCTCCTCAAAAGGCGATAACTTCTACTATCAAACAATATAACTGTAATACTATTAGCTGAAAGAAAGCTAGTTTCTTAAATTCTTAAATATAACATAACATGTATTAAATCCATAAGACCTGAACTAGAACCTTAGGTGGGGGGAACTAGTAAAAGCTAAAGAAAAATATCCTGAGCAAATAGGTAAAGTTAAGTGGCGTCGTCAGGATCTTTTAGAGTTGGTGACTTTGCCGATTTCCTCTTTGCACGTTGCCCTCTTGGGGTCATTGCTTGCTGCCATGATGGCTAGTTAGGAAGGTGATGTAACATTGAGGCAGAGTGAAATGCCTCGAGGTCAGGATATGTGTGACATGCCACCTTGATGGCTGCAGAGATTCTGGCTATTATCCTCCTTTCGCCGGATGTAATGTGGATGCCGAACAGAATGAGCCAACGAAGTCCTTTTTTAAGAATGGAATACGTAAAAGCTTTTAGCAGTCTCTGTTTTTTCAGGATAGTAGCCGATAGGTCCTGGAAAAGCTGAATTTGCGTATCTTCGTATGTAATGTCTTGCTTTTCCCATTGCTCTGCGCAGGATCAAGTCCTTCGTGCGATAGTCAAGGAAACAGCATAAAACGTTTCTTGGGGGTTCTCCTTGGGGAGGCTTGGGTCGAAGGGATCTATGAACCCTAACAAGTTCCAACTCCTGGGGGTCATCTGCGTTGAATAGATTTTTAAAGATCTCTAGTACCGCCTTGCCCAGGGCTTCAAAGGCCACCAATTCGGGGAGCCCTTTAATCTGGATGTTGTTGCGGTGTTCGCGGTTTTCATGGTCCTCTAGGGTAACATGGATTGCAAGGAGTTGTGCTTCATGGGAGAGTAGACCGTCGAGAATAGCATTGGATTGTTGTGTCACCACATTTTGGGTAGTCTCTAGCGCCTCTATTCTGTAGCCTTGCATAGCCAGGTCCTGTTTTATTTCAGCCAACTCTTTACCTATCTGCGCAAGTGCTTTTGCTAGAATACGCTTAATAAAGAAGCGGGTCACAGTATTGTCTCTAGCCGAGCTCCCAGCATCAGATTCACTTTCAGGTTCAGAGTCAGAATCGTACATAGGAGTCAGGTCTGGATGTCTAGAGGATTTAGAAAGATCTGTGAGAGAACTCTGCTTTTTTAGAAATTGGTCCATATATGCTTGCGTTATAGCTTTACTGGTTTTGTTTGCACTTTTTGGGGGTTTTATGCTTGTTTTCCCCATATTCTCTTATAATATTTCTGAATGATTGTTGGAATCTGGTACAATGTCTCCCTCTGCTGGCAATAGAGGGCATTAGGATTGCATGTCACAATATAGATTAATCAAAGGGATGAACTTAGGTAATGCAAAAATGAGATCCTACTGGCATTTACGGTCTTTTGGCCCAACCCAGTGGGATGCAGAGCAGGGTAAACCGTTATATTGTAGGAATTGTGGAGGGATATATATAGACCCGATGTGTGGTCACTAAGACGTCCTCCTTCTAGATGGCAGCTGCAGGGATTATATGCTGAGGGTTCAGATGGTCAGATGAAAAACTGCCCCTATGGGATGGTTATGTGGCTGGGTTCAGGGTTTGCTATTGTTTGCTGTGGGGGATGAGGGATAAGGTCATGATCCCAATGGTTGGCTGCACTTATAAGAGCTGTAGGTAGTTTCTGCTCCTAAGTTTGTCACTATCATGTGAGGGAGACAGCATCCGGTGTGGGGTCACAGTTCTGTTATTAGTCTGTCCCTCAAGTGCAGGGCTCAGCCAGTCCTCCAGCGGCTTGACTAAGCAACCGAACGGCATCCACTGCCGCCCCTTCCAACACATGTGATTATGGTTGCTCTGCGTCGGTGGTGGGGTTATAGGCACCGCCGGCCCGCACCGCTTACCTCCTCCAGCTATCCGTACGGCTGCAATGACATCTGCGGTGCAATCCGGTGGTCCGCGGTGTCAGGCCCTCGCTGACTCCGCTCCCGAAGTCACCACCGCTGTTGTAATAATGGAGGGACCGGAAATGTCGGCAACCCTCAGCACCCTGTGTCCCCCTGCACCTCGCGTACCGGCAGCTCTTCAGCAACACAGCTAGGGGATCTGGGGCAGATCACTGGCATCAGTAGGAGCAGTCCTCCATGCTCAGAGGGGGTCAGGAAGCGTCTCAAGGAGTGGCAAGCCGGCTGGAGCACTCAGGCAGGGTGGGAGGCCCAGATGAGCCCCACCTGGAACTAGCGATATAGGCCCTGAATTCCTTCAATCTTCGGTCACATAGGATCCCAAGTGGTGTGTAAGTGAGATGCCACCCGCCCTGTGACAGTGCAGACGCTCTATGGGGTGGGATGGCTTGGATGGTACAAGCTGCCTAGGAGCTTAGTTAAGCACGACCTTCCTGGTCAGCGGCCATCTTGGATCTTTCACTTCTTAAATTCTTAACCTTGAAATGCTGTGCCCAAACCACAGCCTTGCTGCTATTGTGGCTCAATACAAAATGGTTTAAAGGGAACCTGTCACCTGATTTTAAGCCCCTACACTATCTCTAGCTGTCCCTACACCTTCCTAGCAGCTCCCTATCTATCCCTTTCTTATCTAAAGTGGCCCTATTAAACATGTGTAAAAGAAGTATAAACTTACTGCAGTCCCCGTGGTTGGGGGACTGGGTAGGCGTGGCCACGCTGCCTTCCTCACACCTCCGTGTTAAAATGCACGCCCCACTGGGCGGCATTATTCTGGGTCCTCTCTTCCCCCGGGATTTGGATTCTCCCGCCCTCTGTGTACTTCTATGCACTGGCCGGGCGTCACATCCGGCGCGGTGCATTATGGGGCCGGTCACGTGATCGGCCCTAGTGCATTATGGGCTTGATCACGTGATCGGCCCGGCTCCGCGCATGCGCAATGCGCTTATTGAGGCCGCGCCGGATGTGACGCCCGGCCGGTGCATAGAACTACACAGAGGGCGGGAGATTCCAAATACAGGGGGCAGAGAGAACCCAGAATAATGCCGCCCAGCGTGGCGTGCATTTTAACACGGAGGTGTGAGGAAGGCAGCGTGGGCACACCTACCCAGTCCCCCAACCACGGGGACTGCAGTAAGTTTATACTTCTTTCACACATGTTTAATAGGGCCACTTTAGATAAGAAAGGGATAGATAGGGAGCTGCTAGGAAGGTGTAGGGACAGCTAGAGATAGTGTAGGGGCTTAGAATCAGGTGACAGGTTCCCTTTAATGGATACATACCACTTTGCTGTGGTGTGAACCTAATATTTTGAAAAGTGGAGACTCTTGTTAGGGTCTCTCTGCTGTGTGGTGCATTCCTTGAGCAGGGCTCTCTGAGTGACAAGCCTGTAACTCATCCTCCTTTTACTCCTCCTCCGCTTTTTATGTAATGTAGAAAACTGCTGCCATTTTTTTCTTGTGACTCATCCAACTGTCAACTGAGTTTCACCCACCTCTGCAATTTAAGTGAATGTGAGCCACTTCATATTTTGAATTGATTTTGAAGAGTGTGGAGGCTGGTACAGACCGTGTCTCATGCACTCATGCTACGCCAATAAACTACTTTTACTCTAGGTAGATTGTTGTTCTTTTTCCTGGTGTCTGGCACTAATATGAGCAGTTTGTCAGCTTTTGGACAACTTTGAATGTGTTTTCTATGAGTTTCATGTTGCCTGCCATTGATTTAAATAAGGTTTGGAGGGTTTAGTGAACAGTTTGGCGAACAATTGAACACCCCACATTCGGTGAACCAAACCGAATTTAAAGAACTCAGGTGTTCACTCATCTCTAAATACTAGGCCGGACCCTGTTCCAGTTCCTGTGCCATTCAAGCAGGCCGCGCCATTCGCCCATTTTTATTCTGGGCCAATAGATGTCACTTTGATGGTATCTAGCCCTAATTTTTTTTAATCTGGTGTCTCTTTTTGCAGTCTCACTGTCTGTTTCCTGAATTTAGCTGGGCTATGTGTGTAGGATGCCTACATGTATCACTCACCCCTGTAAGGCTAGGGTCGCACATAGCAATCTGTTTTTGGAAGTGTTTTCCATGACCAATCCGTTTTTTTTTTGGGTGCTTTTTTAGCCTCCTGCACCTCTGAACGTTTTTTAGACTTGGTCATTCTTTGCCAAAAAATGCTAAAAAAAAACGGATCCGTTTTTTAAGGCACCAAAAAAACGGATGCGTTTTTCCATAGGGCCCCATGTTAAAAAACGGCACCCCAAAACGTTCCCAACAAAGTTTTTGGCTAAAAAACGCTCCTAGCTCCGATTTTGCATAATTAACCAATTTGCTTCTAACTCATATCTAAGGCCAGGGTCACATTTGCGGTTGGACCCTGGCCTGCCGGATTCCGGTTTCAACTTAGCAATTTTTCCATCACCGCATAGCGTTACCGCTATGCGGTGCTTTAAAACACTGCCCTTAGTTACCCGCTGTTTACCTGCACGACCTGTCATACAGGCAGCGGCTCGGAGGGCGGTTTACAGCGCCGCACAGGAAACGTTGCAGACACGGTTTCCTGTGCGGCGCTGTAAAACGCCCTCCGAGCCGCTGCCTGTGTGACAGGTCGTGCAGGTAAACACCGGGTAACTAAGGGCAGCGTTTTAAAGCACTGCATAGCGGTAACGCTATGCGGTGATGGAAACATTGCTAAGTTGAAACCGGAATCCGGCAGGCTAGTGGTACAACGCTAATGTGACCCTAGCCTAATTTTACCAATGTGTATGTGTTCAAAAAGCTTTGCATCTGTTAAATTTTTTATGTCTATCTATCTATCTATCTATCTATCTATCTATCTATCTATCTATCTATCTATCTAATCTATCTATCTATCTATCTAATCTATCTATCACAATGCATCATATATTATGCACATTACATTAGCTCTTGATGTAAACCACACCATTAAAATGTCTCAGTTGTACGCTGTGTGACATTTTTGCAGTATTACTTCATGCCTCATTCTGCATTTAAGGCATCATTATCGTAATTTTTGCTTAAGATGGATTGGTCATGATCCAGGAAGACAGCCTGTTTTAGATATCAGTAAAATGAAATAAATCCATTTACTGAAAGATAGAAATGCATTTTCCTATGGTTGTATCTGCTATATGTTTATACTGACATCTTTGTGAAAGCAATCCTTTTCTTGCCAGGTACAGTGACTTCACATTTCCTGCAGCACTTGTTATTCTGTAAAAAACTCACATGAATCCTATTATCATTGTATTATTATTATTATTTATTTGATTTATTTATTTTTTTTATTAAACTTACATAATTAATTATTATTATTGGAAATATAGGTCTTAGGGTAACTTTTTATTTACTGCAGGCAGGATAGGCCTGTGTGTTTTCAAATGACAGGACTGAATTTTAGCCTCAGTCTGTCCCTGGATAGCAATGTTCTATCTATAGCAGCTACAATATGAAATTATGAACCAAATCTGTTATATCCATATTGTGACTGCTCCATGGGAATAAGACATCACATGCACAGTGCTCTGTGAAAATTTGCCAATCTCAGAGCCAGTGTATCCTCACTTATATTGAGTCAAGCTGTGCCCATCTAGTTGGATTCTGGCTAGGAGTATGCATGTTGTATAATTGCGGCCACATGACCAATGTTTCCAGCTCTGTTCCCAGCTCTGATGCCAGAGAATCCTCACAGTGTACATTGCATGTGATGTAAGGAGTCACAAGTCTGTAGTCACAAAGAGTGACTGCAAACTTGTGCATTTAGGCCGGATAACTCTTTGTAGGGTGCAAAGCTCTTTGGACATATACCCTCTGGTCCAATACAATATATGTAGAAAAATGAGTAGCACTCCAATCCATTCTGAAAAATAAGGGACTTTTATTAGCCATGTGGATGATAAAAAGTCCTCATAAACTAACAATTATGCAGGGCACCACCATATCACTGAGATGTACTGAAAACATACCAAAAGGCAATACACAAAAAAGGTAAAGAAGCATTTCAAACTTCAATGGTCACCTTAAAATATACTATATTAATCAATATTAACACCCAGAGAGTAAAGACATTTTAATGTGTTTCCTCTTTGGGTATTAATACTATTTAATAAAGCACTTTTTTATGCTAATTTATGCTACCTATTTCTTTGTTTATATTCTTCCCATGAAATTCACATTTTTCTTAATATGTTAATGAGCTGTTTAAGGGAACCTGTCAGGTCCTCCCAGACCCCCAGACCCCCACCAATTCTGCACACATATCAAAATTACCTGCCTAACAGTCCTATGAAGTTATAAATCAGATCAAACATATTTCAAAAGTCTATGATATTCAAAATAGGGCTTTCATTAGTTGAGGGGACATTAGTTCTCCCAGCTAGTTGTCCCACTTTGCATATTATCACGCCCCTATGTGGGTGTGATGACATGCTTTACAAAAGTGCCGTCTTTGGAAGTGCTGTTCAAAGCCACATATGAGTGTGAGTTTGTTCCCCTTAGCGATGAGCTTCTCTGATACTGGGTGTACGTGTCCAGGTTTCAGAGATGCTCACTGCGCATGATCATAAGTTGACCGCTCTTCTGGTCACACACATAACTTTGATGTCAGGACTATGCTTCCCAGATTCATAAAAACAGACAACTTCTGCTCATGAATCTCTCTGAAGTTGTGACACATACCCTTGGCCTCAGAGAAGCACAATGCTGAGGGGAACAAAGCCACATGTGGAGCCTTGTATATGTACTGGCAAAGACACTACTTTTCTAAAGCATGTTATTACTCCCACAGAGGTATGAGAACATGCAAAATGGTTTGACTTGTCGGGGGGGGGGGGGGCGTTCAAAAATCCAGGCAAGGGTCAAGGGCAAAAACCAAGAGGGCAGTTGAGGTACAAAATCAATAGGCAGAGGCAGAGTCAGAAATCCAGGCAAGGTCAGACACGAAACTAAACACACACACTATCACTGGGGAACCAAAACTATATCTGGCGGCCTGCAAGACAGGCTCCAATGTATTTGAAGGGTGCGGTTACCTCCCATAGGCTGGAGCTCACAGCCTGATGACCTCATCCGGACCGCCCCTAGATCCAGGCCTGATGGAGATGCACGACTGGCTCCACCCACGCCACCTCTGACAGAAGAACGCAGGCTGCGCCCAACGGACACCTCTGCAGGGCCCGCTCCTCTGCGACCAACACCACCCAGAGGGAAACACAGCGGCGCTCAGCGACAGAGGCAGACGTCGCGGGAGCAGTTCCATATGAGGACAAGGCCCTCCTATCACCGGCGCCACCAGCCGAAAGAATCCGGCTCCTCCCAGCGGCCGAGGCAAGAACACCAGCCACCGAGTCCAATGGCGATGTGACAGTACCCCCCCCTCTACGAGGGGCCTCCGGACCCATAAAACCCGGTTTATTGGGATGAAGAAGATGAAACTTCCTGATCAAACCCTTGGCATGGATATTACTGGCAGGCACCCAGGACCTCTCCTCCAGACCATAGCCCTTCCAATGTACCAGATACTGCACAGATCCTCTCACTAAACGGGAATCAAGGATCCGTTGAACTTCGTATTCCACGGCACCCCCGACCAAGACCGGAGGAGGAGGGGACCGGACAGGACGAATCGGAGATCGGTACAATTTGAGAAGGGATTTATGGAATACATTGGGCAGTTTGAATGATTGAGGGAGCTTCAGACGAAAGGCTACAGGGTTAATCACGTCAATTATTTCATACGGACCAATAAACCTGGGACCTAGTTTGGCAGACGGCACTTTGAGCTTGATATTTTTCGTAGACAACCAAACTTTGTCCCCAACTCCCAGGTCCGGACCCTTGGAGCGCCGTTTATTAGCAGAAGACGCCTGCCTAGACTGAGCCCCCTTTAAGTTTTCGTTCACTTCAGACCAGATAGTCTTTAACTGATCTACGGACCTTTCTACTCCAGGGACGTCAGAAAGCCTAGAAGAAAATGAACAAAAGCGCGGGTGCAGCCCATGATTACAGTAGAAAGGGGTGGTCTTGATGGACTCTTGGTAATGGTTATTCATGGCAAATTCTGCTAGTGGCAGATGTTCCACCCAATCAGATTGATGCTCAGAGACATAACAACGTAGATACTGTTCGAGAGCTTGATTTGCGCGCTCGGTTTGACCATTGGTTTCAGGGTGATAGGCAGAAGAAAAAGAATAGTCAATTCCAATCCGTTTACAGAATGCCCTCCAAAATTTAGAAACGAACTGGGTGCCCCTGTCAGAAACAATATTCACAGGAACACCATGCAATCGCACAACATGATTAATGAATACTTTGCTCAGGGTCTCGGAATTAGGTAACCCGGACAGCGGTACAAAATGACACTGCTTGCTGAATCTGTCTACCACTACCCAGATACAAGTCTTCCCTTCTGAGAGTGGCAGGTCAGTAATAAAATCCATGGAGATATGAGTCCAAGGACCCTCAGGGGTAGGCAAGGACTGGAGCAACCCGGCAGGGCGGTTGCGGGGAGACTTAGCGCGAGCACAGGTTTCACAAGCCAGCACATATTCCTTACAGTCCTTTACTATGGTTGGCCACCACAAACTCCTGGTTACAAGTCTGATGGTGTTATTGATACCAGGATGCCCTGCGAGGACGGAATCATGAGATTCCTTAAGAACTTGGAGGCGGAATTTGGTAGGGACAAATAGTTTCTGGGCAGGAGTAGTGTCAGGGCCTGTTCTGGAGATCTACGAATCTCTTCCAGAAGATCCAAAGACACAGCCGAGACAACAATCCCCTTGGCTAAAATGGGAGTCGGTTCCACGTCCTCGACTTGTAAGGGGCAAAAACTTCGAGACAGGGCAGCAGCCCTCACATTTTTAGTACCCGGTCTGAAAGTGATCACAAAATCGAATCTGGAGAAGAACAAGGCCCATCTAGCCTGTCTAGGATTCAGTCTTTTCGCTGACTCCAAATAGGTTAGATTTTTGTGATCAGTAATTACGGTAATCCTATGTTTGGCGCCTTCGAGGAAGTGGCGCCATTCCTCGAAGGCCCATTTGATTGCCAACAATTCCCGATTACCTACATCATAATTCATCTCTGTAGAGGAAAATTTTCGGGAAAAGAAGGCACACGGACGAAGTTGAGTGAGAGATGCGGTGCCTTGTGATAGCACTGCTCCCACTCCAACTTCAGAGGCATCTACCTCTACAATGAAGGGGCGGTCCAAATCAGGCTGCACCAATATTGGATCCGCGGAGAAACACTATTTTAACTTAGAAAACGCATGAATGGCTTCAGGCTTCCAATTAACCACATCCGCCCCTTTACGTGTCAAATCAGTGAGAGGTTTGGCTATCTCTGAAAACCCTTTAATAAATTTACGATAATAGTTAGCAAAACCCAAGAATCGCTGCAGTGCCTTCAGAGACTTGGGTTGTACCCATTCCTTAATGGGTTTAATTTTGGCAGGATCCATGCGAAAACCTTTAGCCGATATAATATATCCCAAAAAATTTATCTCTTCCTCCATGAAGACACATTTCTCTAATTTGGCGAATAGAGAATGCTCTCTGAGTCTCTGGAGTACAGTTCGGACATGTCGGACGTGTGACCAAAGACCAGGAGAAAAAACCAGAATGTCGTCCAAATACACGACCACATATACACCACTGATATCTCTGAAAATTTCATTGACAAAATTCTGAAACACTGCAGGTGCGTTACTTAATCCGAACAGCATTACAAGATACTCAAAATGGCCGAGAGGCGTATTGAACACGGTCTTCCACTCATCGCCTTCTTTTATACGGACCAGGTTATATGCTCCCCTGAGGTCCAGTTTGGTGAAATACTTGGCTCCCAACAGCTGATTATAAAGATCAGGGATGAGTGGAAGAGGATACTGGTTTTTTACAGTGATCGGTATTCAATGCAAGGTCTGAGGCCGCCATCTTTCTTTCCCACAAAAAAGAAACCAACTCCTACTGGTGAGGTGGACGGTCTAATATACCCTTTTCTCAGACTGTCTGCTATGTAATCATTCATGGCCTGACGTTCTGGACCAGAGAGGTTAAATATTCTCCCTTTGGGAGACGAGAAGCAGGTATCAAATCTATGGCGCAATCATACTTTCCGTGAGGGGGTAATTTCTCTGATTCCTGAACAGAAAACACATCCTCAAAATCTCTAAAGGCATATGGTACAAAGGGAGGAGACTTGACCTTCACTTGGTTTACAGATAGCGAGATACAGTGTTCCTGACACTTTGGGCTCCAGCGCACGATGTCACCCAAGCGCCAGTCTATGACTGGGTTATGTTTACGTAACCATGGCATGCCAAGGATTACTGCAGATGATAAATTATTGATAGCAAAAAATGACACATTTTCAGCATGTAACGACCCCACCAGCATTGACACTTCCTTAGTGACAAATTCCACTCCACCCTGGATGAGGGGAATGCCATTAACTGCAGTGGTTCTAATGGGGGCATTAAGCCTTAGTAGTGGTACACCAAGAGTTCTCGCTACCTGGAGATCTATGAAATGCCCCTCTGAACCACTGTCAACATAAGCCTCTAAACACACAGATTTCTTAAGGTAAGATAAAGAAATAGGTAATAAAACTTTGGCAGCATCCGCTGGCAATACCTGTGCACCCGGGCAGGCAGAGCCAGAGCCCCCCAGGTGCTGACATCCAGGGTATGAGGCCTTCTGATCTCCAGTGTTCATGCAGAGGACTCCAGCTTGTGGCTTGTACAGCATGTTTGAATGAGATGATGGGAGTGTTCCTCCACAGGACTGAGAAGCTAGACACAGGTGCTTTGAGGGAGCAATCAGCAGACACAGCTCAGAGAAAAGAAAAAAAAAACCATTGGGAAAAGGAGAGGAGGAAAAAAAAGGTAAAAGGAATGCTTTATATATAGTCTATCTATATATATATAAAGAATGGTATGGCCAGATATAATGTGACGACCATCCCCTGTGAGGCCGAGCTGCTGGTAGGCAGCACCCCGAGAAACCCCGAGACCCTTAACCCCTATACAGGGATCTGGAATTACAGCGGAGCCCAGGGGGTAGCTGCCTATATGAGCAACAGAGCCGGGTAGGTCGCCAGGGGAAAATCAAGACCCGAAAAACGAAGTCAGAAGTCCGAGTCAAAACCGAGAGGGCAGCGAATGTACAAAATCGTCAGGCAGTAGCAGAGTCAAAAATCCAGGCAAGGGTCAAGGGCAAAAACCAAGAGGGCAGTTGAGGTACAAAATAAATAGGCAGAGGCAGAGTCAGAAATCCAGGCAAGGTCAGACACGAAACTAAACACACAAACTATCACTGGGGAACCAAAACTATATCTGGCGGCCTGCAAGACAGGCTCCAATGTATTTGAAGGGCGCGGTTACCTCCCATAGGCTGGAGCTCACAGCCTGATGACCTCATCCGGACCGCCCCTAGATCCAGGCCAGATGGAGATGCACAACTGGCTCCACCCACGCCACCTCTGACAGAAGAACGCAGGCTGCGCCTAACGGACACCTCTGCAGGGCCCGCTCCTCTGCGACCAACACCACCCAGAGGGGAAACACAGCGGCTCTCAGCGACAGAGGCAGACGTTGCGGGAGCAGTTCCATATGAGGACAAGGCCCTCCTATCACCGGCGCCACCAGCTGAAGGAATCCGGCTCCTCCTAGCGGCCGAGGCAAGAACTCCAGCCACCGAGTCCAATGGCGATGTGACAGTTTCAAGATGTGTTTGTGTATGGAAATACATGAAAGGACTGTTAGGAAGTGAATTTTGATGTGAGCCCACAACTTCTGGTGCTTTATGGGTCATAGAAAACCTGACAGGTTCTAATTGAGATCTACTTGAGGGAGGAGATCCAAGATGGCCGCTGACCAGGGAGGTTGCATCTGACACAGCTCCCTGCCAAACTCCACCATCCGAGCCATCCAGCCTCAGAGAACACATAATCTGCCATCATAGATACACCAGCTGCAACTCACAACACCAGGGACACAAAGGATCTGGATCTTAAAGCCTACAGAGAATCTGATCTCTCTCCTCAGGTTGGTGAATGCTGCACTCCCCCTCCCTGCTTCAGACTGTCTGAATTCCTCCCTGCTCCTGGACACCTAACACTGCCAGCCCGCAAATCCCTGATACATATTGTGATATTATCGGGGCTCTGTGAGGGTGAGGAGACTCCATCAAATCAGCAGGGAGCAGAGATAAGATAAGAGAAGTGCGGAACCAGAGAGAGAGAAGCTCATTTCTGCCCATGCAGCTATTAATGAGGGACACAGACAGTGCTCACATCAGTTAAGATACATAGAGGTGCTGCAGGGCTTCAACACTGCTGGCCCCAGCACTTAAAACTGCTCAGAGGCTCCCAGACAACTCAAGATAACAGCTGGTGTTGCCAGGACTGTTTTGCTCTCTAATTTCTGGTGGCTGAAGGCACTGCTACCATCAAACATACAGACTTCACCTCTGCAGCTGCTTGGAAAAGAGCCCCTATTGTCATCTAGGGAGCCTTGCTGAAACTATTGGTGACAGGGGGGGCTGCTCTGGAGGTGCACTGAGGGAGGCAAGCTCTGCCTCATATAATCTCCTGGCAATTATAACACCGCGGCCCTTACAGGACCTTATAACTCTGATCCCAGAGTATATATAAGTGGCTGGCATCACACTTGTCATCGCAGGGACATCCTGACTCGCTGTGAACTACTACAGAGCAGATTTCATCCATGTGCTGTGGGACTCTGATCCCTGTACATAAAGACATTCTTTACACCAGGGGTCTCAAACTCGCGGGCCGCGGGCCACATGCGGCCCCTGGGGCTTCCCTGTGTGGCCCCCGGCACCTTGGACAATTGACCATGCTGACGGCGGTCCAGTGCAAGGGGCCGCCGCGGTCTCTGCTATAATATTACTTACGGCCGCTGCCGCTTCACTCCAACGCTCGCTCTGCCCCTCTGTAAGTTCAATGCAAGCCATCAGCCAATGAGAGGCCCGCAGGTGACGTCATACACCGAGGTCACCTGCGGGCCTCTCATTGGCTGACTGCGGCTTGCAATGAACTGGCAGAGTGAAGCGGCCGGAAGTAAGATTATAGCAGAGACCGCGGCGGTCCCATGCACGGGACCGCCGCCAGCATGGTTAGCATAGCAAAAGTGTGTGTTAATGTGTGTGTTAATGTGTGTGTTAATGTGAGTGTTAATCTGAGTGTTAATGTGAATGTTAATGTGAGTGTTAATGTGTGTGTTAATGTGTGTGTTAATATGAGTGTTAATGTGTGTGTTAATGTGAGTGTTAATGTGAGTGTTAATGTGAGTGCCTGTGTGCCTGCCTGTGTGCCTGCCTGTGAGCCTGCCTGTGAGCCTGCCTGTGTGCCTGCCCGTGAGAGTGCCTGTGTGCCTGCCTGTGTGCCTGCCTGTGAGCCTGCTTGTGAGCCTGCCTGTGAGCCTGCCTGTGTGCCTGCCTGTGTGCCTGCCTGTGTGCATGCCTGTGAGAGTGCCTGTGTGCCTGCCTGTGAGCCTGCCTGTGTGCCTGCCTGTGAGAGTGCCTGTGAGCCTGCCTGTGTGCCTGCCTGTGTGCCTGCCTGTGAGCCTGCCTGCCTGCCTGTGAGCCTGCCTGTGTGCTTGCCTGTGTGCCTGCCTATGTGCCTGCTTGTGAGCCTGCCTGTGAGCCTGCCTGTGTACCTGCCTGTGAGCCTGCCTGTGTGCCTGCCTGTGAGCCTGCCTGTGTGCCTGCCTGTGAGCCTGCCTGTGAGTCTGCCTGTGAGAGTGCCTGTGAGCCTGCCTGTTAGCCTGCCTGCCTGTGTGCCTGCCTGTGAGAGTGCCTGTGTGCCTGCCTGTGAGAGTGCCTGTATGCCTGCCTGTGAGAGTGCCTGTGTGCCTGCCTGTTAGCCTGCCTGCCTGTGTGCCTGCTTGTGAGCCTGCCTGTGAGCCTGCCTGTGTGCCTGCCTGTGTGCCTGCCTGTGAGAGTGCCTGTGTGCCTGCCTGTGAGCCTGCCTGTGTGCCTGCCTGTGAGAGTGCCTGTGAGCCTGCCTGCCTGTGAGCCTGCCTGTGTGCCTGCCTGTGTGCCTGCCTATGTGCCTGCCTATGTGCCTGCTTGTGAGCCTGCCTGTGTGCCTGCCTGTGAGCCTGCCTGTGAGAGTGCCTGTGAGCCTGCCTGTTAGCCTGCCTGCCTGTGTGCCTGCCTGTGAGCCTGCCTGTGTGCCTGCCTGTGAGAGTGCCTGTGTGCCTGCCTGTGAGAGTGCCTGTGTGCCTGCCTGTGAGAGTGCCTGTGTGCCTGCCTGTGAGAGTGCCTCTGTGCCTGTCTGTGAGAGTGCCTGTGTGCCTGCCTGTGAGCCTGCCTGCCTGTGTGCCTACCTGTGAGCGTGCCTGCGAGTTTGTACAGAAGTGTGTGATTATAACAGAAGCGCTAGAGCACAGGAGGCACACGTTTAATTAACTTTGATATACCACAACACGTTTCCACGGCAGTCCGCCGTCTTCATCAGGTGGATTTACGTGATGAAGACGGCGGACCGCCGTGGAAATGCATTGTGGTATATCAAAGGTAATTAAACGTGTGCCTCCTGTGCTCTTGCGCTTCTGTTATAATCTCACACTTCTGTACAAATATCATATCCCCATCCTAGGGTTGCAGCAGGAGCAGCTGTGAACCAGAGTCACCGCTAACAGAATCCAAAGGACCTGCGGTGATGTAGCTGAGAACGGCACAGGGACAGGTGATCGGCTTGCTCGAGTCACCTGACCGGAAGAAGGAGCTGCTCGTGGAGGAAACCCTGACCGCTGGAGTCCGGAGCCATCCACTGTGATACGCCGAGGTTGTGCAGGGTTGCACAACCTGCAAAGGTGAGATGCGAACCCCCCACATCTGTTATTGTCGCCCTCACTAGACCACCAGGTACCGCTCATCGGTTGTGGTTCCCCCCCCCCTTTTGTTCCACATGAGTGACAGTGAGTGAGTGTGTTAGTGTGTGCGTGAGTTAGTGTGTGATAAGAATTCAGACCAGGTTGGGGACATCAGTAAAAAAGGGGTCCAGCATAGGGGACATTACTGCACTATGGGGGTGAGGATGGTGACATCACTACAAAAGGCGCCAGAATGTGGACATTACTACACTGTGGGGGCCAGAATGGGGACATCGCTACAAAAGGGGATCAGCATGGGGGACATTACTACACTATGGGGGCCAGGATGGGGGACATTACTACAAAAGGGGACCAGCATGGAGGACATTATTACAAAAGGGGACCAGCATGGGGGACATCACTACAAAAGGGGACCAGCATGGGGGACATCACTGCAAAAGGGGATCAGCATGGGGACATTACTACACTATGGGGGCCTGGATGGGGGACATTACTACAAAAGGGGACCAGCATGGAGGACATTATTACAAAAGGGGACCAGCATGGGGAACATTACTGCAAAAGGGGACCAGGTTGGGGATATTAGTACAAAAGGGGACCAGCATGGGGGACATCACTGCAAAAGGGGATCAGCATGGGGGACATTACTACACTATGGGGGCCAGGATGGGGGACATTACTACAAAAGGGGACCAGCATGGAGGACATTATTACAAAAGGGGACCAGCATGGGGAACATTACTGCAAAAGGGGACCAGGTTGGGGACATTACAACAAGAAAAGGGACCAAGATGGGGACATTACTACAAGAAAGGGGTCAGGATTTTGACATTACTACATTGAACAAAAAAATCTGGTATTACTAAAAATGTCACTTAGGCTGCTTTCATATCACGCTTTGCGCTGTTCGCGGCAGTTGCGGTGAAAAAAAACGCAACTGCCGCGATTACCGCATAACGGCCGCGATCGTGGCACACTTGCGGCAAGCCCCATACAATGTCTATGGGGCTTTCGGTAAGTGTGCGGCAGGTGCGGGCGCGAAAAAAACCGCGGTATGCAGCATTTTTTTTTGCAGCCGCAAGTGCTGAAACCACACTTGCTGCACACTTACCGCAAGCCCCATAGACATTGTATGGGGCTTGCCGCAAGTGTGCCACGATCGCGGTCGTTATGCTGTAATCGCGGTAGTTGCGTTTATTTCACCGCAACTGCCGTGATCAGCATTTACCGCTGATGTGAAAGCACCCTTAGTCCTACAAGCAATGCGGCCCCCCGATATCAATATTTTTCTATGTGCGGCCCACCAACCCAGCCGAGTTTGAGACCCCTGCTTTACACCAATTTTTCCCCCTCTCATATAGGATTACAGCACCACTGCTCTACAGCCTCTGCAGCATTCAGATTTATTAACTCTTTGTCAACTCTTGAGGTGCTAAATGCCATACGGTCCTATAGTGTAACATCTTCTGGATCTCCACACACTTACTACTTCTCTGTGACTACGGATATATAAAATCATGTAAAGTCTCTTGAATATGCAGTAGAGGCTAACGGGTTATAAGAACCACATAAGATTTAACTCTCGTACTGTCTGACAATGGTGAAAACCACGAGCAAACCTGTAAAGTCAAATACCAAATCCGACAACACCACTTCTCAGGCAGACTTGGATAAGTTTCTCAAGAAACAAGCCGGTATGTCTTCTTTATCTAAAACATCTCGACAACTTCTCACTGATGACCCCACTGAATCTGAACCTGAAAGTGAGGTGGAAACTGAAGAAACATCCAAAAATCCTCCACTCACTAGGTCTTTCCTTAAAAGGATCTTGAATAAAGCCATTGAGCCGGTCCTAAAAGAACTTTTGGATATTAAGCAGGACCTTTCACAGTTGGGCCATCGGGTTGAATCTCTAGAATCTTCCCACTCAGACATAGTCCAACACTCTAACTCCACTGTACTGAGTTTACAACATCATGAAGACCACCTTAATCAGATATTCTTAACTCTGGAAGACCACGAAAACAAGGAAAGGCGCAACAATCTACAATTGAAGGGCATACCTGAAACCATTAGCCAGGATGCTTTTGGCCCTGGCATCACGGATGTGTTTCACTCCATACTACTACCAGATGACCCGCAGACAATCGAGATGGTGAGGGTCCATAGAGCTCTGCGCCCGAAACCACCCCCTGAAGAAACCCCCAGAGATGTCATTTGCTGGTTCCTCGATTTTAGAACCAAAGATCTTCTTCTGCATAGGGCGAGAGAGGCGACTGACATCTCCTGCAATGGTTCGGTAATATAAATTTTTCAGGATCTGTCGACAATCACTCTCAACAAGCGGAGGCTCTTGAAGCCTTTTACGACGAAACTATACCAGAGACACTTTCCTTATAGGTGGCTGTACCCATTTGGCATTTCCATTTCTGCTAATGACAAGCTTTTTCAAGTGCGAACCTCTGCAGATATTAAAAGGGTTTGTAAAGACCTTGACATTGTGCTTGAACACTACCCAAATCTGAAAGCGGTCAACTCTGCATAACTGCTAAAACCTCTTCCACAACTTCCAAACTGGCAGACGAATTTGACCCCTAAATCCCAAAGGCTCAAGCGTCGCACCACTAAACCAGCTGGGATCCACGATGGGGACGACCCAGCTGGCTGATAGATCAGTCGGAACTTTGTTGTTCTCCACAGGTCCCGTGGATATAGGGATCATGCCCTGCTTACACACTGACAAGACTAAAGGGACAACTCTTGAGGACTGGTAGAGAGTTTCTGCTTTACCAATGTCCGATTAGATTTGCTCCTACTTATGACTCATGTAGTGGGCAACGGTTCTTTTTCAAGACACCACGTTTCCTATTGATTGTTGCTCACTACATTCACCTTACCCCTTCTTTTTTTTTCCCCCCTTCCTTCCCCCACCCCCCACCTTCCCGACTGTTTCTTTACCCGACTCCCTTAAAAGGACTTAATGCGTAACCTATCTTGAAGATGTCTGTTTAGCATTCTCTGAGGATGTGACACGACCCTCCTGACATCCATGACTTGAACAAAACTAGGCCTTCCCTACTCCTCGACCACCTATTATTATTATTATTATTTATCTATATTCTTTATCCTCATATATTCATATATTTATTTATATTCTTTATCCTATATTCTTTATCCTCAATTCCTCTCCTACCCTCTCCTCACCCTTTCCAACACCTATCTCCACGTTTGTTCGGACACTTGTTATAGGTTTAACCAGGATTTTCCACAAGGTCCATACTGTTATTTTCCATGTTTGGGTTATGTGAGTTTTACTATCACGGCCTACCCGTTGGCCTCTGCAACTACTCTGCTCGTTTATAGCTTAATGTCAATTACAACACTACTGCACCCCCTTCCGGGGTGTAATGGCTGCATACTATACAATGTTTTTTCATGTATTCATTGAATTTCGCTTATTTCTTCTTGCATTTTCTACCTTCTCACTTACTTTCCCCTATTCTCATTTCTCCCACTCATCTACACCCCTGGAACCTGTGGAGGGTCGGTTGTTGATTAAACCTTCATTTCATTATCTCATGCCATGACATCGTCACGTAAGTTGTACAGAATTGTCTCTCATAACGTACATGGTATTAATTCCCCAATTCCCAGGTCGCAGACTTTACATCATTTTAAAAAGAATGGGTATGATATTCTATTTTTACAGGAGACTAATTTTATAACTGCTAAAACCCCACCTTCGAAAAAGGCTATTATAGCAACTGGTTCCATGCCCTATCTCCTCAGAGGGGTGCACGAGCAGGATTGATTGCATTCGCAAAAGATATCCTCTTTCCTTTACAGGACAGTCTGGTTGATCCAGAAGGCCGGTATCTATTGTTAAAGGGCCTCCTCGGAGGTAATTTAGTGACACTGGGAAACTTCTACGCCCCCAATAAACAACGTCTAAAATGGATCCGTAAATCCCTCCGCAAACTTGATCTTTTTAGGGAAGGCTCTGTCTTGCTGGGGGGATGACTTAAATGTGGCGTTGGAGCCCATGTTGGATACATCCTCTGGGAAGGGCACGATCGCCTTACGTGATTTGGCCCAAATCAAATCCTCGCTTCACTCCATGGGATTAGTAGATGCCTGGAGATACTTCCACCCTCGACAGAACTTATACATTCTATTCCCATCCCCACAATACGTATCACCGTATTGGCTACTTATTGATCTCCAGAAATGCTCTTACCACTACGTCAGATGTAGATATTCTCCCTGCCCTGTACTCGGATCACGCCATGGTTATAATTGAACTGGAACTTGATAAACTCCTTTCCACCTGTAGAACTTGGAAACTTAATGAATCCCTACTCTTGATGGAAAACGTTAAGAACAAAATTCAAACAGCCATCAAAGAATATTTTTCCATTAACGTCACACCCGATATGGATCCGATATTGGTCTGGGAGGCTCACAAAGCCACAATTAGGGGGTATTATGTCTGAGGCGTCCCATATTAATAAATAGCGGAGGACTGAATTGGAATCTCTCTATCGGGACATAGCTGATTTAGAGATACAACACCAACGATCACTACTCCACGATATAATAATCCAACTGACTGAACGCAGACAACGCTTGAAAGACCTACTAAACAAGCAAGCTGTGAAATACTTCACCTCATGGAGGAACTTATGATATCGCTGATTAAAAGGCGTTAGTCTCGCACTTTTATACATAAGATCAAAACAACCTATGGGCATATGTCACTGAACTATGACCAAATCACTGACACCTTTTTGTCCTTCTATAAAGATTTATATCAACTGGGGTTACATGAGCCAGGGGCAGCTAAATCACAGAGGACGTAAGATATAGACGCCCTCCTCTCCTCCTTGTCCCTACCACATTTAACAGCAGAGCAACAGCTGTGGCTAGTCAGACCTTTTGAAGTGTTGGAACTCCAGTCCACCCTGTCGGCAAACTCGAAAGGAAGGCACCTGGACCAGACGGGTTCTCAAACTGTTGTTATAAGACATTTTTATTTGATTTGAGCCCACATCTGCTAAAAATGTGCAACGCACTGCTGCAACACAGCTCTCTCCCCCCTCAATCTCTGGAAGCGCATATATCCCTTCTGCATAAGGAAGGCAAGGACCCTACGGTTGCGGGAGTTATAGGCCTATTTCTCTGCTAAACGTAGATTTAAAAAAAAAAGCAAGTTTAATGGCTAAACGTTTGGCGGGGCTATTGCCTCAACTTGTCTCTTTGGAACAGACTGGGTTTGTGCAGGGGAGAGAGGGGAGAGATAGCATGAGCAGGATTCTGCATCTAATGCAATGGGCAAAGTTACACCGTCTTCCTCTGGTTCTTTTAAGTACAGATGCCGAGAAGGCTTTTGATAGGGTGGACTGGACATTCCTGCACAGAACTCTATCGGCCTTCCATTTCCTACCGCCCATTATAGAGGCGATATTTAAAATGTATTCTTCCCCTTCGGCAAGACTCCGAATCAACAATATGTTGTCCAACCCCTTTCTCATCCAGAACGGCACGAGACAGGGGTGCCCCTTATCACCACTTCTCTTTGTCTTAGTCATGGAACCTCTTCTTCGAAGCATCCAGCTAAATAAAGACATCAAGGGAGTCCAGATACGATCGGTTCATCATAAGTCGGCCGCATTTGCGGATGAGTTGCTGGTGATTCTTTCCGACCCGGATGGGGGTATCCCTGCTCTCGTGCAAACTTTGGATGATTATAGCTACATGTCTAACTATAAAATCAACCTGTCGAAATATGAAGCACTTGCTATTAATATCCCTAAAACGTCCATTGATAGATTCAAAATCCATTCAATTGGCCACCCGGCTGCATTACGTATCTTGGGGTTAAAATCGGGCGCTCGGCTGACGACCTTCTTAGTCTTAATATTCTACCAGCATTGGAGGGGGCAGTGGAGATGGTGAAGTTCTGGAGAGTCCCTTTTATCTCTTGGATTGGGAGGAAAAATTTACTCAAAAGCATAATTCTACCAAAATTCCTCTATTTATTTCAAATGCTCCCAATCCATATCCCTGACCGAACCCTTTCTAAGATACATTACTTTTTCTCGCATTTTATATGGAACAATAGAAGCCCCAGAATCAATTTCTCGACTCTGATGCTGCCGCATTCTCGGGGAGGGATGGGAGCCCCAGACATATCTAAATACTACAAAGCGGCCATACTAACCAGAGTGGTGAAATGGATTAGAGGCTCCCCAAACAAACTCTGGCTATCAATCGAAGAACATCTTTCGCCAATGTCATTGAGACCCCAAGTAGGGCTGGGCGATTAATCGAATTAATTCGATTAATTCGCCCCCTGATGTGGCCACGATTCTGATTTTTTCAAAATCGTGTAATTCGATTTAAAATGGCGCCCCCCCATGGCTATACAGGGCGGCGGCGGCGGGGATAAGTACAATGACATTGTGCGCCTCCACACTTCCGCCTTGTAGATGCCACAAACAATGTGACTTTGGCGGGAGGCGGGGGACTTGTGGCGCTGCAGCCGGGAGCCGTGTGACCTGCGGCAGACATGGGGAGCGTCTTCCTGGATCGGGGGCTCGCAGGGCAGCAGCCGTAATCCGGTGCACGGCCGGCGGATGGGGCTGCAATGTCGGTGTTTCCACATGAGCATGGCTGCTCAGTCCAGAGATGGGGGAGACCGGAGCAGCCAGCAGCACTGTGCGGGAGTGATCGGCACCATCCCCGGCTCCAGGTCAGTGTGTGCACCGCTGAGGCTCCATAGACAGTGCAGGGAGCAATCACTGCAGTCTGGGGCTGGTGCACTCACCAGTGTCCTCCATACACCACTGGGTCTGCTGCTATATACACCACTGGGGCTGCTACTGTGTACACCACTGGGGCTGCTACTGTGTACACCACTGGGGCTGCTGCTATATACACCACTGGGGCTGCTTTTGTGTACACCACTGGGGCTGCTACTGTGTACACCACTGGGGCTGCTTCTGTGTACACCACTGGGGCTGCTGCTATATACACCACTGGGTCTGCTTCTATATACACCACTGGGGCTGCTACTGTGTACACCACTGGGGCTGCTACTGTGTACACCACTGGGGCTGCTGCTATATACACCACTGGGGCTGCTTCTGTGTACACCACTGGGGCTGCTACTGTGTACACCACTGGGGCTGCTACTGTGTACACCACTGGGGCTGCTTCTGTGTACACCACTGGGGCTGCTGCTATATACACCACTGGGTCTGCTTCTATATACACCACTGGGGCTGCTACTGTGTACACCACTGGGGCTGCTGCTATGTACACCACTGGGGCTGCTGCTATATACACCACCGGGGCTGCTGCTATATACACCACCGGGGCTGCTGCTATATACACCACTGGGGCTGCTGCTATATACACCGCTGGGGTTGCTACTGTGTACACCACTGGGGCTGCTGCTATATACACCACTGGGTCTGCTTCTATATACACCACTGGGGCTGCTACTGTGTACACCACTGGGGCTGCTACTGTGTACACCACTGGGGCTGCTGCTATATACACCACTGGGGCTGCTGCTATATACACCACTGGGGCTGCTGCTATATACACCACTGGGGCTGCTGCTGTATACACCACTGGGGCTGCTACTGTATACACCGCTGGGGCTGCTACTGTGTACACCACTGGGGCTGCTGCTATATACACCACTGGGTCTGCTTCTATATACACCACTGGGGCTGCTACTGTGTACACCACTGGGGCTGCTACTGTGTACACCACTGGGGCTGCTACTGTGTACACCACTGGGGCTGCTACTGTGTACACCACTGGGGCTGCTACTGTGTACACCACTGGGGCTGCTGCTATATACACCACTGGGGCTGCTGCTATATACACCACTGGGGCTGCTACTGTGTACACCACTGGGGCTGCTACTGTGTACACCACTGGGGCTGCTACTGTGTACACCACTGGGGCTGCTGCTATATACACCACTGGGGCTGCTGCTATATACACCACTGGGGCTGCTGCTGTATACACCACTGGGGCTGCTACTGTATACACCGCTGGGGCTGCTGCTCTATACACCGCTGGGGCTGCTTCTGTAACACTGCTGGGGCCTATATACTACACTGCTGGGGGCTGTATACCTGTGCTGGGGTCCACCCTCGGCTTATACAAGAGTCAATAGGTTTTCCCAGGTTTTGGGGGCAAAAGTAGGGGGGTCGGCTTATACAAGAGTATATACGGTACCTCTTAGTTTTTCTCTTTATTCATCAAAGAAAAGCAAAAAAATAAAAATAAAAAAAAAAATCGAGATTTAAATCGAAAATCGTCCATAGGTTTAAATAAAATCGAGATTTTGATTTTTTTCAAAATCGCCCAGCCCTAACCCCAAGCATTATTGATAGACTTCCAAAATAAGTCTTACATGCCCCCAAATACTCTTACACGTGCAGTTCTCAATATCTGGAAAAAAGAACAACACAAACTGGTGCCTCCTCTGTCCCCCATTCTCACTCTCCAGGACTTTACAGGGCCTCTATTGCTGCAACCACATACCGTGGGCACTCTTGACGCGAGACCCACTAGAGCCCCAACCATCTTAATAGACCAGCTGTTCCTCGATGGTGCTTTCCTGTCATTTGCGGAAATACAGCAATCTGACCATTTACGCATGATGTCCTTCCTGCAATATAACAGATTGAAGTCCTATGTACATAAATGGAGGACGCATATGACTTGCTTAGACGCCTAACTCCATTCGATCAGCTTTGTGTACAATCACAACCTCCTTCGAAAACTGCTTTCAACACTTTACAAATGCCTGGTGCACGAAAAGGCTAATGTTAAACGAGCCTTTCTAGGAGTTTGGGAACGTGACTTAAACATTCAATTCATGGATGACCAGATCAACCAGATCTATAATCGATCCCACGGTCCATCGCCGTGTGTTAGGAACTTTGTAGTGCCACCTTTTGCTGCGATTACAGCTACAAGTCGCTTGGGGTATGTCTCTATCAGTTTTGCACATCGAAATACTGAAATTCTTGCCCATTCTTCCTTGCAAAACAGCTCGAGCTCAGTGAGGTTGGATGGGGAGCGTTTGTGAACAGCAGTTTTCAGCTCTTACCACAGATTCTCGATTGGATTCAGGTCTGGACTTTGACTTGGCCATTCTAACACCTGGATACGTTTATTTTTGAACCATTCCATTGTAGATTTTGCTTTATGTTTGGGAACACTGTCTTGTTGGAAGATAAATCTCCGTCACAGTCTCAGATCTTTTGCAGACTCCAACAGGTTTTCTTCCAGAATGGTCCTGTATTTGGCTCCGTCCATCTTCCCATCAATTTTAACCATCTTCTCTGTCCCTGATGAAGAAAAGCAGGCCCAAACCATGATGCTGCCACCACCATGTTTGACAGTGGGGATGGTGTTTTGAGGGTGGTGAGCAGTGTTGCTTTTACACCAAACATATTCTTTTGCATTGTGGCCAAAAAGTTCAATTTTGGTTTAATCTAACAAGAGCATCTTATTCCACATGTTTGGTGTGTCTCCCAGGTGGCTTGTGCAGCGTATGACTGATTGTTGTCCTATGGACAGACTCTCCCACCTCAGATGTAGATCTCTGCAGTTCATCCAGAGTGATCATGGGCCTTTTGGCTGCATCTCTGATCAGTCTTCTCCTTGTTCGAGATGAAAGTTTTGGGTCTTGGTAGATTTGTAGTGGTCTGATACTCCTTCCATTTCAATATGATCGCTTGCACAGTCCTCCTTGAGATGCTTAAAACTTGGGAAATCTTTTGGTATCCAAATCCGGCATTAAACTTTGTCACAACAGTATCTTGGACCTGTCTGGTATGTTCTTTGGTCTTCATGATGCTCTCTGCACTTGAAACAGAACCCTGAGACTATCACAGAGCAGGTGCATTTATACGGAGACTTAAGTACACACAGGTGGATTCTATTTATCATTACCAGCCATTTAGGACAACATTGGATCATTCAGAGATCCTCACTGAACTTCTGGAGTGAGTTTGCTGCACTGAAAGTAAAGGGGCCAAATAATATTGCATGCCCCACTTTTTAGTTTATTATTTGTTAAAAATGTTTAAAATATGCAATAAATTTCGTTCCACTCCACTATTGTGTCCCATTTGTTGTTGATTCTTCACAAAAATTTTTATATCTTTATGTTTGAAGCCTGAAATGTGGCAAAAGGTTGATAAGTTCAAGGGGGCCGAATACTTTCACAAGGCACTGTATTTATTATTGACCTTGTAGGGGACATGCAGAGTAGAATCTCAATATTTGCAGATGACACTAAACTCTGCAAGGTAATCAATACAGAGGAGGACAATTTTATATTACAGGAGGATTTATGTAAACTAGAAGCTTAGGCTGAAAAATGGCAAATGAGCTTTAATGGTAATGGTAATTGTAAGCTCTTTTGAGCAGGGTCACCTTCATTTCTTGCTTTATTTATTGTATTTTCTTTTTTACACTGATTCTATGCCTATTGTTTGGTTTAATCTGCCCACCGCTGCCAATCATTCTCTCCCGGTGGGCAGATTAAACATGCAGGGGGTGTGAATCTGCCCTTCAGCTCCAGACTCTAGCCACCTCCTTAATGGCTGGAGCATGTAAGTTTTCTAAGTGTATTATCTCGGGGTACAGGGCTGCTCAAGTGCTGGGTGACCCCTTGCCTGGATGCTGCAGACATGCTGCATCCAGTGCTGTAATTAGATCAACATGCCTGGTTTGGTGACAGGGTCCTCTTTAAGACTGATTTTTCAAAGCTTTTATGTACTGATGAAATTAGAGTGACTCTTGATGGGCCAGAGGCTGGATCAGTAAAGGGCAGAGAGCTCCACTCCGACTCAAGGTGGAGGTGGGGTACTGGTATGGGCTGGTATCATCAAAGATGAACTTGTGGGACCTTTTCGGGTTGAGGATGGAGTGAAGCTCAACTCCCGGACCTCCTGCCAGTTTCTGGTAGACAACTTCTTCAAGCAGTGGTACAGAAAGAAGTCAGTATTGTTCAAGAAAACATGATTCTCATGCAGGACAATGCTCCATCACATGCATCCAACTACTCCACAGCGTGGCTGGCCAGTAAAGGTCTAAAAGAAGAAAAAATAATGACATGGCTCCCTTGTTCACCTGATCTGAACCCCATAGAGAACCTGTGGTCCCTCCTAAAATATGAGATCTATAGGGAGGGAAAACAGTACACTGTGGCTGTGGTGGCTGCTGCACGCAATGTTGATCATGAATGTATTGCCCCGCTAGTCAGCACGCTACAAAATGGTACTGCACCCCTAACAGAAGGTGCAGTATGCTTTGTTCTGGTAAGGAGTAGTAGAAGCCTGAAGCTGCAGCACCACACACACACACCTAGTGATAGGGGACCAATTAGACACCCATTACTAGGGTAATCGGTCTTGGTGGGAGGAGAGCTAGGTTATATAGTAAGTGGGGAAAGAAGATCAGTGAGCAGTGCAGTGAAGAGCAGCAGAAGTACTGTGGTCAGAAGCAGAACAGAACAGAGAAGAGTGCAGAAGTTGGATAGAGAACAGAACAGCTGAGGAGAAATAATGAGGAGGGCACCACAACCTGGTGACCCAGAAGAGAAAGGGGCAGATAGAGGGTAACCAAATGCCCTGGCCTAGTCCGAAGCAGGGTAACGGCTCCGATGTGGATCAGAGGTACATCCCTGAACCGCAAATTGCCGGCGTGGTAGATAGCTTTCTAGCCCTACACCAAGCATGGTCTCAACCAGAAGCGCTAAACAGGGTTGGGTTCCCTTTGGAGGGATAATGGGTTCCAATATCACTCGACGGGCCCGGTTCAAGAAGTAGGATTGTGCAGGTAACCACAGAAAAGGACAGAGAAAGTGATAGAGAAGGAGCACCAGTGGAGCTTCGGAGGGACACTGCTCACTACCAGAACCATCCGGTCCACTACCTTAGCTGAAAGAACTGCATTACCCTGTAAACCTGCAGATTATTGGAGTAAAGTACCCCTCCAGAGTGAGCAACATGTCTGTGCTTCTTCTCAAAGAACTGTGATTTACCTGCTTTGCTCCACAGTGACTACGCTGCACTTTTCCACCATTGCTACTTCCAACACCCTGGGGACTCAGCCCTTCCTGTAGAGGGCTGCGACATCTTGCTGCCGCACATCACCCCGGAGGTTCCAGCAGCTTCGGTGCCATCACCGGACCTACAGGTGACATCATAATTTACTTTATTTTATTATTTTTCCCCTTTTCATTGTCTGCTCAAGGGCACAGACTCGGGCACTGACCACCCGTGACATCCCCGTACCAGTACGCCCGAGATCCGAGTACCCCAAGCCCTTGGCCCCAGACATAAACAGATCAAGCAACTGACAGAATCTATGGATGTAAGGCTGTTGAGTATCATCATAAAGAAAGGTGGCTATATTGGCCACTTATTTTTTGGGGTTTTGTTTTTGCATGTCAGAAATGTTTATTTCTAAATTTTGTGCAGTTACCGTATATACTCGTGTATAAGCCGAGTTTTTCAGCACAAAAAATGTGCTGAAAAGTCCCCCCTCGGCTTATACACGAGTATATACGGGTACCCGGCTGTATACAGCCCCCCCCCGTGGTATACCGGGCCCCCCCTGTGGCAACCTGTAAAGGAAGCGATGATTATACTTATCGGGTCGCTGTCGCCGACGCCGACGCTCTGTCACCGTCCGTCACCGCGCTCCTCCTCGTCTTCATGCTTCCTTCACCGTCGCACAGGAAATGACGTCATTTTCTGTGCGTCGGTGAAGGAAGCATGAAGACCAGGAGGAGCGCGGTGACGGACGGTGACAGAGCGGCAGCGTCGGCGTCGGCGACAGCGACCCGATAAGTATAATCATCGCTTCCTTTACAGGTTGCCACAGGGGGGGCCCGGTATACCAGGGGGGAGGGCTGTATACAGCTGGGTACCGCTGTATACAGCGGGGGCTGCTGTATACAGCGGGGGCTGCTGTATACCCCTCTGGGGCTGCTAAATACCCCTCTGGGGCTGCTGTATACAGCGGGGGCTGCTGTATACAGCGGGGGCTGCTGTATACCCCTCTGGGACTGCTATATACCCCTCTGGGGCTGCTGTATACCCCTCTGGGGCTGCTAAATACCCCCCTGGGGCTGCTGTATACCCCTCTGGGGCTGCTGTATACCCCTCTGGGGCTGCTATATACCCCTCTGGGGCTGCTGTATTCCCCTCTGGGGTTGCTATATACCCCTCTGGGGCTGCTGTATACCCCTCTGGGGCTGCTGTATACCCCTCTGGGGCTGCTATATACCCCTCTGGGGCTGCTGTATACCCCTCTGGGGCTGCTGTATACCCCTCTGGGGCTGCTGTATACCCCTCTGGGGCTGCTGTATACCCCTCTGGGGCTGCTATATACCCCTCTGGGGCTGCTATATACGCCTCTGGGGCTGCTATATACCCCTCTGGGGCTGCTATATACCCCTCTGGGGCTGCTGTATACCCCTCTGGGGCTGCTGTATACAGCTCTGGGGCTGCTGTATACAGCTCTGGGGCTGCTGTATAACCCTCTGGGGCTGCTATATACCCCTCTGGGGCTGCTGTATACCCCTCTGGGGCTGCTGTATACCCCTCTGGGGCTGCTATATACCCCTCTGGGGCTGCTGTATACCCCTCTGGAGCTGCTGTATACCCCTCTGGGGCTGCTGTATACCCCTCTGGGGCTGCTGTATACCCCTCTGGGGCTGCTGTATACCCCTCTGGGGCTGCTATATACCCCTCTGGGGCTGCTATATACGCCTCTGGGGCTGCTATATACCCCTCTGGGGCTGCTATATACCCCTCTGGGGCTGCTGTATACCCCTCTGGGGCTGCTGTATACAGCTCTGGGGCTGCTGTATACAGCTCTGGGGCTGCTGTATAACCCTCTGGGGCTGCTGTATATACCACTGGGGAGGCTACTGTATACTACCACTGGGGAGGCTGCTGTATACTACCACTGGGGAGGCTGCTGTATACCACACTGCTGGGGGCTGTATACCTGTGCTGGGGTCCACCCTCGGCTTATACACGAGTCAATAGGTTTTCCCAGGTTTTGGGGGCAAAAGTAGGGGGGTCGGCTTATACACGGGTCGGCTTATACACGAGTATATACGGTATATTAGTTTCCCTGGTGAAAATAAACAAGTGAGATGGGAATATATTTGGTCTTTATTAAGTTGCCTAATAATTCTGCACAGTAATAGTTACCTGCACAAACAGATATCCTCCTAAGATAGCTGTACCTGTACATATGTACTGTACCTGTCCTTGTTACCCCCACTCCTTATGTAAAGCGCCATGGAACCAATGGCGCTATATAAATAAATAAATAATAATAATAATAATAATAATAATAAATAATAGCCAAATCTAAAAAACCCACTCCAACTTCCAAAAATATTAAGCTTTGATATTTATAAGTCTTTTGGGTTGATTGAGAACATAGTTGTTGATCAATAATAAAAAGAATAATCTAAAATACAACTTGCCTAATAATTCTACACACAGTGTATACAGTAATATATATATATATATATATATATATATATATATATTTATATATGCAATAAATGACTGCAGCACTCCTTTTTCTTTTACCTATTGCCTTTATTGGGCCTTCAGGTGTACAGGGCAACGTTTCGGGACAAGTCTCCCTTCTTCCAGACTTGTCCCGAAACGTTGCCCTGTACACCTGAAGGCCCAATAAAGGCAATAGGTAAAAGAAAAAGGAGTGCTGCAGTCATTTATTGCATATTGAAGACAGTGAGTGGAAGAAGCTGGACTGATTTGCACCCTGAAGGAGCTGTGCTGCTTTCTTTATATATTTATATATTTATATATATACTTATTCACTTGTAAAGCAGCATTAATTCTACAGCTCTTTACATGCATCAGCAGCACTGTCCCTATTGGGGCTCACAATCTAAATGCCCTGTCAGTATGTCTTTCAAGTGCGGAAGTGACATGCTCCCCAGGGTTGTGCGGTACTTGGAACTGGGCTACAGCACTGCTGGGGAGGCACAGGGGTCTAGACCCAGCTCCATGATCCTGGTGGTGTTAATAAAAATTTGGGAATTAAGGTTTTCAGGGTTGAAGTCGTGACACCACCCGTGATGTTCGGCTATTGATGGCCGACGCTGTGGTGCGGGACCTCTGGAGATGATGGAATCGCAGCTAAGGTGGTATCGCTCCCCACGGGTGGAGCGGTTCCCCAGGGTAACCAGTATTATCTATGGTGGTGGTAGGCCATTGGGGTGCAGGACTGAGGGCGTGGAATAACCGACAGACACACAGTACGTAGTCTCCTTTACTTTTACTGGTAGTTGAAGGTTCAGACCAGGACATTGACCATAGTTGATATTGTAAGGCTGGACGGCCTGGAAGGAAGTTGGGGATCTCCTCAACCGGTGAGTTCTGAGGGCTTCCTGCTGCGCTCCTCTTTGCTGATCCTGGCTGCCTGTAGCTAAGCTACCACCCTCTCTTCCTGCTAGTAAGTCTCTCACCTGTATGGCAGGCAGCCTGAGCTCTTCTCTGGTACCACTCCTCTGGCAACTGTCCCTCAGCTCTTTGGTACTGCTGTGCCTCCAGGTGCTATGATGTGGCCGGGAGATGTAGAGTCTCCCGCCCTCTAGTTGTGGCTGCGGGGTCTTTAGTACCCACACATCCTAGGACTCTGGTGTCCATTTCTGGTGCTCTGCTCCGGGGTGAGAGGGCAACTGGCTCCGCTCCCCAGTCCTCAGACCCTCTTTGACGGGTCCCTCATGCTTGCTGCTCTGTATAGTATACTGGGATGAGCTTCTCCGGCTCTAGTCCCCAGGACATCTGCACTGTTCTTCCTCTCAGACTGACTCACTCACTACTCACTGACTGACTGCCTAACCCCTCCCCCAGGTCGGAATTTGTAGGGGAGCTACTCTGAACCCAGGTCTTGAGGTCCCCCTTCAGGACTGGAGTCAGGAAAAGTGTTGAATGCTGTGTGTTTACCTGGTGTGGGTAACCCTTCTTGCTTCCCAACATGACATCACCCCCCCCTTCCCCCTGAGGGAGGCAATGCCGTTGTGACAACCGGACTCTGGGGTGCCACAGAAGGAATCTGGAGAACCCGGAGGAAACACAATCAAACACGAGGAGAACATTCAAACTCCTTGCAGATGTTGTCTTGTAGGAATTTGAAACCAAGACCCTAGCAGTCTAATACTTCATTGCTAACCACCAAGTCACTGTGTATCATTTTATTTAACTTTCTATGACCTGCATGCCCATATAGACATTTTCGATGGTTCAATGGTTCTTTTATAAAATTTGATTAAAAAAAAGACTGACAAACTCCTGTATGTAAACTGTCATAAAAAAACATCATCAGGCTGAAGAAATGTGACAGTACTTAAAAGTTTATAAAATACTATGTGATAAATATACAAGTCTTGTGCAGCTGATCTGCTTTTGAATTTTACAATTGCTTAAGTTAAGCAATCAAATGTTTACAGAATTGTTGAATAATCCTTGAAAAAATCTATTTACTGATTTGCGAATTTCCTTTCATAAGATTTTCCAACCATTTCCTTGCTGCCATCTAGTGGTTATTACAAGCTTGACTCAAACATCTTAGAAGATAGTATATGTGACATTAAGAAATACAGTTAAGAAATATAAAAGAAGGTTCTCTAAAACTAGTATGTTGATTAGTTGTTTAAACCATATTTAGCAGAATATATGCAAAAGACTGGAATATTTTTCAGACAGATCATACATTTATGCAGAGATGCTAAATAAGTTTACAGTAAGTACCAAGTTTTTTAAGTCAATGCAAAATGATAAAAATGTGTGAAATATACTGTATAGATAAAAAATGCTTTGTTTCCTTACCGCCAATTCAAAGAGGTTGTCTGTTATTTTATCCTGCTTCTCCGCTCGATTTCTAAAACGTAATGCAGACAACACAGAGTTAGTCATCTTCACCCATTTCACTCAACACCCCCAACATATCTATCCATCAGAGTCAATGGATGCTCACTGTCTCCAGTCCCACAAGCTCACTGCTTTGAGAGCCCTTGAACCTGCTCTCTCTTTGAAGCCAGATATCCAAGCCCTTTTCTGCTCCTGCCGACTCAAAAATCTTTCCTGAATCTGTACATTCCTTATCCCAGATTCTGGTATAACACTACTACCTGCCCTGATCATCTACCACTTTGATCACTGCAACCTCCTGCTCTGTGGTCTCCCTTCTAACACTCACACACCTCCAATCTATCCTAACGTCTGCTGCCTGATTAATTCACCTGTCCTCCTACTATTCCCTGGCCTCTCCTCTCTGTTAGTCCCTTTCCTGGCTTCTCATTGCCCAAAGACTCCTTTTACAAACCCTAACTATGATATCAAAAATGTCTGCAACTTACGGTATCTCTTCTGTACATTTGGGACCTAGTCTCCTGGTACTCACCTGCATGCAACCTCCCATTCTCACAAGATCTGCTTCTCTCCTCCTGTTTTATCTCTTCTTCCCACAATCACATAAAAGATTTCTCCTGTGCATCCCTCATACTTTGAAACTCTTTACCCCAACATATCAGACTTTTGCCTTCCATAAAAATCTTCAAAAATAACCTGAGGACCCACCTCTCCCGACACAAGCCTACAACCTGCAGTAATCTTCAGTCCACTAAACCGCTACATGCCATGCTCTACCCTTACCTAATGTATCCTCACCTTGAGGCTCCAGGGTGCCCACTGCCAGATTACTCTTAATATACTGTAATACTTTGTGTACCAGCAATAAAGAATAGCAGTGTACATCCGGGGGAACCCCAGTCACCT
Organism: Allobates femoralis; assembly: GCA_033576535.1. NCBI lineage: Eukaryota > Metazoa > Chordata > Amphibia > Anura > Aromobatidae > Allobates > Allobates femoralis. The sequence continues at coordinate 438,469,983 of JARQOC010000002.1, read as the reverse complement.
CTTCTGCATCATTAGCCAATGGGCACCAGTATGTACGAATCTGTCACAAGAAAAAGTAGATCCTAAGGGACCAGAGCAGAGCACTAGGGTTGTGGAAGCGAGTTGATATGTTCATTTTTTTAATATGTGTATTTGATGGTGGAGAGCTCATACTGTATTAAGGAAGCTATGTAAGGGCTCACACTGTAAATACGATGCTGTTTGAGTGTTTATACTGTAGATGTGTGAGGGCTCATACTGTAACTATGTAGAACTCTAGTGTCCCTCCACTGTTCGACTGCCTCCTTTTGGCAGGGATGCTGACTTACTCACGCCATGGCCAGGTGTTGGCTTCCTCCTCCATCTGCTCTTCTACTCAATCTGGGGAGCTTGCTTTGTCCGGGTCTCCAGGCTCCAAGGCTGGCACATCTCGTGCAGGTCTCCCAGCAGGATTCATAGGGAATGCACGTATGATTTTTGCCTCTTAAAGGGACAGCACACACCCTAAAGTGTCCCCAGCCTATGGCTGGGAGTCCTTGTGTATATGGAACACCTTTCTCTGTCAGGAGGTGCCTGAGAAATTAGATTCCTAATGTGTTCTAGTTACCACTAGTATACAGTCCTGCCAGCCTCTAGTACCGACTTTATCCTGTCAGTCTCCCGTACCAACTCTTACTTGCTGCTACAACTCTGTCCTGTCAACATACACTACCGACTCCTGCCTGCTGCTCTGACTTCATCCTGCCAGCCATCCTGAACTTTCAATTCTGATTCTCCTGTCAGCAGATGCAGTACCGGAGACTGCTCTGGAGTACTTTGTATCTATCAGCAAACCAGGCCATCATCACCATCAGAGGTTCTGGTGAAGACCCAGTAGACACTTAGTCACAACCCTTCAGGGTAAGCCCAACCATGGCACAGTGGGTCCACACCAGAATGTGTGGTATTTTTTTCAGGCCATGGACCGTGATGATTTCAAACCTCCTCCATTCTCTGAACTATTTAGAGAGGTCACCCACCAATGTGAATGGCAAGATAAAATCCTGTCTTTCCTGTAGTTAGTGAATGTTCATCTGAATGTATTGGACCAGCCGTACTCCCTCCACCAGCCTGCAACCCCACTCTTTGCCAACAAGACTGCAACAATCAAACCCAAATCCGGTCCACATCTGTCTCCCCCACCACAATTTGACTCCAAATACTGCTGAGGTTTAATCAATAAGTGCATGATGCATTTTGAACTTCTGGCCCACCAGTTCTCTTTTACTGTGACAAAGTTGCTTTTTTTATGTCCCACCTGAGAGAGGAAGCTTTTGCCTACATCAACCACTTGTGAGACAGAAGAGATCCTCTCATCTCGGACATTCAGGTCTTCTTGTGGGTCTTCGACAAGGTCCTCAATGAGCCGCGGAGTGTCTCTATAATATATATATATAATTGCGGCTCTTTTGTGATCTTCTCATGGGGCAAGTGGCAGAAGTTAAAGAAGCAGTGACTACAGAAGAGGCAGGAGCTGTGCCAGATAAAGTTTTTCAGGTTGTGTTGGGGTAACATGACTGTGTGTCAATATGCAGTTCACTTCCATACTCTTTCCTCTGAGTTAGGATGATATAATGGCGACGCGCCCCGTGGGGGCTGTGGGGTACACAGATCCAGGTCCCTCTCGCGATGTCATCAGGGGAGGGGATGTCACGGTGGTGTGACCCGGTCTGTGGCCCTGCAGCAGTCAATAAAAAGGGGAAGAAGTTCATGCAGTAGGGGATTTATTGGGATTTAGGGGTGTTGTCGTGACACCACCCGTGGAATGCAGCTATTATTAGCTATTGCTGCGGTGCAGGACCTCTGGGGACGATGGGAGTGCAGCTGTGATGGTTTCATTCCCCATGGGTGGAGCATTTTCCTAGGGCATCCGATGTAGAGGCATTGGTGATGGAGAGTCAGCGGGGCTGATCTGGCTGCAGGGAGGGATCAGAGCAGATCACATGCAGGACCCTGCAGCCTGTGCAGCTTATCAGTCTACCGTTCCTCAGGTGGGAAATGAACAGTCTCACACACAGTTCTGAGTTCCAAACCCAGTTTACTTAGTTTTTACTCTGCTAGCACCACAGGGTACAGTTCTGGTTCATTTGCAGTTCGGATAGTCCTCTATGTGGTACACACAAGGACACAGGACAGAGGTTGAGTCAACTTTAATCCATGTCAACTGGCTGCAAGAGTGATTTAGTTATTGCCAACACCTGTTAGGTGCCACAGGTAAGTTACAGGTGCTGTTAATTAGAGAAGCATCACATGATTTTTCTAACAGTGCCAATACTTTTGTCCACCCCCTTTTTTATGTTTGGTGTGGAATTAGATCCAATTTGGCTTTAGGACAATTCTTTTTGTGTTTTTTCATTGCATTCCTTCCTTCTCTTTCCAGCGCTGCCTGTTTGCCTAACTCCTGCTCGGGTCTCCTCACACAGTGCCCCAATCCAGCAGCCACGGGTCCTTTTGGGTGACTGATACCAAGTCCCTTGACCCTAGTGCAGCTTTCTTCTCTGCGGATGTGTCACAGCTCCTCTAAATCTTGTGGCCTCCAGTTCCGTGGTTGGAGTATAGAGTCTCCTCGCCACCTTCAGGGCTGGTCCCCTGGTTCTCAACCTGCCCTTCCGCTTCACTTCAGATTTGGGCGCATGGGTGGATCACTCACTGCCTGTGCCCCTACGGCTCGCTCTGCCTCTCTGCAGTCTGCTGTTCTGGGACCCGGGATGAGCCGCATCTCCACTCATGTCCTCCATGTCCTGCCCCTGTCAATGCTCCCACATTTTGCTTCCTCTTGACTCTTTCACACACTGACTGCCTACTTCCTGTTGTTTTCCTGTCTATCTCCTCTCCTACTTCTTGACTGCTCCTTTACTAACTTCCCACCCTCCATCTCCCCCCCCCCCATCCGACTGACTAACTGGGCCCTTCCTTTATCAGGTCCACCCCCTGCCCCTAGATCCGGGTGTATTGGGTGCTTTTGTGGGTGTCCGGACTTACCATCCCATTTATTGAGAACAGGAATACCACACCCATGGTTTGGATACAGTTTGGAGACCAGACCACAGGGGCACCACAATGGTACCCGCCTTGATTAAGGGTCTGTCTGAGAGGATCAAGGATGAACTGGCTTGTTGTCTATCTCCTTTCCTTAGCTATATGGATTGATCTCAGGTTCCAGGAATGGACCATAGAGGTGACATGCCAGGAGAGATCACTCTGTTTGGTTCCATCCTTCCAGAGGCCACTGACTTCCCAGTCTCCCTTACTTGCTGCTGTTTCAGAACCAATGCAGGTTGTCCATGTCAAGCTGACTGAGCAATGATAGGGACACCACTGTGCCAAGGGACAGTGCTTTTATTGCAGAAATGAGGAACATTTCATCCGTTCATGTCCAATATTACCTGGTTCTTTGAGACTGTCCTCTTGGACTCTGGATTGGCATGAAATTTCCTGCAGCAAGCCGTGGTGGAATAGCACTGAATAGCTTGAACTATGGCAGGAGTTTTGCATAAAGAGAAGATCTCCTTTCTTGTACTTTCAAACCTATCTCACCCTCCCTTCCTGGGACTGCCCTGTTCTGTACTTATGATTGTATATAGGGGGCTGTTGAAGGTTCATCCTTTATAAATAGGTTATGTGAGGGCTTATTTTGTTTATACGGGCCATGTGAGGGCTCATGCTGTATATAAAGGCTATGAGAGGACTCATCACATATAAGGGCTATCTGAGTACTCATACTGTTATGGGGGAGCTATGTAAGGGCTTATACTGTATAAGTGAAGCTATGTAGGGGCTCATACTGTAAATAGAGGCTATGTGAGGGCTCATACAGTATACATGCGGATTTTGAGGGCTCAAACTGTATATATAGGGCTGTTTGGTGGCTTTTACTATATATATATAGGGCTGTTTGAGGCTTCACACTGTTTTATGGGGCAGTTTGATGGTTAATCCTGAATAAAAGGGCCATGTGAAAGCTTATCTTTTTTATAGGGGCTACATGAGGGCTCATACTATATACAGTTGTGGCTAAAAGTATTGACACCCCTGCAATTCTGTCAGATAAAACTCAGTTTCTTCCTGAAAATGATTGCAATCACAAATTCTTTGATATTATTATCTTCATTTAATTTGTCTTCAATGAAAAAATACAAAAGAGAATGAAGCAAAAAGCAAAACATTGATCATTTCACACAAAACTCCAAAAATGGGCCAGACAAAAGTAATGGCACCCTCAGCCTAATACTTGGTTGCACAACCTTTAGCCAAAATAACTGCGATCAACTGCTTCCGGTAACCATGAATGAGTTTCTTACAATGCTCTGCAGGAATTTTAGACCATTCTCCTTTGGCAAACTGCTCCAGGTCCCTGATATTTGAAGGGTGCCTTCTCCAAACTGCCATTTTTAGATCTCTCCACAGGTGTTCTATGGGATTCAGGTCTGGACTCATTGCTGGCCACCTTAGAAGTCTCCAGTGCTTTCTCTCAAACCATTTTCTAGTGCTTTTTGAAGTGTGTTTTGGGTCATTGTCCTGCTGGAAGACTCATGACCTCTGAGTGAGACCCAGCTTTCTCACACTGGGCCCTACATTATGCTGCAAAATTTGTTGGTAGTCTTCAGACTTCATAATGCCATGCACACAGTCAAGCAGTCCAGTGCCAGAGGCAGCAAAACAACCCCAAAACATTAGGAAACCTCCGTCATGTTTGACTGCAGGGACCGTGTTCTTTTCTTTGAATGCCTCATTTTTTCTCCTGTAAACTCTATGTTGATGCCTTTGCCCAAAAAGTTCTACTTTTGCCTCATCTGACCAGAAAACATTCTTCCAAAATGTTTTATGCTTTCTCAGGTAAGTTTTGGCAAACTCCAGCCTGGCTTTTTTATAACTTGGGGTAAGAAGTGGGGTCTTCCTGGGTATCCTACCATACAGTCCCTTTTCATTCAGATGCCGACGGATAGTATGGGTTGACATTGTTGTACCCTCGGACTGCAGGGCAGCTTGAACTTGTTTGGATGTTAGTCGAGGTTCTTTATCCACCATCCGCACAATCTTGCATTGAAATCTCTCGTCAATTTTTCTTTTCCGTCCACATCTAGGAGGTTAGCCACAGTGCCATGGGATTTAAACTTCTTGATGACACTGCGCATGGTAGACACAGGAACATTCAGGTCTTTGGAGATGGACGTGTAGCCTTGAGATTGCTCATGCTTCCTCACAATTTGGTTTCTCAAGTCCTCAGACAGTTCTTTGGTCTTCTTTCTTTTCTCCATGCTCTATGTGGTACACACAAGGACACAGGACAGAGGTTGAGTCAACTTTAATCCATGTCAACTGGCTGCAAGAGTGATTTAGTTATTGCCAACACCTGTTAGGTGTCACAGGTAAGTTACAGGTGCTGTTAATTAGAGAAGCATCACATGATTTTTCTAACAGTGCCAATACTTTTGTCCACCCCCTTTTTTATGTTTGGTGTGGAATTATATCCAATTTGGCTTTAGGACAATTCTTTTTGTGTTTTTTCATTGAAGATAAAATAAATGAAGGTAATAATACCAAAGAATTTGTGATTGCAATCATTTTCAGGAAGAAACTGAGTATTATCTGACAGAATTGCAGGGGTGTCAATACTTTTGGCCACAACTGTATACAGGCTGCCTGAGAGCTCATCCCATCTAAAAGGGCTGTGAGGGCTCATTCTGTATGTGGGGGGCTGTTTGTTGTTTTAAACTTGTAAGTAGTAAGCTATGTAATAATAATATTTATTCACTTATGTAGTACCATTAAGTCCACAGCACTTTTGTCATGCCATGATAATGTCGAGCCCCAGGCCCTGGGGTACTCGGGTATCAGGCTCAGTGGGTGTTTTCACGGGGGATGTCACGGGTGGCAGCGCCTGAGCGCGTAGCCTGGGTGACACTTCAATAAGGGGTGTATGTACAGGGGATTAGAGTTTGTCATGTGACGCCACCTGTAGTACCTGGTGATGGGTCACCAGCACCGCCACAGTCCTCCGGAGGTTGATGGTAATGCGGCTAAGATGGAAAAGTTCCCTACAGGTGGACCTGGGCCTCCGGGGCAGCGTAGTGAAAAGGGGCAGCTTGGAGTAGAACTTTAAGTCGGGATTGGAAGTGATGGAGCAGTCTATAAGGGGCACCGGGAGCGGAGAGGAATGATGCACACACACTGTAGAAAGTCTCTTTTACCTTTTTACTGGTGGTATTAGCAGGTAAAGACATCCAGGGCACTGTTGGGTGACCAGGTGCACAGTGAGCTTCCACAGCAAGTGGGTATAATGCCTCCTCAGTTTCTCTACGGTTCCTTGAAGCCCTGTCTGCTTGCATCCAGACTGGCATTCTCCCCTCTCAGATCCTCTCTCTCTCTCCTCCTGCGCGGTCCACGGGTTATCCTTTTTGATCACTGCTGTATTACACTGCGGTGTCTGGCTTCCTTTCCCTTTCTTTGGGTATGCAGGGGGACAGGGTGACTGAAGTCTCCACGGTTTTAACGGGGCTTTCTGCAGTCTTGAAGTAATCCTGCAGGAGTGGATCCCTGAAGTCCGGTTCCTCACTCCCTTGTCTCTACTCCTTGCCTTCTGTCCCCACTCCTATATTATAATATATATATATATATATATATATATATATATATATAACCACATAAAAAAGTAAATAATAAAAGAAGACAACCTCCTAGAATTCATTTACCTTGATTCTAACCTTATGTCACTTCAAATCTAAAACCAATTTATTGGGGACAATGCTTTCCACACAATTGGCCTTCCCACCCTAGATCGCTCCTCATTGACATGTTTCTTTTTCTCTGTATCCAACTCTGTCCCTTTTGTGATTAGCATCTCACTGTCAATAGAAATGTACATACAGAGCCTGGTGTGGGCCAGGCAGCTTTTCATCTCTGCTGCATGGCAAAATCTAAAACCTCTGATTGTGTCAAAACCACTGGACCCAGTAATGTGATACATCGTTGTATTCAGAGTCCCTTTGCCTACAGCAGGCTGCTCTCAGATGAGGTAGCAAAAACCTGCTTACAGATTCCCTTTAATAACAGTGATCATTATTTACGTATTAGGTGTTCTTACTATCTATATCACATAAATGGAGACAAACATTTACTTAATTTAGAATTCTTGTCCACTGAAAACTGCTGTTCATTTTTAAGCCCATAGATGACACATTATGTTTACATTGCTCTGTTCATAAGCTTTGCAAGGTTTCATATAGAAATATGATTAAAGTCACTAAGCTGCTCAGAATGAAAGATTGTTCCACTGAAAATCTTGAGACTTGCATAGATCAGTAATTCCTGTGTTCTCTTAGGCAGTGATTGGAAATAAATCTGCAGCAAATTGTTAAAAGTAGTACAAGCAGCAAGGTGAAAGCCATAAATACTTCAATGAATTATACATCAGTTTTTTAGCTGTAAAGAAATATAGGAAAGATAAGTCTGGACACGGGATTTTGAATTATTTATAGGACTTTATCAATGCAGGGCATTATTTATAATAATATGCAAGATATATGAGTGAAAACCCACATTGAGCAGTTTTAAGATTTGGAGGAGGATTTGGAGAGTTTCCGCACAGGGTCACTGCTCCAGCCTCTTCCGAGTGTCGTCCAACAAACTCGCATGCAAGTAGCAGAGTGTGTTTCCACCCTAAAGCCCCCGTCACACATAACGAGATCATTAGCGAGATCGTTGTAACATCACAGGTTTGGTGACGTAACAGCGATCTCGCTAACGATCTTGTTATGTGTGACACTTAGCAGCGATCAGGCCCTTGCTGTGAGATTGCTGATCGTTACAAAGTGCTCTGGGTCATTTTTTGGTCGTTCAACTCCCGCTGGGAATGCTGCATCGCTGTGTTTGAAAGGGACAACGACCAACGACCTCAATACTACGCCCGAGAGTGACAATTCCCGACGATCTCTGTATCATTCCGGATCGTTGCTGAAGTCGCTGGTGAGATCTGACTGTTTGACATCTCACCAGCGATCCCAAAGAGACGTACCAGCGATCCCTACCTGGTTGTATCGTTGTCGAGATCACTGGTGCATCGCTACATGTGACAGGACCTTAACACTCAGTTAAACACTGTGTGCACATAGCCTTAGACCTCACACACAAATCTGTGTTTAAGCATGTACACTGGCAATCAAAATTAGAGATTAGCACACAATTTTCTTAATAATAAAGTCATTGTGTTTGCCTATATTAAAATATCCTAACATGAGGAAATTAGCAGTATTTTAAGCTTATTTCATGAATGAATATATTATAAAGTACAGAATAAAAATGTAAATTAAATAAATGTAAATTATCACTGATCAAAATTAGAGAAAACTTTAAAATACCTGCAACTTATTGGTGTTAGGCTACGTTCACACATTGCGCATTTTTGAGCGCTTTTTTGCGCACGCTTTTCAAAATTGCGAAATGTGCCTCTGTGTCTGCCAGCAAAGTGAATGGAAAATTCACACAGTGCGTAAAATGGGAGAAACCGCATGTGTAAAAAGAATTGACATGTCAATTCTTTACACAGCAGCATCGGCGCTTTTTCCAATGGGGCCGGCACTGCTGGATCTGATGTCACAGAGGGGGAAGAAGAATCCAGTTCCTCTCTGCCAGCCCGCATTTGAAATCTAAATTAAAGAAAGCCAGAGATATTAAAAATAAATAATGAACGTGACGTCATGTGGCGCGCATATCACATGACCACGAGAGGCCATCCAGCATCCTATGACATAATGCCAGGTTCTGTCAGATCGGCACCTACCTCCGGATAGCCCGAACAAGCCAGCGGAGAGGTAAGTATTCATTATTTATTATTTTTAATATATCGGGCTTTCTTCAATTTAGATTTTGCAGTGTATATTAATACACTGCAAAATCAAATGGGGGCTGTCACAGAGGATTCTTCCTCACCTCTGTGACTTCACTTCACACCCTGCGCCCGTAAAAAAGCGTGCTGTGTTAAAGCACTGCTTCATTTTTGCGCTTTTTTGCGTGGGTGCAAAACGTTGCTAAATGTGCCCTCACAAAAATGAGCAAAAAATGCAGTGTGTGAACATAGCCTTAGGGCCACGTCACACACACAGATATTTGTGCAGATATTGTTCGCAGATCTCTGGTTGCAGTGAAATCATGGACACATTGTACCATTTGTAAACTGCCACAAAATGGAACATTGTGTCCATGATTTCTCTGCAACCAGAGATCTGTGAACAATATCTGCACAATTATCTGTGTGTGTGACGTGGCCCTTAATGTGACACCTGGTACTAATTTCCTTACTTATCTGACAAACCCCATTTAACTGGCAGCCTAAAGGTACCATCACACGCTACGATATCGGTAACGATATCGCTGATTCGTCACGGTTTCTTAATCGTTCAAACTACATCGTTTGTGCATCGTGTAAATGTACGATGTTGAAATGAGAAATCGCTGTATCGCTCATCAAAAATTTGAGACACCTTTTTGAACGATGTTGTTCAAAATTCTCCTATTCCTGCCACTTTGTAAAATCGTTCACTAAGTTGTTTGCGAAGTACCCACATAAGAGCACTAAAGACCCTCGGTTGGGGTTCCGCTGCACGTCAATTCTCTCCGCGGACCCTGGCTTTCAATGGTGGGTGCTCCTGGTATAAGCTGCGGTAGATATTTAGCTGGTGGGTCGTGCTCCTGTAAAGCCTGTGACCACTCCGGATTTGGTGGTTCAGGGTTGCAACCTGCTGGACCACTTCGGAGCCGGTACTCTGGGTTTGGACTGGGCAAGGGTATTGGATTACCCGTTCTACTCTTGGCCCCTTTCTCTTCTGGGTCACCAGGTTGAGGTGCCCTCCCAGTTAGCTTTCTCAGTGCTTCTCTGTAGCATCTCCAACTCTGCTACATCTGTTGCTTTCACTTTGCTTATCTGTGCTGTACGGCTCGGTGCAGCCCCCTTCTGACTTCTCTGCACTCACTTCCTGCTTGATCTCACTCCTTGCTGCTTTCCCACTCACTATATAACCTAGCTCTCCTCCCACCGGGACCAGTTACCCTAGCGACGGGTGTCTGATTGGTCCCCTATCACTAGGTGTATGTGTGTGGTGTTGGAGCTTCAGGATTTTCCTACTCATTACCAGAACAAAGGATATGGCATCTTCATTCAGGGGCGCAGTATCCTTTTGTGATGCACTCTTAGCGGGGCGCCACATATACAGTACAGACCAAACGTTTGGACACACCTTCTCATTCAAAGAGTTTTCTTTATTTTCAGGACTATGAAAATTGTAGATTCACACTGAAGGCATCAAAACTATGAATTAACACATGTTGAATTATATACTTAACAAAAAAGTGTGAAACAACTGAAAATATGTCTTATATTCTAGGTTCTTCAAAGTAGCCACCTTTTGCTTTGATTACTGCTTTGCACACTCTTGGAATTCTCTTGATGAGCAGTGGAAACATGTGATATTCTCAGACGAATCATCGTTTACCCCATTTTCCGACCTCCAGCCGAGTGTACGTTTGGAGACAGCTGAAAGAAGCATTCCATCCAGACTGCCTTCTCCCAACTGTAAAACATGGTGGAGGTTCTGTGATGATCTGGGGTGCTATTTTGTGGAGATCCGCCAGGCAAATTTTATCACCTTGTATGAATCCATACCTCGGAGAATTGAGGCTGTAATCGCCGCAAAAGGTGGACCTGCACCATATTAAACTAATTTTAGTTGATTTTTCCACGTGCTTCCATTATTTTGTCCAGCCTCTGTATTATATATATATATATTATATATATACATATATATATATATATATATATATATATATATATATATACATATTATATATATATATATATATATATATATTTATTCATATACATACGATAGTAACTTCTAAGATAATATTTATGCAATTTTTTTTGCAAGCCTACAAGGTATAACAGTGAAAAGACTGACAGCACTTTCTAACAAGTGTGAGCAGGAGCAAAACTGAACATGTAATTTTACATAATGTGCTACGTCTCTCAAGTATTCAATACATTTCCGTAGCATAAGGTAAAAAAATGTTGATACCTTTTTATGGCTAACTGAAAAGATGGTAAGAAAAAGCAAAGTAAGCTTTCGAGACTATTGCCTCTTCATTAGGTTTAATAATGATACAAATTCTGGAAAAACGCATATATATATATACTAATACAGCTAATCCATGTCTAAACTCCAGTATTCAATGTTTGAATTCCTTAGCATTTCTGAGTGCAGCTTCTTGTTTTTTAATTTTAGATTATGGCGTCATGTCTTTTGACTGTACACTCCTTTCCACCAACATTAGGTGATTTTAAATTTTCTATTAACAGGAACCTCCCATATTTGTAGGATTTTTAAACTGGATAGAAGCATTAGATAGGGATCCAGCAAAGAGTTGCGCCTTGACATTGGCTGTTGGGCACATAACATTGGCCTATTTTATATGCTAAGTGCCTCAATTTTTCAATGTATTTCCTTAGCAGTAATACATGTCTAAATTCATAAATTCAATGTTTGCATATATTATCATTTCAGAAGGCAACCATTTATTTATAATTCAGAAAAGCTGCATAGCACTCAGCAGACCAGTGTGAACTGGTGCAAGCATGGGGCACAGAGATTAACCAACTAAGTAAAAGTCCATGCAGCACACAGCTACCACCAATGATGCACAGTGCTAACAAGCCATATTTGTTTGAGGAAAAAATTAAAAACTTACGTTTTTCAAAAAACTCAATAATCTTTCTTTTAATCTGGAGTTCTTGGTACATACATTGGCCAATGTCTGCTTGCTCATCAACTACGACAAAGTGACTCCAGGTCTGATGAGCCCTATCTGACATCCAAGCCCTCCTTGTCCACCCCCCACCTCGCGGTGGGCGGGCACCATCTCAACCCTCCATCACCTGTAGGTTTAATGAGGGTGCACATTGCAGCAATGGAGTCTGCAGCTCCATATAATATATAATTCAGAAAAGCTGCATAGCACTCAGCAGACCAGTGTGAACTGGTGCAAGCATGGGGCACAGAGATTAAACAAACTAAGTAAAAGTCCATGCAGCACACAGCTATCACCAATGATGCACAGTGCTAACAAGCCATATTTGTTTGAGGAAAAAATTCAAAACTTACGTTTTTCAAAAAACTCAATAATCTTTCTTTTAATCTGGAGTTCTTGGTACATACATTGGCCAATGTCTGCTTGCTCATCAACTACGTTCACACTGGTCTGCTGAGTGCTATGCAGCTTTTCTGAATTATATATTATATGGAGCTGCAGACTCCATTGCTGCAATGTGCACCCTCATTAAACCTACAGGTGATGGAGGGTTGAGATGGTGCCCGCCCACCGCGAGGTGGGGGGTGGACAAGGAGGGCTTGGATGTCAGATAGGGCTCATCAGACCTGGAGTCACTTTGTCGTAGTTGATGAGCAAGCAGACATTGGCCAATGTATGTACCAAGAACTCCAGATTAAAAGAAAGATTATTGAGTTTTTTGAAAAACGTAAGTTTTGAATTTTTTCCTCAAACAAATATGGCTTGTTAGCACTGTGCATCATTGGTGATAGTTGTGTGCTGCATGGACTTTTACTTAGTTTGTTCAACCATTTATTTAAGTATGACAATGACCTTATTACCATATATGTAGCTGTTTATTTAAATGGTGTGTCCCAACTAGCAGGTTATCACTCATTAACAGGATAGGTGATGGTTCACCTGTTTGGTATAAATGTGTATACCTGTGGTTCTCATATCCATTTAACATTGAGGCAGTTGTAAATTAGTGTATTTGCAGTAATGACTTGGCTTGAGTTAACAGGGGCCACTGTTTGCTAAACACAGTCAAAAGGACTGCCTGAGATATCGGTGCAGTTTGAAGGCACTCAAGAGTTTAAACTAAAGAGAAATTGACACTTAACATAAATACTCTACTTGGTTCGCCATTAAAGAAGATCTGTCACCCCCCCCAAGGATTTCAATCTAAATGCAGCACTGAATGCACCATGTCTGCTGCATTCAGGCAAGGGATCTCCCATGTGTGTGTGGTGTGTACCCCGAGACATAGCGTTATAAAAAGTCACTTCAAAAAGTCAGGAGGGCATTCCATGTTGCTGGAGGCAGGTGACTTAACGGGCGCCATTCCCGCCCCCTGCCCCGTGTGTGGATCAATCCTTGCCTGCCCTGCCTCCTGCTCTGACGACAGCACCAGATTCTCATCCTGCTCTGTGTTATGCTGTATAATTACAGCAGGGCGGGAATCTGGTGCTGCCATCTGTGCCCTGATACCCCCTCACCCCATTCCTGTGTCTCCCCTGGTCCCTTGGCTCCCCCCAACCTTGGGGGGGAGCCAAGGGACCAGGGGAGACACAGGAATTTCTATAATTCTTACCTCCATTTCTTCCATGGCCATTAAAAAGCAGCTCTTGCATCCCTTTCTTCCATTTCTGTAAGTCTTGCTCATTGAGGCAAAATACAACTTTTCTCTTAGCGTGTGATGACAATCATCTAGTCACATTCTTTTTCTAATGAGTCATTAGATCAGAATGATCAGGCAGAGACATGACATGGAATGCTATAAGCTAACATTCTATTGTGACATCCAAATGGAGGGACATGGCTATGTGTAGTGGGCATGGCTATGTGGAGTGGAGCATGACTATCTGTAGTAGGTGGGGCTTTCCACACACATAGGCATGGATATGTGTAGTGGGGCTATGTGGAGCAAATGTGGCTATGAGGAGTGGGCATGGCATGTAGAGTGGGTGTGGTAACTTGGAGTGGGCGGCAGGGCTTGCCACATTCACACACACACACACTCAACTTTATTATATATATACCGTATTTTTCGCTTTATAAGACGCACCTGATTATAAGACGCACCCCCAAATTTGGTGAAGGAAAAGAGGAAAAAATAATTTTTAATGTTAAATGGGGTCCGTCTTATAATGTCAATGTCCGTCTTACAAATCATATAGGGTAAATGTCCCTCATAGCCCCCTCATCCTGGTACATGGTCCCTCATCCTTGGATATAGCCCCACATCCTAGATATGGCCCCCTTATTCTGGTTACAGCTGGCACACGTCCCCAAGTGATGGTACACCCCCCCAGGGTTGGCACACGCCCCCCAGGGCTAGCACACATCCCCCAAGGCTGGCACACATCCCCCAGGGATGCCACATGCCTCCCAGGACTGGAACACGTCCCCCAGGGCTGGCACACGTCCCCCAGGGCTGGCACAAGTCCCCCAGGGCTGGCACACATGCCCCAGCGCTGGCACACATCCCTCAGGGCTGCCACATGCCTCCCAGAGCTGGCACATGTCCCCCAGGGCTGGCACACATCCCCCAGGGCTGGCACACTTCCCTTAGGGCTGGAACAAGTCCCCCAGGGCTGGCACAAGTCCCCCAGGGCTGGCACACATGCCCCAGGGCTGGAACACGTCCCTCAGGGCTGCCACATGCTTCCCGGTGCTGGCTCACATTCCCCAGGGCTGGCACACATTCCCCAGGGCCATCACACGTCCCCAAGGGCTGGCACACGTCCCCAAGGGCTGGCACACACTCCCCAGGGCTGGCACAAGTCCCCCAGGGCTGGCACATGACCCCAGGGCTGGCACACGTCCCCCAGGGCTGGCACACATCCCTCAGGGCTGGCATATGTCCCCCAGGTCTGGTACATGCCTACCAATGCTGATACACGTCCCCCAGGTCTGGTACACGTCCCCCAGGGCGGGGACCCGTCCCCCAGGGCTGGCACATGCTTTCCAGGGTTGCACATGCCCCCCAGGGCTGGCACACGTTCCCCCAGGGCTGGCACACGTCCCCCAGGGCTGGCACATGCCCTCCAGGGCTGGCACATGCCCCCCAGGGCTGGCACACATCCCCCAGGGCTGGCACATGCCCTCCAGCGCTGGCACATGCCCCCCAGTGCTGGCACACGTCCCCCAGGGCTGGCATATGCCCTTCAGGGCTGTAACATGCCCCCCAGGGCTGGCACATGTCCCTCGGGGCTGGCACATGCCCTCCAGCGCTGGCACATGCCCCCCAGCGCTGGCACACGTCCCCCAGGACTGGCACACGTCCCCCAAGGCTGGCACATGCCATCCAGGGCTGGCACAAATCCCCCAGGGCTGACACGTTCCCCAGAGCTGGCACACATTCCCCAGGGGTGGCACACGTCCCCCAGAGCCATTACATGTCCCCAATGGCTGGCACATGCCCCCCAGGGCTGACACATGCCCCCCAGGGCTGGCACACATGTGCCAGGGCTAGCACAAGTCCCCCAGAGCTGGCACATGCCCCCCCATGTTAAATATGGCCCACCATGTTGCTGCTATAATAAAATAACAATCACATTACTCACCTTTTCCAGCGATGTCCTGGCTCCCTCCATGCAGCTGCACTCCTCCACTTCTCTATAATGCCAGTAATATGATCGGGTGCACAGAGATGATGAGACTGCTGAGCCGATCACATGACCGGCTTCACAGAGAGAAGAACCAGGAAGTGGAGGAGTGCAGCTGCATGGAAGGAGCCAGGACATTGCTGGAAAAGGTGAGTAATGTGGTTGTTATTTTATTATTGGCAGCAGCATGGGGGGCCATATTTAACATGGGGGGGAGCATGTGCCATCACAGGAGGGGCGCAGACAGTTTAATATGTGCTGCTCCCCCAGTTCATCACCCTGGTGAAGTTTCAGCACCACAGTGATGGACAGCGGCAGTGCATATTAAATGAGCGGGAGCAGGAGATCTCCCGCTCTGTCTGCAGCCCGCTCCAGTCCCCCCGGCACCACTCCAGAGCTGCCCCCACCTCCCCTGCCCCCACACTCCATACATTCGGGCTATAAGACGCACCCCCCACTTTCCCCCACAGTTTGGGGGAACAAAAGTGCGACTTATAGTCCGAAAAATACGGTATATATATATATATATATATATATATATATATATATATATATATATATACAGTGCCTACAAGTAGTATTCAACCCCCTGCAAATGTAGCTGGTTAACACATGCGGAATTAACTTGGCATTGTGACATTTGGACTGTAGATCAGCCTGGAAGTGGGAAATGCAGTGCCACAATAATTTTTTTTTTTTTTTTTTAAAGCATTAAAAGTTTATTCAGAGGGTCATTTATTATTCAACCCCTCAAACCACCAGAATTCTGTTTGGTCCCCCTAAAGCATTAAGAAGTAGTTCAGGCACAAATAACAATGAGCTTCACATGTGTGGATTAATTATCTCTTTTGCCAGCCTTTTCTGACTATTTAAGACCCTCCCCAAACTTGTGAACAGCACTCATACATGGTCAACATGGGAAAGACAAAGGAGCATTCCAAGGCCATCAGAGACAAGATCGTGGAGGGTCACAAGGCTGGCAAGGGGTACAAAACCCTTTCCAAGGAGTTGGGCCTACCTGTCTCCACTGTTGGGAGCATCATCAATCGGAAGTGGAAGGCTTATGGAACTACTGTTGGCCTTCCACGGCCTGGACAGCCTTTAAAAGTTTCCTCCCGTGCCGAGGCCAGGCTTGTCCAAAGAGTCAAGGCTAACCCAAGGACAACAAGGAAGGAGCTCCGGGAAGATCTCATGGCAGTGGGGACATTGGTTTCAGTCAATACCATAAGTAACATACTCCACCGCAATGGTCTCCATTCCAGACGAGCCCGTAATGTTCCTTTACTTTCAAAGTGTCATGTCAAGGCTCGTCTACAGTTTGCTCATGATCACTTGGAGGACTCTGAGACAGACTGGTTCAAGTTTCTATGGTCTGATGAGACCAAGATCGAGATCTTTGGTGCCAACCACACACGTGACGTTTGGAGACTGGATGGCACTGCATACGACCCCAAGAATACCATCCCTACAGTCAAGCATGGTGGTGGCATCATGCTGTGGGGCTGTTTCTCAGCCAAGGGGCCTGGCCATCTGGTCCGCATCCATGGGAAGATGGATAGCATGGCCTACCTGGAGATTTTGGCCAAGAACCTCCGCTCCTCCATCAAGGATCTTAAGATGGGTCGTAATTTCATCTTCCAACAAGACAACGACCCAAAGCACACAGCCAAGAAAACCAAGGCCTGGTTCAAGAGGGAAAAAATCAAGGTGTTGGAGTGGCCTAGTCAGTCTCCTGACCTTAACCCAATTGAAAACTTGTGGAAGGAGCTCACGATTAAAGTCCACATGAGACACCCAAAAAACCTAGATAACTTGGAGAAGATCTGCATGGAGGAGTGGGCCAAGATAACTCCAGAGACATGTGCCGGCCTGATCAGGTCTTATAAAAGATGATTATTAGCTGTAATTGCAAACAAGGGTTATTCCACAAAATATTAAACATAGGGGTTGAATAATAATTGACCCACACTTTTATGTTTAAAATTTATAAAAATTCAACTGAGCAACATAACTTTTTGGTTTGTAAGATTTATGCTTCTGTTAATAAATCCTACTCTCGTTTGCAGTTTGAAGGCTCTAACTTATTGGCATCTTATCAAACCAACTAAATCTGCAGGGGGTTGAATACTACTTGCAGGCACTGTATATATATATATATATATATATATATATATATATACACAGTTGTGTCTGAAAGTATTGACACCCCTGCAATTCTGTCAGATAATACTCAGTTTCTTCCTGAAAATGATTGCAATCACAAATACTTTGGTATTATTATCTTCATTTAATTTGTCTTCAATGAAAAAACACAAAAAGAATTGTCCTAAAGCCAAATTGGATCTAATTCCACACCAAACATAAAAAGGGGGTGGACAAAAGTATTGGCACTGTTAGAAAAATCATGTGACGCTTCTCTAATTTGTGTAATTAACAGCACCTGTAACTTACCTGTGGCACCTAACAGGTGTTGGCAATAACTAAATCACACTTGCAGCCAGTTGACATGGATTAAAGTTGACTCAACCTCTGTCCTGTGTCCTTGTGTGTACCACAGTGAGCAAGGAGAAAAAAAGAAGACCAAAGAACTGTCTGAGGACTTGAGAAACCAAATTGTGAGGAAGCATGAGCAATCTCAATGCTACAAGTCCATCTCCAAAGACCTGAATGCTCCTGTGTCTACCGTGCGCAGTGTCATCAAGAAGTTTAAAGCCCATGTTACTGTGCCTAACCTCCCTAGATGTGGACTGAAAAGAAAAATTGACAAGATATTTCAACGCAAGATTGTGCGGATGGTGGATAAGGAACCTCGAATAACATCCAAACAAGTTCAAGCTGCCCTGCAGTGCAAGGGTACAACAGTGTCAACCCGTACTATCCTTTGGCATCTGAATGAAAAGGGACTGTATGGTAGGATACCCAGGAAGACCCCACTTCTTACCCCGAGACATAAAAAAGCCAGGCTGGAGTTTGCCAAAACTTACCTGAGAAAGCCTAAAACGTTTTGGAAGAATGTTCTCTAGTCAAATGAGACAAAAGTAGAGCTTTTTGGGCAAAGGCATCAACATAGAGTTTACAGGAAAAAAAAGAGGCATTCAAAGAAAAGAACATGGCCCCTACAGTCAAACATGGCGGAGGTTCCCTGATGTTTTGGGGCAGCTTTGCTGCCTCTGGCACTGGACCGCTTGACCGTGTGCATGGCATTATGAAGTCTGAAGACTACCAACAAATTTTGCAGCATAATGTAGGGCCCAGTGTGAGAAAGCTGGGTCTCCCTCAGAGGTCATGGGTCTTCCAGCAGGACAATGACCCAAAACACACTTCAAAAAGCACTAGAAAATGGTTTGAGAGAAAGCACTGGAGACTTCTAAGGTGACCAGCAATGAGTCCACGCCTGAATCCCATAGAACACCTGTGGAGATATCTAAAAATGGCAGTTTGGAGAAGGAACCCTTCAAATATCAGGGACCTGGAGCAGTTTGCCAAAGAAGAGTGGTCTAAAATTCCAGCAGAGCATTGTAAGAAACTCATTGATGGTTACCGGAAGCGGTTGATCGCAGTTATTTTGGCTAAAGGTTGTGCAACCAAGTATTAGACTGAGGGTGCCAATACTTTTGTCTGGCCAAATTTTGGAGTTTTGTCTGAAATGATCAATGTTTTGTATTTTTTCATTTAAGACAAATTAAATGAAGATAATAACACCAAAGAATTTGTGATTGCAATCATTTTCAGGAAGAAACTGAGGATTATCTGACAGAATTGCAGGGGTGTCAATACTTTTGCCCACAACTATATATATATATATATATATATTTGTTCTGAGGAGGTCACCATTTACGCCATGAAATGTATTGCCAAATCAATCAATGTTTATCAAGTCATTGATATCATCTCTTTAACATCTGCAGTGCAGGATTATAATCCATTTCCCATTTCATATCTATTGATTCTGCTAAGTGGAAAAAATGGCATTTCATAAATTTTAGGATAATAATAAACATTGCTTACCTGATAAATATTCTATGTTCAAGATTCACCTTTTCCAGTGGGTCTCTGTTTACTTAACTCCAACAAGGATGTCCCCCACCAAACAAATAAGGACTGCGGCTGAGCACGGGCTGCTGAGGTCTGTAATCACCTATACCTATCATGTGGACAGTCGGGGACATCATTGCTGTACAGCACAATAATGTGTGATGGCGGGAGAATGTATTAGGCATGTAATAATCATTTTATCACATTCTGCTCTTCCCTTTGGCTCAGTTTTTTCTTATCTTGAAAAACCTCTTTAAAGATAAAATGTTCATTAGCATGTGTTCAGTGGAGGGTCTTGTATTACTACAGTAAATATTACTGTTTACAGTGCTTCTGTTGTTGAAGACTTTAATCTTAGCAGAGGGAACACTATCCTTTTAGGGAATGATTGATGGGAATAGAAACGGTAGCAGTATTGTACATAAACCAGTTTGTTTTGAACATTGTTAAAGATGAAAAATAAAACAAGATTTGAGGGGTCTATATGTCAAAAATCATCCTTAAGAGTGGGAAGTCGTCTCAGTTTCCCTGGTAACAAGATTTTCTTTAGAGCCAGTAGTAATTGGATGTAAGGTTTATAACATTTCAGCTTTAGTAACTGTACATTATAGTCTAGGTAGTGACACTTTATAACATCTGAATCACGCATACTTATTTTAGTTCCAGCAGCAAAATGAATTCTGCCTCTTCTTCACCATAAGAAGTTGGTGCAGCTACACAGCAATGATCCTTAACCTTTTTTTATTATAAGGACAACATTTAGCTCTGAGAGATGGTAATGAACCACAATGTACGTGGAGAAATCATTAAACCCATGTTGCTACCAATAATGGAAAACTGGTCATTAAACGGTTATGACTAGTGGGTTATTCAGGCTCCGCTCACCCCCACCTGGAAGCAGCACTGTAACATCACCTCTATAGATACCTACAGGCATGTTTGAGTACCAGTTCTTTTTTAATATATAGACCCAGTGCACAAAACATGCAATTGCATAGGTGTCCCTCCAGAGACATATAGACAAGACATCACCAATACCTCTCCCCTCCCAATATGGATGTAACTAGAACTAAATAATCCTTTAAGACTATTACATATTGCACAAAGCTTCCAGTTAATTCAGTTTCACTTTTAAAATTATTATTCTAGCTCTGCCTGCTTCTGTCATGGGAGATGAGAAATGGGGTGATGTCACATCTACAGATTCCTGCAAATACATCATTTGCATATGTTGATCACCTGTCCTAATAAGTAGGACAAGTACCCCAGGGGTCAACATACTATTGGAGCAACCTGTGCAGCCATAGCCCAGGATCTCAGTGGCCCATTTCCACCTCCAAAGCAACAAGCAGCTTTTGGCACAAAAACATGAAGAGGTGCATTATTGTTGTGGTGCCCCTGCGGATCGGTCGCCATGAGATGGCGCAGCAGCTGGGATTGGTAAATAGGTCAACCCATACACACACCCAACACGCCCCCCAATCCCAAGTCTAACTACTCTATGTCTAGCAATGGGATAGCAGGAGGAGCCAGGTGGAGGGTGGAACATTAGGACAGAACCAGGTAAGGGGTAGGGACGACACAACAAAAAGGGAACACGCAACACCAAGAGTCAGTCTGTAAGGCAGTAAGTCTCAGTAGTCTAGTGGAGAACAACAGAGACACCCAACAGCCAAGTAGTTAAAGAGACCAGACTGAAAGAACCCAGACTCAGCAGCCTGTGTGGCTGTATGACTAGCCCGCGTCCCAGGCCGGGAACCGAGGGAAGACAGAGGATGTCCAAGGTGTGTCCAAGTCAGCAGGGACCCTGAGGGGCCAGGCCGGAACCAGAGTGCCGGCTCTGCTGAAGTGGCAGAGAAGCTGCATGCCCCAACCACAAACTCCAGCGGGGTGCGGGATTCTTTATATCCCAAAACCAACCTTCCGGCACACCGAAAGGAAGGCTGTCGAACTAGGGATAGGAAACACGGAAGGGTGCCCACTGACAGCCCGTGACCGCTGGACCGTAGCTAGTCTGTGGAATAGACTGAAAGAGGCCTGAAAGGAACATAAAACAGGGTGTCACAGACAGGCCGTCCCAGCTGCTGAAACCACACCGAGCCGCTGTTGTAGTGAAATCAGTTGTAACATCTAATGAGTGAGGAAGTAAACCCGGTAAAAGCTCAGAATTGTGTGAGATTTTGTTTGTGTGCCTGAGAGGTGGAAATTGAGTCCGCGAGCCGGCAGCAGAAAGTTTCCTGAGGATATGGAGAACTTTACACCACACTTACACTTTATATGCGGTAGCCCTGGGGACCAGCCCTAGCCGTAGAGCGCGCCACATCCCGTCTGCTACTCCCATCAACCGCAGAGGTCACGACAGCAGCGGTGGCTACCTCTAGCCACAAACCACGGGTGGCGTCATGATTTATTTCTAAAAAGTGTTTTTCCCCTTTTATTGACTAGCCCGGGACCAAGGAGCCGGGTCACGACACCGTGACATCCTGCAGCCCCAGACGACGATGACAAGAGGGCCTGGTTCCGAGTACCCCACAGTCCCGGTGAGTGACTCATTATGAAGTTTGTCCTTTTGAATAGCACCCCATTTTGTCTATGTCTGCCTCTGAGGTGAACCATATCTGCTGATCACACACTAGTTACTGAACTTATCTGTATATGTGATGCAAAAATCATCTGATCTGAATACTGAGCAGAACTGGATTAAATATTTAAAACTTAACCATAATTTTGTAAAATGACAAAATCTTATAGCCTGTTTTATTAATAAGACCAGTGTCACATCACGGCAAGATCAGGTCCGGGGCTGTCCGGTGTAAACCTGACAGCTCCGGACCCGATTTTGCACTAATGCAGCCCTATGGGGATGGATAGCAGCTACTTGCCATCCGGTTTCCATCTTTCTGGGAGGATCCGGGAAAATTCAGATTTTTCTCCCGGACACAAAAATATTGCTTGCAGCGTTTTTGTGTACAGGCAAAAAATCTGACTAAATCAGATCCTCCCGGATCCGGCGCGATCCGGCGCCCCCCTAACATGGGTGTCTATGGCGCTGGATCGCGCCGGAGCCGGACGCCGGGTGCTAGAGTTTGGTGGCGAGCGCTGCTAAACTTCAGCACCATGATCTGTCACATGCAGAGATTTCAGGACCGCGGCTAGCTCCCGTTAGCTGTGATCTTGAAATTTCATCAGTTGCAGCTGCGATATGAGTAATCCGGCTGCAAACCAGTTCTGTTTCAAAATCTGGTCCGGGGCTGTCCGGTTCACACAGACAGATGGGAAGTGGCCAAGGTACATGCAGTTCTGTACTATACACCATTTCAGAGTTGCTGAACTGCTCAGTCAAACTATTACTGAATAAAGAAATCTCTATTATCATTTTAAAGTAAGGAAGGAATGAATATCTTTAGACCTGCCAAAAAAATTTGTAGATAAAGAAATCTTGAGGGTGTGTGGCTAAGGTGGGTGAACGCTGGGAGTGTCTGTACATATTATGCAGTTCTATATTCTATTGTTTTTTACTTATTTAAACACATCTACATATATGCATGAAGTGTGTGGCATAAAAAAAGTCTACCCTTTTGGAATTGGAAAATTGAAAGATTTTTAAACTTAATAAGTCATTTGAGTTTTCCCAGCGCAGTAAGAACCCCTAAAACTTCTGAAGTAACAAAAATTACTTCATTATTGGAGGCACAGCTTGGGATGCCAGGAAACTTCCCTTGGTCACATGGCATTTTTCAGAGAAAGAAAGTCATTAAACCATGGTAAGTACATTTTGTTACTTACCCTCTCTATTAGTGATGGGCGAACTTGAACTGTAAAGTTCAGGGTCTGTACTTGATGAACCCCCAGGCTATGGGGTACTCGGGTACTGAGTCGGTGCTGTCTCTCTGGGATAACGGTAGTCGTGACCCGGTCCCGTGGCCTGGGATCAGTCCAAAAAGGGGTATTTACAAGGGATTTGTCGTGACACCACCCGGGGTATGTGATTAGTAGAACGACCGCTGCCGTATTCCTGCTGGGGACGGTGACTTGGGGCAGCGTGGATGGTAAGCCCTCCTCAGGTAGGGCTGAGGGTCCCTAGGACAGGTGTAGTGGCAATAGATGAGCCTGGTGAAGGATTGTGTTTGGTGCAGTTCACTTGCTTTGCTGCTGCAGCTCCTCCAGTCAGTGTGTGGAGAAAGCAGTCTCTGGCTCCTCAGGTGGGATTCTGCAGTGGATTACAGGGCAACAGGTGCAATTAACAGGCAGACTCATGGATGTAGTTTTCTCAGTCCCTTTTACTAGAGCAGATGTTAAATGCTGTCCATGGAGTCTGGAGAGCAACTTGCGGTTATTCTCACCCAGCCAGGGTCTTTTGGCTCCCTTGCTGCACTTGTGATTTGGCTCCTACAGTTGCTTAAGCTAGGCTGCTGGCCCTGTCTAGTCCTGCGGGGTACCAGTATAACAGGCAACTCAAGTCCTTCACTTTCTCTACCCTGCTCCTGGGTGTCAGTGTTGCTAGAATCTATGTGTTGCTGTGTCTCTAGTAAAGTGTAGCTGGAGAATTTGGAATCCTCACTTTCCGGTGTTGACTGCCGGGATGTGTGACCCTGCACAGTCTTGGACACCGTTGTCCGTTCTACGCGCTTTTCCTCTGGGGAGAGCATGGAGCTGCTCAGTCTCCCCGTTATGTTCCTTTCTCTCCTTTCCTTAGGCCTGGAACAAGTTAGCAATCCTGGGACGAGCTAAGCAGCTTCCAGTCCACCAGAATATCTTAACAGTGCTGCTCCGCACTGCATTGACTTGCTCCTCCCCAGACCAGAATATAACAGAAGCTCACCCTGAACCCGAGTTTGGTCTCCCCCTTCTGGACTGGAGGTGTTGCTGTTGTGCGTGTGTTGCCTGATGAGAATACACTTTGCTGCTCTCTGGTGACGCCACTACCCGTGGGCAGTGATGACACTGTGGCACATTGACCCAGGGGTGCCACATTCCCCCTTAGTGAAAGACAGTACTGCGGGACTGTGGTAACTTTTCAACAAGGTAAACACATTACATTTTACAGAGTCATAAAAGTAAAAAAGTACAAAAACCAATAAACTATAAAAATAGTCCAAAAGAGTTCAAAAAGCAGTCTCTCCGGAGATGAGTCCTTTTTCCAACAGGGCTGGTGAATATTATGTACAAGCAGTCTCTACCACAACCAGTCCAGTGGTATATTATGGTCCATATTTAAATAAAGTTGAAGAATGTTCAAACTTCTTACAGGAAAGTCTCTGTAGGTACTGGGCTTACTGGGTTTCAACGTTACACACAAATAAACAAACAAGGTCCATATGGCTATCTCGTCTTAGGAGGCCTGGTCTCACTCTTACCACCCCCAGGCACTTTCTGTCCCTAACTTAATGTGCATGGAGGTTAATCCAGTTCCCCCACCCTTCTGTACACTATGTTTACCGGTTTCTATTCACACTTTTCACACTAAAACATATGTACATTACTTAATTCACATTTTAATCTTAATCTCTGTACCGAGCAGAGACCTGACCCTGTGTACTGAGTAGTTACATTTCTACTACAAGTGTACCGGGTGTACTCAGTGCTAGACTATGTGAAGAAGTGTATCTGTCAGGTGTTTCTGGTTCTGATGGGGATCTGACAGCAGGACTGGCAAGTTCACTGGGCTCAGGAATCTGTTCTTCCTGTTCTTCTTCTACGGGTTCTACTTCTAGTTCTTCCTCTATTCTTGGGATTTCTTGTCATACGGGTTCAGGTACAGGTTCAGGGACTACCACTTGAGGAAATGCGAGCATTGGGACTAAGACTGCTCCATGGTAATTTGTCCAGGTTTTTTGAAAATCTCTGGTGTCTTCAGGATTTCAGGACACAACTTTAACTGATCTCTTGATACTGCGGACGTTGTCTTGCTTTCATCTTTACTAATTAGGCACACTTTTGTATTGTCAAAGTTCGATGGGAGAACAGTGTATGGTATTGGTTCCCATTGATCATCTAATTTGTTGGTGCGTCTTTTCCTTTTAAGCACTTGTTCATCAGGTTGCAATGGAGTTGCTGGGGCATGTTGATTAAAGGTTCTCTCTCTAGCTTGTTGTAGGCTCTTCTCAATGCATGCTTGAACTTGGCGATACTGTTGCTGGCGTAGGGTATCCCAATTGGCTTCTGGAACTTCTGCGTCTGGTTTGAGAATTCCCATATCCAAATGAATTGGCAGCTTACCGAGTCTTGCTCTCATGAGATAAGCTGGGGTGCAATTGGTTGAACTCACCGGGACATGTTATACAAGCCTACCAAGTCGGGTAACTTCTCTGGCCATTGGTTCCTGTTTGATGCTGGTAAGGTCTTCAAGAGGTCAATCACTAAGTGGTTCATCTTCTCACATAAGCCATTTGTTTGAGGATGGTAAGCTGTTGTGCGAATCTTCCATCCATACATATTACAGAATTCTTAGAACACCTCTGCTTCAAAGGCTGGACCTTGATCTGCTATGACCTGTTCAGGGTAACCATGTGGTCTACAAAAGGACATCTGGAATGCTTGAATGCTTTTGCTGCTGTTCTTGCTTTGAGGTCCTTCACTGGCACTACCACTAGAAAACAGGAATAGTGGTCCACGATGGTCAATGCATACACATAGCCAGATTTACTTGGTGTCAATTTGACGTGGTCTAAGGCGACTAACTCCAGGGGTTGCTTGGTGACTATGGACTGGAGCTCTCTGACTTTCTTGATCCTTTCTCAGTAGGTTGCACGGGCCACATCTTCTACACCATTCTTCAATTGATCTTCTCATGCCAACCCAGTAGAATCTTTCTTTTAAGAGCACTTCCAACTTTTTCCATCCAAATTGCCCTGCGCCGTCATGGTAGGCTTCCAAGACCATTTTGACATCTCTCTTGGGTACAACGATCTGCCAGACCAACTCATGAGTCTTTGGATTGGTATATCTTCTACATAGCTTATATTTATACAGGAACAGTTAACTCTTCTCTTTCCAGAGCTGTTCAGCTTCAGCTGGAGCATTCTGATCAGGGCACGCACCTTCCTGTGTCAGCAATCTCTTGATTAGCCTCACAGCCGGGTCACTGTCCTGTGTATCAGCCCATCCGTGATGTGATAAGGGGTTGAGCGTTGCCTTCTGTTGCTTCTGGTACACACCTGTTCTGTACTGCGTCACCTTAGGGCGGTGAGAGGCTGATAGCTCTATCTCTTCCAGCTCCTCTGGTTCCTCTGCCACATCTCTGGCATGCTTGTATGCGGGAGCAGTAATGGCGTCATTAGGAGAGAGGTGTCTCTATGTATCCCAGCACTTCTCCCGAGTGGAGAGGTGGTGGAGATACATAGATGACATCTTCTTGATATGGAGAGGCACAGAAAATGAATTGAGTAATTTTTTTGAATTCATGAATACCATCGATGAAACAATAAAATTCACCATGGTCAGTTCACATAATGAAATTGAGTTTTTGGATGCAAAGATAACGTTGACAGGTGAAAATATCGAGACTAGACTCCATGTGAAAAGTACCGACAAGAACAAACTTTTGCACTACGAGAGTAGTCACCCAATAAAAATGAAAAACTCAATTCCACAAAGTCAAATAAGAAGGGTAAATAGGATAGTCAGTGAAGAGCAGAAAAGGGAGGAGATGGTAGAAACAGTAGTTCAAAAATTTAGGGAAAGAGGATACCCAAATAAAATTTTGAGAGAACAGAGAGAGAAGGCAAAACAACCTACAGTAAGAAAACACAGCAAAAATAGAATCCCTTTAATTCTAACTTATGGGGAGGAAACTATAGAGGTGGTGAGGATAATAACAAAACATTGGGGGATGCTTGGAAGATGTTTGCCGTATATAGAAGAGTATAAAAACCCTCCCTTAATAGCTTATAGGTGAGGAAGGAATTTAAAGGACACCCTGGTGAAATCAGACATAGGGCCTTTAAAAGTGATAGAGTACTTTGACGGGAAATAAAAGAACAGGATGTTTCCCTTGTGTAAATTGTATTAATTGTAATTTGATGTTAAAAGGGGATAGATTTAACCACCCAGTCACAGGAGCCCAATATAAAATCCAACATCTATTAATATGCAACTCAGATCACTTTAATTTACATACTGGAGTCCCCATGAAAAATGTGGTATGTTGGGGAAACCACCCTGGATGTTAAAGGAATCATGTCACCTCCAAAACGCCTCCTAAGCTATCAAAACATGTTCCTGCAGCATGCTATCACTAATCTCACACTCATTTTGTCTCCTAAAAGCATCCTGTGAAAGTGCATAAAAACGATTTTATACTCACTCATTAGTGATTATAATGAGCAGGGGCTATATTCTTTAGCCCTTAGGGTGTGTTGTTTTGCAGCCTGAATGATCCAGCCCTCTCTGTGCAGCTTCTGCTGTGATGTGGAGCTGAAGGCAGGACTAATGATTTGCATTCTGTGAGTGATAGAGAGGGGGGAGGGCATAGCCTGCACAAGCAGAGCAAACAGACAGAGAGAGGCTGGATCCTGGAGCCTACAAAACAACACGCCCTAAGGGCTAAAGAACATGGCCCCTGCTAATTATAATCACTAATGAGTAAGTATTAAAACGTTTTTATGCACTTTCACATGATGCTTATAGGAGACAAAAGGAGTGTAAGATTAGTGATAATATACTGCAGGGACATGTTTTGGTAGCTTGGGAGGCGTTCTGGAGGTGACAGGATCCCTTTAAGACCAGAATAAACCAACACTGCTATAGCATCCAAAAGTAAACCCTTAATTTACCGGTCCCTAAACATTTCATTGAAGCAAAACACACAGAAAAGGATTTAAGGTTCAGACTGATAGATGCGGTACCCCCATTAAGGAGAGGAGGGTATAGGGTTAAAATTTTGAAGACTAAAGAGCTCCAGTGGATGCACAGGTTGGGGACATTAAAGCCTGGGGGACTGAACGTAGATTACAAGCTGCAGTCTATCCTTTAAGGTTTGATTAACATCTAATACTGTGTACAGTGACCATTTTTTGTAGTATGTTGTAAATAATCACTTTTTTTAATACATTTCTTCTTTTTTATTGCACAAGAATGAAAAATACAGGAAAGAATTGGACACTCAAGGCACAAGTTGCACATAAAAAAATGTTTATTATATAATACCACCCCCATTTTTTTTAAAAATCACCATTCGTAAGTTACGGCCTGATTATATCTGTCTAAGCAAGCACCTTAATGCACATTATGCATATGAAACACTTTATTGTACTTTAGACACAATTTTAATGTATCAATATTTTTAATGCACAGTAATTAATAAAAGAAATCGTAAATTATAAGTACACGTCTTTGTATATAATTTTATATATATATGTAGAATAAGAAAGAGGAATAATAATAAATAGGGAAAATTATAAATATCTTAAAGAAATAAATCAGTCACAGTACCCATTGGAGAAAGAAGGGGTATATATATCTATATATAAACGTAAGATCTACGCTCTAGGTATATACCCTCAAATCTGTATACTGAGAAGAATAGTGTTTAAACCACGGAAAAGTGGAACACTATAGGACATTATTAAGAATAAAGAAATACCCCGTATAATATAATATATGAGAAAGGGGAAGTGAATGAAAAAACTAGTAGATTGGTATAATAACCATCTATGAAAAAGCTTGGGTTAAACTGAGCCTTTATGGAAGAAGATGACAATAAATTAATAAAAAAATAAAAATAAAAATAATTCCTCTAATGATACAGTCATATGAAAAGTTTGGGCACCCCTCTTAATCTTACTCTTTTTTTTTGTTTATAATTGTTTTTTTGCAACAGCTATTTCAGTGTGATATATGTAATAACTGATGGACACAGTAATATTTCAGGATTGAAATGAGGTTTATTGTACTAACCGAAAATGTGAAATATGCATTATTTAAAAATTTGACAGGTGCCAAAGTATGGGCACCTCCACAGAAAAGTGACATTAAAATTTAGTAGATCCACCTTTTGCAAAAATAACAGCCTCTAGTCACTTCCTGTAGCTGTTAATGAGTTCCTGGATCCTGGATGAAGGTATTTTTGACCATTCCTCTTTACAAAACAATTCCAGTTCAGTTAAGTTTGATGGTTGCCGAGCATGGACAGCCCGCTTCAAAACATCCCACAGATGTTCAATGATATTCAGGTCTGGGGACTGGGATGGCCATTCCAGAACATTGTAGTTGTTCCTCTGCATGAATGCCTGAGTAGATTTGGAGCAGTGTTTTGGATCATTGTTTTGCTGAAAGATCCATCCCCGGTGTAACTTCAACTTTGACACTGATTCTTGAACATTATTCTCAAGAATCTGCTGATACTGAGTTGAATCCATGAGACCCTCAACTTTAAAAAGATTCCCGGTGCTGTCATTGGCCACACAGCCCCAAAGCATGATGGATCCTCCCCCAAATTTGACACTGGGTAGCAAGTGTTTTTCTTGGAATGCTGTGTTTTTGTGGCGCCATGCAAAACGCCTTGTTGTATGACCAAACAACTCAATCTTTGTTTCATCAGTCCACGGGACCATCTTCCAAAATGCAACTGGCTTGTCCAAATGTGCTTTTGCATACCTCAGGCGACTCTGTTTGTGGCGTGCATGCAGAAACAGCTTCTTTCGCATCACTCTCCCATACAGCTTCTCCTTGTGCAGTGTGTGCTGTATTGTTGACCGATGCACAGAGACACCATCTGCAGCAAGATGCTGCTGCAGGTCTTTGGAGGTGGTCTGTGGATTGTTCTTGACTGTTATAACCATTCTTCTTCTCTGCCTTTCTGATATTTTTGTTGGCTTGCCACTTCTGGCCTTTACAAGAACTGTCCCTGTGGTCTTCCATTTCCTTACTATGTTCCTCACAGTGGAAACTGACAGGTTAAATCTCCGAGACAACTTTTTGTATCCTTCCCCTGAACAACTATGTTGAACAATCTTTTTTTTCAGATCATTTGAGAGCTGTTTTGAGGAGCCCATGATGCCACTCCTCAGAGAAGATGCAACTAGGAGAACAACTTGCAAGTGGACACCTGAAATAGCTTTTCTCATGATTGGATACACCGGGCTATGAAGTACAAAGCTCAATGAGGTTACCAAACCAATTTAGTGCTTCAGTAAGTCAGTAAAAAGTATTTAGGAGTATTCAAATCATGAAAATCAGAAGGATGCCCATACTTTTGCACCTGTCAAATGTTGAAATAATGCATATTTCACACTTTTGGTTAGAACAATAAACCTCATTTCAAACCTGAAATATTACTGTGTCCATCAGTTATTACATATATCACACTGAAATAACTGTTGCAAAAAAACAATTTTAAACAAAAAAGAAGAGTAAGATTAAGAGGGGTGCCCAAACTTTTTCATATGACTGTATATATTTAAAACTAGATGGTGGCCCCATTCTAACGCATCGGGTATTCTAGAGTAAGTATGTAGTTGACATACTGTGACTGACAGATCTTCTCCAGTCATCGTGAGTGAACTATATATATATATATATATATATGTATATATATAGCAGCGCTATGGTATATCGTGGTACATCACAGTACATGTATAGCAGCGCTATGGTATATGGCGGTACATTACAGTACATGTATAGCAGCGCTATGGTATATGGCGGTACATTACAGTACATGGAGCAAGCGGGGCAGGATGGAGGCTGGGGGGCAGAATGAAGGCGGGGGGCAGGAAAAGCAGAGGGCAGGATGGAGCGAGCGGGGCAGGATGGAGCGAGCGGGGCAGGATGGAGCCGGAGGAGTAGGATGGAGCCGGAGGAGCAGGATGAAGCCGGAGGGGCAGGATGGAGCGAGCGGGGAAGGATGGAGCGAGTGGGGCAGGATGGAGCTGGAGGGGCAGGATGGAGCGAGCGGGGCAGGATGGAGCGAGTGGGGCAGGATGGAGCCGGAGGAGCAGGATGGTGGCAGGGTGGGAGGCAGGATGGTGGGGGGCGGGGGCAGGATGGTGGCGGGGGCAGGATGGAGCGAGCGGGCCAGGATGGTAGCATCGGGGCAGGATGTAGCGGGCGGAACAGGATGGAGCCAAAGAGGCAGGATGGAGCCGGAGGAGCAGGATGGAGCCGGAGGAGCAGGATAGAGCCGGAGGAGCAGGATGGAGCGAGCGAGGCAGGATGGAGCGAGTGGGGCAGGATAGAGCAAGCAGGACAGGATGGAGGCGGGGGAGCAAGAACAGCGGGGGGCAGGATGGAGCGAGCAGGGCAGGATGGAGCCAGAGGAGAAGGATGGTGGCACGGGGTGGGGGGCAGGATGGTGGGGGGTGGGGCAGGATGGTGGGGGGGCAGGTTAGGATGCAGACGGTGGGGCAGGATGGAGCCGGCGGGGCAGGATGGAGCTGGAGGGGCAGGATGGAGTCGGAGGAGCAGGATGGGGGGGCAGGATGGTGGCGAGTAGGGCAGGTTGGTGGCGGGGGGGGGCAGAATGGTGGTGGGGGGGCAGGATGGTGGCGAGCGGGGCAGGATGGAGCGAGCGGGGCAGGATGGAGCCAGAGGAGCAGGATGGAGCCAAGGGAGCAGGATAGAGCCGGGGGAGCAGGATAGAGCCGGGGGAGCAGGGTGGTGGTAGGGGAGCAGGATGGTGGCGAGGGGGGGTTTGGATGGGGGGGACAGGATGATGGCGTGCGGGGCAGAATGTAGTGATCGGGGCAGGATGCTGGCGGGGGGGGCAGGATGGAGCGAGTGGGGCAGGATGGAGCCGGAGGAGCAGGATGGAGCCGGAGGAGCAGGATGGTGGTGGGGGGGCAGGATGGAGCGAGCGGGGCAGGATGGAGCGGGCAGGGCAGGATGGAGCGGGCAGGGCAGGATGGTGGCGAGCGGGACAGGATGGAGTGAGCGGGGCAGAATGGATGCGGGGAGGGGGCAGGATGGAGCTGGGGGAGCAGGATGGAGCCAGGGGAGCAGGATGGATGCGGGGGAGCAGGATGTAGCCAGGGGAGCAGGATGGAGGCGGGGGGGTAGGATGGAGTCGGCAGGGCATGGACCCAGGGCGGCAAGATGGAGGCAGGGGCAGGATGGAGCCAGAGGGTAGGATGATGGTGGGGGGGCATGATGATGGTGGTGGGTGGCAGGATAGAGTGAACGGGGCAGGATAGAGCCGGGGGGGGCAGGATGGATGCAGGGGGGGCAGGATGGATGCGGGGGGGGCAGGATGGAGCTAGGGGGGCAGGATGGAGGCGGGGCAGCATGGAGCGAGCGGGGCAGGACAGAGCGAGCGGGGCAGGACGAAGCGAGCAGGGCAGGATGGAGCGAGTGGGGCAGGATGGAGCTGGAGGGGAAAGGATAGACCTGCGGGGGCGGGGGCAGGATGGATGCTTGGGGGCAGGATGGATGTGGGGGGGCAGGATGGAGCCGGGGGGGCAGGA
This sequence comes from Allobates femoralis, assembly GCA_033576535.1. Classification (NCBI taxonomy): domain Eukaryota; kingdom Metazoa; phylum Chordata; class Amphibia; order Anura; family Aromobatidae; genus Allobates; species Allobates femoralis. Next base: position 438,437,105 of record JARQOC010000002.1, on the reverse strand, counting down.
TGGAAGCGGGGGGCAGGATGGAGCGAGCAAGGCAGGACGGAGATGGATGAAGCCGGGGGAGGTGGGTGGGATAGAGCGGGGGGCAGGATGGATGCGGGGGGGCAGGATGGATGCGGGGGGCAGGATGCCTGCAGGGGGGGGCAGAATGGATGCAGGAGGGCAGGATGGATGCATGGGGGCAGGATGGATGCGGGGGGCAGGATGGAGCCGGGGGGCATGATGGCTGCGACGGTGGGCAGGATGGTTGTGGGGGTGGGCAGGATGGCTGCGGGCAGGGCAGGATGGAGCTGGGGGGGGCAGGATGGCTGCGGGGGGGTAGGATCCCCCTCGCCCCCCTCTGTTGTCACCTGTCTTCTGCAGCGTCGCGCTGTGTACAGTGGTCATGTGACAGGGCGGGCTGTGTGACGTCACATCAGCCCGCCCTGTCACATCACCGTTGTACAGGGAGAAGACGGGTGAGAACAGTGGGAGGCGAGGAGGGAGGCGGGAGGCGAAGAGGTGAGGAGGGAGGCAGGGAGGTGAGGATTCGAAGAGGCGAGGAGGGAGGCAGGGAGGCGAAGAGGTGAGGAGGGAGGCAGCGAGGCGAGGAGGGAGGCGGCGGGTACCGGTGCCGGGGGTCGCCGCGGTCGTACATGTAGCCTGACAGTGCCAGGTTACAGCTACTGTATAATATTCTAATTTTGAATGTGCACGGCTTTTTGCATATGCGGCAATCATTGGTTGCCGCTTATATAGTATGTGTCTCCTGTCACTAAAGGTGGATGTCCTGGATGTAAATCCCAAGCTGGTCTTGCGGTCATACACAGGAAATCATGCTGCTAAGCTACCTAAGGTAAGCCCAGTGCCCGCCAGGAATGGAAATATCGTATGAATAATCAGTCCCTCTACTTACAGTTGAAGCGCAGGCATGGCGGCATCCCAGCTGTGTGACTGATCCTGGAAGCAAGGTAAACTTCACTATGTGCATGTACTGCGGTTGAGGGGATTTTAGCGGGAAGTTTTAAATGGAAGTGCTCTGCAAGTCCTTGCATTCGCCAAGCAGCTGAGCTGTGGTAGTCTGGGGTATTGTACGCTCCTGGTACTGACTATTCTTGCATGAGGTTATTAGAATGATGTATTTTACTATTTCAGATGTTTTCTTCCATTTCTTCTCTTACACGTGCCATGACGGAGAGAAGGCAGCATCCCGGCACTGAATTTCACCGCCACATGCAGGTACTCTAGGCATGCTCTGCTTGCATCATGCAATTGCACTGGTTCACTAACGAAAACCAGTTTGTAGATTACATAACTAAATAAAACCGGCACTGTAAGTCTCTTATTTTTGCCAAGCAGCAGAGCTGTCTGGGATCTAAAGTGTTGGTGCGCTCCTGACAGCTTATCCCTAAACACAATATGGCTATAATATCTTACCTTCAGGTGCCAAGAAGCTTTGCTGCACTGACACTCAGTTTTTCTGATGAATGCCTGCAGGATATATTCCTTCCTGCACAGATGGATCCTGCTCTGCAATCACAGGCTGCAGCCCTTAAAACTTGTTGTAGGGCAGCTGTCAGCCATGTTCCATGGGTTATAGCCCCTTTACACGTCCCAACATCGTTTCTATATTGTATACAATGGCACGGGAGCGCGCACGTTTTTGGCACTAATCCAAGATCACATGGGAGATGTTACATGTACCAACTTCACCTCTGACCAACGACGAACCTGTGTTCCAGAAGTGGCCGTGCCTGACGGGCCGCTGACTTTGCAGATCGTAGTTGGGCTGTCACACAGCACAACCACATATCCAATCTGGGCGTGGATTTTGCCGAGCTCAGTACATAGGCGTATATTATGTTGAATTTTACCGCGCCCACAACAATCCTATTGGACGGCGAAAGAGCGTCGTGATTGGTCATTCATCTCAGACAACATGGTGGCGTCATGGATGCACTTTACCATTCTATGATAATGGAACCAGTTTAAAGATGGGATGCGTGGCAGCTTCCGCAACACCCTGCGGCATCGCCAAAGTGTCACATTAGCACGTTATTGATATGCAGTGTTGTTAACTGCTCCATATTGGTAAATTTGCAAGGACTACTGGTCAAGTTGGTCACCTACACACAAGAAGTGTGCACATGTGTATGTACCTCACATAGCATTATCCCCGTGTGTTTTTTTTTTTTTTGAACCATCATTTTTATTGTTTCAAAATTACAAACATAACCATAGACAGAAAAGAATATCACAAGTAGTCAATATTATAACAGTTGATATCCGTGTACAGAAAAGTTCACTTTAAACAAAACTGCTGCGAAGATAACGACATCCTCTAATCCCACCCACCCCTTTCCCAAAATAACATCCTAGAGTTGCTCGCATTACTCCAACATCACATTAATCGTAAAGATTGAGTGCCACCATTAGATTGGACATTTCAGTTTACCTAGAGTGCCCCTCAAGTCCTCCATGGCATACCAAGCTGAGGACCTATGAGGTATCATAAAAGCCGTAATCTCTGTATCAGTAAATTCTTTCTCAATGTATTCTCTCCATTTATGGAAAAAATTTTGTGATAATTTGCTGGGGTTACTAAGTGTCTCCAGTGATTCGATTGCAAGAACATTCCTCAAGGAGGTCTTGACCTGAGATAAATCAGGAGGACTATCATTAAGCCAGAGTTGAAGAAGAAGTATTTTCGCTATAATTGCAATATAGTGAAATAGTACATGTGGCTGACCACCTTCCACCAAATCTCCACAGTAGTGGAAGAGCCAGAGCATCGGGTTCAGCCTTTCCAATCCCCCACATATCCCTCTCGCCCAGGTGTCGACCACCTTCCAATATCTCTGAGAAGCGGGGCATGACCAAAGACCATGTTCCAGGTCCGTCATAGGAGCCTTACATTTAGGGCAATTCACCCATCTTCCCAAGTTGGTCTGTGTCGGCGGTATATTAAAGCCTTGTATGGTCCCATGGATGATCCTAAATTGGGAATCTCTCCATCTTTCATTGTGAATGTAGCCTCTAACTGTCCCCCAACCCTCTAAGATCTTTTGAGTGAGGTCAGGGTCAGCCAAGTGTTTCCTCCATTTGGTGAAAAGAGCCCTCCCTCTTGTTGGTCTTAAAATTTGCTGCAGCTTAGCATAGAGAGAGGTAATAGACACATCACCTTCGCTTATACCTAGCAGGTCGGACCATAGGTTGTCCTCGACCTCCCCAGAGATATCCAGCAACCGAGAGAGAAGATGGTGATGCAACTGTCGGTATTGTATGACATGAAAAAGAGAGAGAGCATAAGTGGATAATACCTCTCTTTCTGTCATCCACCTCCTCTCTCCTACATTCATAAGGTCTCCCAGGGTCCTGATACCCCTCTCCCTCCAAGCCTCAAATAGAGAGTTTTCACGACCTAGTGGAAAGGCCGGGCATCTCCAAGGGTTGAGTAATTTTGAGACTTTCCAAGATAAATTTAATTTTCTCCTTATTCCTTTCCAAGTCATAATCGTGTCTCTATATATAAAAGTACCATTAAGGGCTGTAGGTAAGTATGGCAGCGGTGAATGTAGCAGAGCAGACAAATCCCAAGGTTTAGCAAATTCTCCTTCTAGGGCTACATCAGAGAACCTATTAGTGCCCTTAATCCAGTCAAGAACATTGTGTAAAATGCACGCTAAATTGTATCCTCGAACATCCGGGAGTTGGAGACCTCCCTCCTGTTTTGACTGCATCAAGACACCAATGGCCAGCCTGGGCTTCTTCCCCCTCCATAAGAATTTTGAGAAGGCTTTGTTTAACCCTTAAGGACCGAGTCACTTTGCAGCTTAATGACCGGACCATTTTTTGTAATTCTGACCACTCTCCCTTTATGAGGTAATATCTCTGGAACGCTTCAACGGATCCTAGCGATTATGAGATTGTTTTTTCGTGACATATTGGGCTTCATGTTAGTATTAAATTTAGGTCGATAATTTTTGCGTTTATTTGTGAAAAAATAAAAAATTTGGCAAAAATTTTGAAAATTTAGCAATTTTAAAATTTTAAATTTTTATTCTGCTAAACCAGAGAGGTATGTGACACAAAATAGTTAATAAATCACATTTCCCACATGTCTACTTCACATCAGCACAATTTTGGAAGAAAAAAAAAAGTTTGGTAGGACGTTATAAGGGTTCAAAGTTCATCAGCAATTATTCATTTTTCCAGCAAAATTTACAAAACCAATTTTTTAGTGACCACATCACATTTGAAGTCTCTTTGAGGGGGGTACATGACAGAAAACACCCAAAAGTGACACCATTACAAAAACTGCACCCTCAAGCTACTCAAAACTATATTGAAGAAGATTATTAACCCTTCAGGTGCTTCACAGGAACTAAAATAAAGTTGAAGGAAAAAATGGACATTTTAATTTTTGTAACAAAAATGTTCTTTTAGCCTCAATTTATTCATTTTCACATGGGCAACAGGATAAAATGCATCCTAAAATTTGTTGGGCAATTTCTCCTGAGTACACCGATACCTCATATGTGGTCATAAACCACTGTTTGGGCGTACGGCAGAGCTCAGAAGGGAGGGAGCGCAATTTGAATTTTAGAGCCAATTTTCCGTTCAAAAAGTGAAATGGCGCTTCTTCACTTCTGAGCCCTGCCGTGCGCCCAAACAGTGGTTTATGACCACATATAAGGTATCGGTGTACTCAGGAGAAATTTCCCAACAAATTTTGGAGCTCCAATGTGGAGACACACCGGGACCCTCCAAACGCGACATGGTGTCTGCTAACAATTTGAATGGAAAATGAGCTCAATTTGTTAGCGGACACCATGTCGCGTTTGAAGGGTCCCCGTGTGTCTCCACATTGGAGCTCCCCCACAAGTGACCCCATTTTGGAAACTAGACCCCAAAAGGAACGTATCTTGATGCATAGTGAGCACTTTGAACCCCCAGATGCTTCAGAAATTCATCCGTAAAAATGAAAAAGCACTTTTTTTCCACAAATAATTTCTTTTTTCATTTTTACGGATCAATTTGTGAAGCATCTGGGGGTTCAAAGTGCTCACTATGCATCTAGATATAATCCTTTGGTGGTCTAGTTTCCAAAATGGGGTCACTTGTGGGGGAGCTCCAATGTGGAGACACACAGGGGCTCTCCATACGCGACATGGTGTCCACTAACAATTGGAATTGTTAGAGGACACCTTTTAGGATATGAAGAGCCCCTATGTGCCTAAACATTGGAGCTCCCCCACAAGTGACCCCATTTTGGAAACTAGACCACCCAAGGAACGTATCTAGATGCATAGTGAGCACTTTGAACCCCCAGGTGCTTTACAAATTGATCCGTAAAAATGAAAAAAGAAACTTTTTGTGGAAAAAAACGTGCTTTTTCATTTTTATGGATAAATTTGTGAAGCATCTGGGGGTTCAAAGTGATCACTATGCATCTAGATACATTCCTTCGAGGGTCTAGTTTCCAAAATGGGGTCACTTGTGGGGGAGCTCCAATGTTCAGGCACACAGGGAGGGACTCTCCATACCCGACATGGTTTCCGCTAACAATTGGAGCTAATTTTCTATTGAAATTGTTAGCGGACACCATGTCGCATATGGAGAACCCGTGTGCCACCAGCACAAGGGCAACTGGAAGAGTTGGGGTACAGCACCAGAAAATGCCGCCTCTAATGAATGCGCTATTTTCTTGGGTGGCTGTGGGTTGAAATTTGCAGCGTGGGGGACCCACAACATTTGAGTCTCTCCACGCTGAGGATTCCAGTCAGTACATGGCTAGCTACAAATACAGCGAAGGCTTTTTTTTATTTCTAGAACTAATTCTAGAAAAAAAAATTATGTGGGGCTCCGCTATATTTTTGGTCCAGGCAGGTACAACTTGGCAGCTACAGACTGCCAGCAACCCCCAGCTGCCTCGTTGTACCTGGCTGCAACCAAAAATACAGCGAAGCCTATTTTTTTTTATTTCTAGAACTAATTCTAGAAAAAAAAATGACGTAGGGCTCCACCATATTTTTGGCCCAGCCAGGTACAACTAGACAGCTGGGGGCTGGAATCCTCAGCATGGAAAGGCCCAAGCGTTCTGGGCCCCCCATGCTGCGAATTGCAGCCCGCAGCCGCCCCAGAAAATGGCGCATTCATTGAAGCGCCATTTTCTGGCGCTGTACCCATGCTCTTCCAGTTGCCCTGGTGCCGGTGGCAAACTGGGTAATAAAGGGGTTAATGCCAGCTTTTTATTGGCAGCTGGCACTAAGCCCGAGATTCATAATATAGGGCCAATGTTAGACCCGCCATTAGGAATCTCTGGTAAATAGTCAGAAAATACACACAGAGAAAAATCTTTTTATTTGAAAAAAAACACAAACAAAATTCGGACTCCATCTTTATTATAAAGATCCGACGTAGTCCACAACGAAGGTCCCACGACGCCCGATCGCCTCCGACGTAGTCCACAACGAAGGTCCCACGACGCTCGATCGCCTCTGCTCAATCCAGAGACTGCAGCAAGGGATCAAGTGTCCTCTTCCTACAGTCTCAGGGGTCAGAGTTATGGTGCACTGTATGACAATGATTAGTTATACAGTGCACCATTGACTATGATCCCAGAGACTATAACAACACTTGATCCCTTGTTGCACCCATCCATCCACCTATGCACCCATCATCCACGCACGCACATTCACGTACGCACATCCACGTACGCACATCCACGTACGCACATCCACGTGCTGACATCCACGCATGCACACAACCACGCACACACATCCACACATGCACATCCACGCATGCACACATCCACGCACGCATGCTGACATCCACGCACATCCACACACACATCCACGTACATCCACATCCACATCCACGCACATCCCCGTACGCACATATCCACGCAGGCACATCCACGTACGCACATCCACGTGCTGACATCCACGCATGCACACATCCACGCACGCATGCTGACATCCACGCACATCCACACACACATCCACGTACATCCACATCCACGCACATCCACGTACGCACATATCCACGCACGCACATCCACGTACGCACATCCACGTATGCACATCCACGTGCTGACATCCACACATGCACACAACCACATCCACGCACGCACATCCACGTACGCACATCCACGTGCTGACATCCACGCATGCACACATCCACGCACGCATGCTGACATCCACGCACATCCACACACACATCCACGTACATCCACATCCACGCACATCCACGTACGCACATATCCACGCACGCACATCCACGTACGCACATCCACGTACGCACATCCACGTGCTGACATCCACACATGCACACAACCACATCCACGCATGCACACATCCACGCACGCATGCTGACATCCACGCACATCCACCCACACATCCACGTACATCCACATCCATGCACATCCACGTACGCACACATCCACGCATGCACATCCAAGCACGCACATCCACGCACGCACACATCCATCCATCCATTCACCCATCCACCCATCCACCCTTCCATCCATCCATCCACCCATCCACCCATCCATCCATCCATCCATCCATCCATTCATTCATTCATACTTACCCAGTGATGAGGAGGAGGAGCCCCTGAGAAGAGGAGGAGCCACACCGGACTGCAGAGGAGGCCGACGGTGCGGGCGGGTGCACCGAGCGTGCAGCCCGCCGGGATAGGTGAGCGGGGCTGGGGACCTGGGGCTGGGGACCAAGGACCGGGGGCCGGGGACTGAGGACCGGGGGCTGGGGACCGAGGATCGGGGGCTGGGGACCGAGGATCGGGGGCTGGGGACCGAGGACCGAGGGCTGGTGACCAGCAGGGAGGAGGAGGGGGCCCTGCAGCTTCGCCGGCGGGCGCATAAGCCCGCCGGCAGACAAACTATGCAAGGTAGAGGGCGGGGATGGACGGGAGACAGGGGGGGCTGCACAGGGGACGGGGACAGGACACAGGGGGCTCAGGACACAGGGGGGGCTACAGGACCCAGGGGGAGCTGGACACAGGGGGCGGGGACAGGACACAGGGGGAGCTGGAGCATCAGCTCATGGCCAGCGGGCAGATAAGTGTGATTGGGGAGGGGGGGGTGAAGGGGTTAACAGGGGTGCCCACACCTCTTCCCCTAACCCTTGGCTGTCACTGACAGCTTTTAGATTTGAGCTGTCACTGTTCGTTTAGAAGCAGTGACAGTTCAAAGCCATGACGAGTATACTCGTCATGATGCGGGAACTGACATCTTTTCATGACGAGTATACTCGTCATTGGTCGTAAAGAGGTTAATTTAGCTATATCACTATGTTTTAACAGCATGGGGATATTCTGGAGCGGGTATAGCAATATCGCAAAACTAATCATCTTAAGCAGATGGCATCTCCCAGTCAGAGAGAGTGGTAGTCTAGCCCATCCCGCCAGTTCTTTTTCTATTTTTAAAATGATCGGGGCAAAATTAAGTCTATAGGTCTGGCCAGGATATCTAGCCAGTTGAATCCCCAGGTATTTTATACTATCTTTGGCGACTGGAAGATCATAGAGGTGAGTGTATCGCGAGAATTTACTTCTCGGATTGATGAACAGAATCTCACATTTACCTTTATTTAGGCAGAAACCTGAGTGTTTTCCCAATCTTTCAATATCCTTGAGGATGCGAGGGAGGTCCCTCTCGGGATTTCGAACATAGAGAATGATGTCATCAGCGAAAAGGGACAGCTTAACCTCCCTTGCCCCCACTCTGAATCCCTCATAAGTATTATTATTCTCAAGGTATAAGGCCAGAGGTTCTATTGCTAAATTAAAGAGGAGGGGGGATAACGGGCATCCTTGCCTCGTTCCCTTCTGCAAAAAGAAGGAATCTGATAAGTATCCGGGGGTGCTAATACAGGCTTTTGGTCTATGATACAAGGCCTGCAGGTATTGCCGAAATGGCCCCACAATTCCAATAGAATCCAGGACCCTACCCAGCCATGACCACCGTACATTGTCAAACGCTTTTTCTGCGTCTAACGTGATCACGGCTGGGTCCCCCCTCTCCACTCCCACTCTTTTCCCCATGACATCAAGCAAGAGCATCGCTCTTCTAATATTAGTAGTAGTTGATCTTCCCTTAATAAATCTCGCCTGATGAGGGGGTATCAAGCCAGGCATTACCGTCGCCAGTCTATCGGCCATTATCTTTAAAAGAAGTTTTAGATCCTGATTTATTAGTGAAATTGGTCTGAAACTCGCCGGATCCGTTGGTATCTTACCAGGTTTGGGGATAAGTTTAATATAGGCCATGTTCATTCTTTCCGGTATAGGGGCCCCTGTAATATTGTATTAAATAAATCACGTAAGATAGGAGAGACTTGTTCTTTTAAGGCTTTGAAGAATGCACCATTATATCCATCAGGGCCTGGCGCTTTGCCTGGATTTATATTTTTTATAGCATTTTCTATTTCCTCCACAGTGACAGGACTGTTTAGAAATTGTTTGTCCTCTTCTGAGATACCTGGTAAACGAACTAGGTGCAACCAATCGGTTCCCTCAGGCATATCAGTGTCACTATCTGAGTAAAGAGAAGCATAAAATTTTCCCAGTGCCTGGGTTACATCTTTCGGGGTATTCCAGGTGTTACCATGTTTGTCAATTATAGTTTGAATGTGGGAAGGAGGATATCTACCCGTGATAAACGTGCCAATAATCGACCGACTTTATCCCCAAATTTATGTAGATTAAGTTCTAATCTGTTTTTATATAATCCTTCCCTCCTTCTTGCCCACATATCAAAGTTTTTCTTGGCCTGTAACCAGGTCTCTCTATCAGGGTCTGCCATCGTGCTTTTATAGCGAGAGTACGAGCTCCTCACCTCCAGACTAGCCTTAACAAATTGTTCTATTATCTTTTTCTTTATCCCCATGCTGTAAGCCATCACGTGCCCTCTCATGACCGATTTCGCTGTTTCCCAAAACAAGCCCGGGTCAGAGCGATGGGCTTCATTGTCATTTGAGTAAAGTATCCACCATTCTTTAAGGAGGGCGACAAAGTTTTCCTCTCTGGTAAACTTGTCAGGGAAACGCCACAAATAGTCGGTGCCTTTCTCATAGGCATCTTTAGTTTCTAGCACCAGTGGGCTGTGGTCAGATATTACCATGTCTTCAATTTTAATTTCAATCACCCTTTGTAGTATATTGGGCGAGGTGAAAAACATGTCTATCCTCGATCAAGACCCATGGGGGTGGGAAAAGTGGGTGAATTCCCTATCCAGGGGGTGTACCGTCCTCCACACATCGCCCATATCTACATCTGCAAAGAGGGATTCTAGAAAGCTCACTGATCCTATTTCCCCTGGGTCTCGAGCTGTCCTCGGTGGAGGTGTGGAGTGTCTCCTATCCTCTTCTGCCCGTAACACCAAGTTAAAATCACCTCCCACTATTCTGTTGTGGCCAGTGTCAGTTAAAAGTTTGGCTTGTATTTTTTGAAAGAAGGGTTTCTGTTTCTCATTTGGAGCATACACATTGTAAACAGAAAAGACATCTTTTTGTATTTGTATGGTCATTTGGATCAGTCTGCCCTCGTCATCTGTTTGTGTGGACAGGACCGTATGCGCCAGGGACTTATGAATTAAGATCACAACTCCCGCTTTTCTCTCCACCGCCCCCGAGCCATAAATGTCTCCCACCCATAATTTCTTGAGACGGAAAAAGTCTACAGAGGCCAGGTGGGTCTCCTGGAGCAAGGCTATATCCGTATGCAATCGTTTAAGATGACGTAAGACCATCATGTGCTTTGTCGGGGAGCGCAGGCCCTTTACATTCCAGGAGACCCACCTAACCATCTGAACCCCCCCAGATCAGTATCATTGAAGAGTAATTCAACCCTAACCATCGGGGTATTGCCCCCCATAGCTTAGACCAAGATGCAGTGGCTGTTATACATAAAACGCAACGGAGCATGAATATCCTGTTAATGATGTCTCTAGGTTTTTCCCATCCCCCCCATAACCCCCCATTACCCCAACCACACCACTACTTTTCACCTGTCCTTGTTGCTGACTTCTCTTCTTCCCTCCAATACAACCCATGAACATACGTCTCGTGCCCCGCCACAGCAACCATCTAATGAGTAGTTTTTAATAGTTCTTTCTGTTACCCTTATTTCTCCCCTTCATCGGCAATATAAGTCAAGCATAGTAAGAATTTTCTCATCCCCTGCCCGTAAAGTATATTCTCTAGTATAGGTAGTCACCGATTCTTTGTTTCAGGATTTTCAAAGCATTGTAGGCATAATAAAAGTGCATTAGTAGATGACAAATGAAAACAATAAACAAGTAGACGTCACTATTACATTGTGATGTTACATTCAACCGTAACAGGTGACGTCTCATCACACTCCCTCCTTTCCCCAAATAAATTTATATAGGCATCACGGAGATCAAATAGCTCTTAATAGAGAGCTGGCTCACTCAGATTCTAGATCTGCAGCATGCCATTGGGTTCGATGATATAGCGGCCCATTTACTCCTTCAGTCCAAGACACCTAAAAGAAAACGGAGAAGAGAAAAGAAAGGAAGATAAAAAAAAAAAGAGAAAAGGAGTGGGAACGAAAAAAAGGGGGGAGGAGGGGGGGAAAGGAAAGAGGGGGAGGGAGAGGGAAAATAAAATAACAGTAGGAGGAAAGGAGGGGGGGTTCAGAGCCTTCAAATCATTAGCGCAACTATATCAAAAGTCCTCTTTTCTTTTCCTCAAGTTCAGAAGAAATCGATACTGCTGTCTCATTTCTTTTTATGCCAACGCGAGCCTGTCTGTCTCTGTTGCCTGGGTGTCCCGCCACCAGAAGCGCCTCCATTATTCATGGTGTCCGAACGCAGCCTGTAGGACCTCACAGAATCACGGTCTTCTTCAGCTTCCGGATCTGGATTGGACGATGCGTGCTGTGAATCAGTGTTTATAGTCGGAGGTGTTACAGCTCTTGGAGAGCGAGAATTGTCCAAAATCGCAGATAATGCTTTCCCTGGATCTGTGAAAGTCATCAGTGCGCCGTAAAGTAGCCGGGAAATTTAATTGGAAACGGACATTTCTCTTATGGAGTAGTGAACACGCTTCACTAAAAGCTCTTCTTCGGCGGGAGACTTCTATTGAGTAGTCAGCGAAGATCAAAGCTCTATGACCATGTATCATTAAAGGATGTTTCCTGGCCTTATAAGCCCTAAGGATCTCCTCTTTATCCCTGTGATTTAGGAATTTAGCAATTGCGTGTCTCGGTTTGGTAGAGGTTCCAGGGTGAGAGGGGCTAGCGCTAGTCGTGGAAGCAGCTTCCAGAGGGTCTCTTGGAGGTCCAATTCTATGGGTACGCTCAGTCTTACATCTGTGCATTAGCCCTAAGGCTTTGGGGAGGTCTACTTCGAAAATTTCCTCTAATTGGTTTGACAGAATAGACTCTGGTAGACCTACAATTTTGAGATTACTTCTCCTTGCCCTGTTTTCAATATCTTCTAGTTTTGTAAAGGCATAGTCAGAGCGCTTTTGTAATGCTAGCACTTGGTCCTCTAGTTCCTGTATTCTATCCTCAGCAGCCCCAACTCGTGCTTCTGCTTCTTTAAGTTTCTGGTCATGGGTCTCTATTTTTTTACTGAGTTCTTTTGTAATAGCAGCCACCATGTCAGCTATAGCCATTTTAAAGTCTTCAGCCATGTGTGTGGCCAATTCTTTGGCCAGTGCTTTATAATCCATATGTTGTGGGCCCTGTCCGTTTCCCAACTGCACACCCGGGCCCTCTCTCCTCCTCTCATCCCCTGCGTGTTCATGGACTCTGTGTCCCTGGGTCTGTGTCTGCTGTTCCTGCATGGGGGCCTCTGGCTGCAGTAATAAGGGGGCTCCCGTTATCCCCACCTCAGTGGCTGCATTCATCCCTGCATTTATATTCCCCGGTGGCACAATACCTCCCGGTACGGAGGTGTCATCCGGCTCTCCCTCCGTCTCAGCATCGCGGGCGCCATTGCTGCTAGCCGCGTGTGCGGGGGAGGCCGGCCGCTCTCCCCCTTACGGGTGACATACCGGTCCATCATCTTGCCTGTGCGATGGTCCGGCGTTTGGGGTGAGTGTCCTGCTGTGCCGATGGTCCAGGGTCTCAAGGGGGAGGCTGGATGGATCCGGATCGCCGCGGCGGGGCCCGGAGCGCTGCTAGATGGGGCTGCTCATGGAGGCGCCGGAACCGGAAGTCCCCGTGTGTTTTTTTGCAAATGTGTGTATGTGTTCGAACATGTGTGCATATGTCTGAATGACACACCAAAACATGGACCATGTGTGTTGACACATAGCCATGTGTACATGCCTCAATCTGGACAGACAAATACACATAAGAAAAATCAGTCTGGTAACCAACCAAATACATGTGTACTGTACATGTGCACACAATTGTGCAGGGAAAGTCAAAGACCATTGGGGTAGGATACCTCACAGCACAACATGAAAGGCTATATGTCACATTCTCGGCTCATCTTACAATGAAAATCTGCACACACAAATTTTTATTCTGAAAAAGATATATTAGTAGTGTGGCTTCACACATTAGAAATAAAAAAAAAAGGTGAATCACACATATTGCAGAAATTAAAAAGGGCATTATTTGCATAAATATTATCCTATACTGTGTCTCACAAACACAAATACAAATAACAGAAACACATGGGACAGTGTGGACCCATCACACCCCCCCTTAGATGTGGTGGTCCTGCCAGGGCAACGCCCCAGGGCCATTGAAATATGAGCAGTAGCTGTCTATGCTGTTTCAGGCATCCTGCTGATGTCGGCCCGGGCCCAACGGCTGGAGTGGCGCTAGCCCAGGGTCTTTATCACACCACTCACCTGGACTGAGTTCCCCAGTTGTGGGGTTCACACTATCCAAATAACTTGCTGGCGTGTATGATTGAGTATCCCTACGCTGCAGAAAGTTATGCAGCACACAACACGCCATCACTACCATACAGATAGATTCCTGTTTCACATTTAAAGCAGTATGAAACACAAGGAATCTATTGGCCATGATCCTGAACGCATTTTCAACCACACGACGTGCCCAGGATAGCCGGTAATTGAAAAGGCGTTTCTCAGGGGTCAAAGTCCTCTGGGGATATGGCCGTAGTAGGTTGGCGTGTAGTGCGAATGCCTCATCCCCCACAAAAAAAAAACTTGAGATGTTCAGTGGTGTCATCATTGGTGGGTAAGTTAAGGCGTCCGCTCACTAGGTCGCGACCAAATGAGGTATGCGCCAAAACACCATCATCAGACACACGCCCGTTCATCCCCACATCCACAAGGAGAAACTCATAGTTGGCATTGACGAGGGCCATGAGGACCACACTAAAATAACCTTTCTAGTTATAATAGTATGACCCGCTGTTGTGGGGTTGTGTGATCCTCACATGCTTGCCATCCAAGGCCCCCCCTGCAGTTTGGGAATTGCCACCTCTCCTCAAAGCCAATGGCAACTGACAACCATTCCGCGGGGGTTGTTGGAAACCGCATATAGGTTGGCAAGAGACACCTCACAATAGCCTCACAAGTCTCAGGGATAAGGCTGCTCAGCAGTGAGCGCGAGACTGCAGCAGTATACTGCAGGTCAGTCAGCGTGCGCCCTGAAGCCAAGAAACGCAGAGTGACAACCAACCGCTCCTCTGCTGGTACTGCTGGAGGCATCACAGTGGCAATATGTGGGGTAACCAAGTCCAAAAGCATTTTGTTAGAGTCCTCGGACATCCTGAGATAATTTTTAAAGTCCTGCGAATTTGCGTCCTCCAGCTGACGGACAAGGCGCATGTGAGTCAGGTGGGGCCTTTGCAGGAGCCAATACCAAGACCACACACGCCGTTGTCTGCGCCTCCACAGTCTCTCATTCCTCTCATCTGTCACCAAGGCATCCCCAACCACGGACAAAGCCACTACTGCCATTGCGGAATGATGCATGACGTCCAATCAGTGTTAGCAAAGATCTGCAAATCAAACAGGAACAGGTGTCAAAAAAACCAAGATACTGTGCTAACATGAATGTGGCTCAAACAATTTAACATGGACAGTATCCCCAAAGGCGCCTACAGTGCACAGTTTCATTGTTTCCGTCTGATCACACACAACATCTAATGTTTTTAGGAATAAATAAACTGCCACCCCCCCAAAGTTGCACATTTCTGCAAACACCTACCACACATATGTAAACCAATCAGGGTCATATTCGCCCAGGTGGCAGGGGGACAAAGTGCCCGGATGCCTGTTTGCAATGAGATAATTTAAGTGTAAAAATATTACTGATATGGAGCAGCTGTATGTCAATTGCGGCCGCAGCTATTATAAAAAAGGCATTACCCATGGTGTTTACGTAAACAATGTGGCGCCACCGTGTGGGGAATCAGGGCTAAACCCCCCCCAAAACACTCCTGCCCTCACTGAGTCACCACCCAACAACCCCCTTGGCCCCCCCAAACATGGCTTGAAACAAAAAAACCACAAACCAAACAACCATTGCCTACATCACTGGCAGGTCAAACACAATCACACTGGCATGTATCCAAACATACAACAGCCATCTCCTGATACCGCCAATATTATAGTCATGTCCTGTCTGGACAGCATGGCCATGTTCAAAAACATTCAAGGGCAAAACGGAGGCCCAGGTCAGCTGTTTGAACACATGTATTGGGCTAAGCTCTTTCACCCCCCCCCTCCATAAAAAGGACGGCCAGAGACATTACACATCACAAGAGGTTACAGTTGCAACATGTGTTTTTTTTGCAAAGGAAAAATTGCACATGTTTCAAGCACAATGATGGATGGCCAGGACTATGCAGAAATTAAATGTGCGTGGGCAAACGCAGTAGAAACATTTGCCCACATTAGCACAAAGCCCATGATTGGGTTCTTGAATTCAAGCAACTTAACTACAATGTTGCTGGCCACACCACCTGAGAAGCCCTGCCTGACGCCATTACAAAACAGGCACACACAGTCCCAATTTGTTGTGTTCACAACGACAAGGAGATGTGAACAGTTCACAAATGGAGACCAGGGTCATAATGAAGGCTAATGGCATTTGTACATGCAAGGTATCTTTTCATAGCGCAATTAATATAGCTAAACATCCACATACATTTGTGTGCAACAGTACTTACCCCAATGGCTCTGGGCAGCAAAAAACGTTCAGCTGTGGCCCATTTTTACGTGCCAATCCACCAATGACAACCCATTTGTGCTGTCCAATGGTAGTGCGTGGTGAAGACCCGCCCACAAACATATGGAAACACAACGTGGTAGCATCTCCTCTTCTGGCACTGCACGACTGACGGTATGTATTGGTGACGCACCTTCGTCATGATTTCATTTTGGTTATGCTGTTCAAGGACCATAAAACCATATAGTATATGTGATTTATCTGTACCTGGCCTTAACACCACCTATGTCCACAAGCAAATTCTCATGTCATGGGGATCTGAAAAGGAAAACACTGTTGCCTTTATGCGCCTAAATCAGTGTACTCCATGATGCATTGTCCCTATGTTGTTAAAGAAGGCAAATGGAGCCTGGTAGCCATTGACTGTGAGTTCCTAAATGCTTAGTCTTGTTGGGCTACCAGCCATTGTACCCACCTAAGTAGAATCCAAAACAACACTGATAGGGGCAAATACCCCGTTGGAGCTTTGTGTGGATGAATATATGGCGGTGTTAATTCCCTTGTCAGATCTGTATCTTTTACCTGTTTTTTTTTTTGGTCAGTTTTACAGGCTAATCAGATGCTGGTTAGGGAGGGGTCCACAAAGAATAAAACACAGAGCAACGTCTTTTGCTGGAGGGATATGTGCCTTGGCCGAGTTTCCCAGTCTTTTAATTGCGGGGACACGGAGTTTATTGCCATAACCCACCTATGTGTCCAAATGGGCCATGTCCCCTTTGTAAAAGTTACACAAATGGACATTTTGTTTTCAAGATTCGTGATAAAGTAACGTACGGCTTTTGCTAACATGTATGTAGATGACCTTAATCTTGATGCCTGTTTTTGTAATGTCCATGTGGGTTACAACAAACCCCAAATCCAACATGGCTATGAGGAGAGGGAGATATACATCCCACCTCACTGAAGGTCCATTGGCTGGTGGCCTTGGCCCCATAAACAGGGAAATAATGTGACCTTCATCCATGGATGTACAGCCATATGTACATAATATTTGGCCATGTGCCTTCATGTCCTTAGTGGCACATGTGTAATGTTTGCCTGTTGTAATATGTCACCTATTCTTCTCACTCAAATCATGTGTGCGCAGGGACACATGTAGCCAGGCATACACACATGAAAGCACATGATACGTGCATGTGTCTGTTTACACCCTTCTTTTCTTTTAACAGATGGCAGACAATCAGGAATTTATCAGGGCCTTCATAGCCAAGTACCAGGAGCTAGAATGCTTGTGGCGGACTAGATTACCAGATTACAAAAAAGCAGCGGTAAAGAGAGTGACGTACGCAGGGGCGTAACTACCGGCATAGCAGACGTAGCGGTCGCTTTGGGGCCCGGCCCTTGTGGGGGGCCCGGACCCAGCGCCGCTACGCTGCTATCCGGTCAGCTACAGGCCCCCCCCAGTGTGTATATACAGGCCCCCCACTCCTCTGCTGCACACATCACCTGTAAAGGAATACATCATACTTACTTATCTCTGCCGGCTGCCGCCGCTCTGCACCGCGCTCCGTCTTCATCCGGCTTCTTCCTGGTTGTGACGTCATTGCCTGCGCCCGGCGGTCACAACCAGGAAGAAGCCAGATGAAGCCGGAGCGCGGTGCAGAGCGGTGACAGCGGCAGCCGGCAGAGATAAGTAAGTATGATGTATTCCTTTACAGGTGACGTGTGCAGCAGAGGAGGAGTGGGGGACCTGTATATACCCACTGGGGGCCTGTATATTCCCACTGGGGGCCTGTATATTCCCACTGGGGGCCTGTATATACCCACTGGGGGCCTGTATATACCCACTGGGGGCCTGTATATACCCACTGGGGGCCTGTATATACTCACTGGGGCCCTGTATATACCCACTGGGGCCCTGACTGTATATACCCACTGGGGGCCTGTATATACCCACTGGGGGCCTGTATATACCCATTGGGGGCCTGTATATACCCACTGGGGCCCTGACTGTATATACCCACTGGGGCCCTGACTGTATATACCCACTGGGGCCTGTATATACCCACTGGGGGCCTGTATATACCCACTGGGGCCCTGTATATACCCACTGGGGAGGCTGCTGTATACCACTGGGGCTGCTGTATATACTGCTGGGGCCTGTATATACCACTGGGGAGGCTGCTGTATACCACTGGGGCTGCTGTATATACTGCTGGGTCCTGTATATACCACTGGGGAGGCTGCTGTATACCACTGGGGCTACTGTATATACTGCTGGGGCCTGTATATACCACTGGGGAGTTTGCTGTATACCACTGGGGCTGCTGTATATACCACTGGGGAGGTTGCTGTATACCACTGGGGCTGCTGTATATACCACTGGGGAGGCTGCTGTATACCACTGGGGCTGCTGTATATACCACTGGGGAGGCTGCTGTATACCACTGGGGCTACTGTATATACTGCTGGGGCCTGTATATACCACTGGGGAGGCTGCTGTATACCACTGGGGCTGCTGTATATACTGCTGGGGCCTGTATATACCACTGGGGAGGCTGCTGTATACCACTGGGGCTACTGTATATACTGCTGGGGCCTGTATATACCACTGGGGAGGCTGCTGTATACCACTGGGGCTACTGTATATACTGCTGGGGCCTGTATATACCACTGGGGAGGTTGCTGTATACCACTGGGGCTGCTGTATATACCACTGGGGAGGCTGCTGTATACCACTGGGGCTGCTGTATATACCACTGGGGAGGCTGCTGTATACCACTGGGGCTACTGTATATACTGCTGGGGCCTGTATATACCACTGGGGAGGCTGCTGTATACCACTGGGGCTGCTGTATATACTGCTGGGGCCTGTATATACCACTGGGGAGGCTGCTGTATACCACTGGGGCTACTGTATATACTGCTGGGGCCTGTATATACCACTGGGGAGGCTGCTGTATACCACTGGGGCTACTGTATATACTGCTGGGGCCTGTATATACCACTGGGGAGGCTGCTGTATACTACCACTGGGGAGGCCTGTATACCACACTGCTGGGGGCTGTATACCTATGCTGGGGTCCACCCTCGGCTTATACACGAGTCAATAGGTTTTCCCAGGTTTTGGGGGCAAAAGTAGGGGGGTCGGCTTATACACCAGTATATATGGTAAACTGGGTGGCGTCAGACTGTTAACACCGATTCGGTAAGGGGGTGTGTCTTGAAGGGGGCGTGTCATTGGGGGCGTGTCTTGGAGGGGGCCCCGTTCAAAAGTTTGCTATGGGGCCCTGCCAGTTCTAGTTACGCCCCTGGGCGTACGAGCAGCTCATCACCCTCTCCCAGCAGCACCACCCTGGGGAGAGGGTGGAAAAGATGTTTGTGCAGAATAAGATCAAAACCTGCGCACAGTGTATAAGAGGGAGCTCAAAGAGGTTGAGAGAACTAGTCGGTCCGGGAGTGGAACGGGGGAGGTTTATGTGCCACGCTTGTGGTACTATAACCTCCTCCTTTTCCTCCGGGACTAGCATCTTCCTCCGACTACACTGTGCAGCAGGGACCTGGCACAAACTTCCTCCGCCACTCTCCAAGCCCCGGCTCCACCACAAAAGGTATGTTCAATTGGTTTAGGGTCATCACACTCCGCAATGGTGGTTTGAAACACTTGTGTTGTGTGTCACTTGTCAAACATATGAGCATGTGTTGTTTCCCACAGTGCACATTTGGCAATGGTGTTGTTTTTTCTTTTATATTATAACTTACCTTGTGTGCTTGTGTCAACAGCTATGCGTGACCATGGTGCTTACTTATGTGAGTAGAGTAAGCACTGTGTGTTGTGAGACATAGCCATATGTCAAGGCCCCAGAAATGGCATTGGCTTGGATTGGTTACATTGCACGTTCAAACTGGACAAAGGCATGCTTATTCTTATAGCATTGATGATATGTGAATATGTCAATGTTGCTGATTCGTGTTTCTCCCCTTTTTCCACAGGACCCTCAAGGCGCCGGGCCCAGCCAGGGTGAGCCACCCGTTCTGGAAGATCCCCCCACAACATAGGGGGGGAGCTGATCCTGGTCCCGCCGTGCAGCACCCTCGACCCAGTTAGGGGGGAGACGAAGAAGACCAGCTCCACCCCCTACCCAGCTGGGTGACTGGGCTAAAAGGGTGCTGCTGAATCTTGAGAGGGTCCCTTGGACTGAGATCGGGCTGCTTGTGAGTGAACGGGTGTCCGAGCTGGGCCATCCACAACGATCGGACCTTGAGCGGATCATTTATCTAGCCCTGGAGGGGCACTCAACTCCGAGACTATCTTGGCGCAGCCCCCTCAGCAGCCGTCAGTGTCCCATCAGCCGCCGCCGATGGCTATGTTTGGCCCTGGACAAATTCCTGAGGTGCCGAGGGAGCCATTTAGACCTTACCCTCGGCCCCGAACACACACACTTCCTGCAAGGGATGTGGGTGAGTCTGTCATGGCAGATCCTGCAGCAGACTATGCCAACTATTGGGGACCCTGCCAGCAATTATGATTGTTTTAGTTGGGTTTTGCTTTGTGTTCTATAGATTTTTTTTATTTTATTGGTGCCCAAAACCACTTCTGTGCTTTTTTTTTATTTATGTAATAAACTGTGTTATTTGGAAACATCTGTGTATTTTATGTGCTAGATTGAAATGTTGCACACCATGTTAAATAGGTACGTTGGTTCAAAGAGCACACACAGCTGTGCCATACACTTTCCCACATACAAGCAGGGCCAGAAGGTTATGGATTATGATGATTGATTTCCTCTTTAAATTTGAGTACGAAATAGTGTTTTAGGGAGATGTCAAGGCCCCATGACAAGGTAAAGCACAATGTAACAAACAACCATAGGCCCAAATTCTTACTTTGTAAGCTTGGACATAAGTAAACAGTGGTGTACACACATGTACACACATGTTTTGCCCTTAGCTTACCCTACACACAATGTTGCATTGTGTATGTGTGAATGTCTTGCCACTCTCTTTTTGAGTATAATTTAGGTTGCAGGGCAGATCCCTCGTTTGCTTGGGAGGTCACAATAAAGATAGCTCCCTTTTTTTGGTAGGAACATGTGGTTCCAAATAGAATGTGCTTGATATTTTGACAAAATGACGAACAGGAAAACGCACACAAGGTTTTTGGTGGTGGTTTGCAAAATATATTTTCTTCCTTTTTGGACGAGCCACACACCAAACTTGGTGTCTCTTTGTTAAAATTGCAAAACATTTTTTAAAACACCCAAAGTTGGATCAAACCAGCTCCTTCACAAACTTAGCAGGAACAATGGCTTGGTCAGGGCAACAATAGGGACACATTGTGGTAAAAAAAAACACCTGATGTTGGCAACATGCCAAAACACCCAACTGGTCAACATGACACAAACAATTGTTGGATGCCAACTTAACACCACATTGTAGGGGCTACAGTCACTGTTGGGGGCCAACAGGCCAGGGCTTGGCTGTTGTTGGAAAAAATGGTGCATCATTGCACCCAGCAACTCCAGCTGTGTGGATGCCTCACGTAGCTTCCATTGGGCCTCTTGGTGGGCCTGCAGGAGGTCCATGTAAGATGATACAGCTAAAGTGTGGGAACACACACATCAGTGATCCAAAATACAAACATGTGGGTTCAGTATGTTTAAGGGTGACAACAAATACTACTTACCAACTACTGTAGGGCCACCATTTTCAGTGGAGGGTGATTGGCTCATCTGCCAACCCAGCCCTACAGCTGTTGTCCCTAATAAGTCAATAGAAAAAAAAAAGGGATGCTAGGTCTGTGTTTGGCGACATTTTCCAGAATAGTGCCAAACACTCAAACAAGGGCTGTAGGTCTTGCACACTTACCATACTGACTGACACCATGTTGTTCAATGGGTGAGTCAGGGGGTGATGTGGAGTAGGCCTCCATAAGAGTGGCTAAAACCGATTGGCCAGATGGTGGTGGTTGGCCTTCTTCGGCTGAGGCCAGTGAGGCTGCCCCATGTGATGGGCTTGCAGCTGGTGCTGGAGAGGCAGCTGCAGATAGCCCTGTTGAAGCTCCTTCAGCTGGGGCGGGGGAGGCTGGTGTGGATCTTCCACGGGAGCCACCTTCAGCTGGGGATGGGGATCCTGGGGCCGATGTGCCCCTTGAGGAAACGGCAGCTGGGGATGTGGAGGTGTGACGGGATGGCTGCGGTGAGCTGGGATGCCCTGGTGGTGGTGAGGCCGATGGCGAGCCCTCTTCTTGGTCCTCAGCATCAGTTGGTTGAGAAGGGAGCATTTTATTCACATTTCTGGCTGGATATGCACATAGTGTGCTGTGTGCCTAATGGGCTTTAGTGTCTCCCAAACATGATGTCACATACATTATGGCCTTCCCTCCAAGAGGACATTTAAGTTCATGTGGCCGGGTATGTCAGCTTCAGATGTATTTTTGGGCAAAGGAATAGTAGCTTTTTCAAAACCAACAGAAGGGGCCTATGTATGTGGAGTTATATTTGTGGCCACACTCTATGTTTGTGAATGATAGTCACAAGCACTTGACAACAATTACTTGACCACAAACATGCTAGTAGGAGTAGTCTTGGCCTACAATAGATGGTTAATTTTCATGTTTGCATAATCTGGTATATTGTTCCCTGATGTAACATGTGTGTATGTGTAACGACATCATACTCACCACGCAGACTCTGGATGCGGGCACGGATGGCAGCAATGCGATCCCTCGCATTATATTTCATATCCGCCACCTTCTTGATAATTTGTTTCTGTTTGCGCTCAACTTGGAGGCCCCGCAGCAGGGCCTTGCGCACACTGCACATCTTATGCAGCCATTATCTTATGTTGCAGCTGGTGAGGTAACAGACAACAGTTGTCGAGGCGGTCGAGATAGTCAAAGAGCAGTAGTAGCTCTGGCTCTCCCCATGCTGCAGAACGCTGCTCTGCCGCCATGTTTATGCATGGTACTGGACTCCACCTAGAAGACTGTGCCTGCTGCAAGAGGACGTCATGACGTCATGACACAGATTGTGGGTGCGGTGTCAACTTGTCAGTCCGCAAAGGAGTCACCCACACATAGTGGCTGAGGCCAGGGCACGCGATGCCATCATGAAATGTGCAAAGCACAACGCTATTGCGTCGCTCATGCACACACAGTGCCAGAAGCTTTCAGGCACTTTGGATATACTTTAAAAATATATATGTGTCGGAGGAGTTTACAGATGTCAGCTGCTATTATGCAGTCCTTTCATATCTTCACATGGCACTTTGAAAGAAACAGTTCTAAACTTTACAACGACATGGTTGGGGCGTCGTAAAAAGGCGCATAAACTATTTGCTAGATGAGTCCAGGAGCTGTGTAATTGCCCTTGGATCCATGTCTTTCTGCACCATTGTGGAGCTTGCAAAGACAATGATAATGAAGCGCACATACAAATAAAAAAAAAAACAACAAAATGGCTGCTTGGCGACACACATCCAATCACCATTGCCTACTAGCCACCAATCAACATAGGTGGGCGGCTTAAAAAAACGAACTTCCTGGAGCAACCATACAATCGGGCTCGAAATTGTTGTTGGGCTGTCACACAACACGATCTGGTCAGATGGGAGAGGCAATATCGGGCAGTTGGAAAGCCTGCTCAATTCTCCTCCGATATCGTTTTGGCATCATTCTTGCATCGAATTGCACATTTACACCACACAACGCATGAACAATATCGGCGCCAACGCACAAACCACGTGACTTTTTATCGTTGTTGGACGACGATATCGGGACGTGTAAAGCAGCCATTACAGGGTGAGGCTGGTTTCGCACCATGTATAGATCCAATCCGGATTAGCACACAGAACCGGAGGGCTAATATGCCCTCCGGTCCAGTGTGCAGCCGCATGCAGCTGAAGCTGCTGATGATTCAGGACTGCTACTCGCAGGGAGCTAGCCGCGATCCTGAAGTAACAGTGGCGTGCGGCCGCAGGTGTCCGATTCCCGGATCCTCCTGGATTGGTGCAATCCGGCCCCATAGGCTCCCATGTTAGGGAGTGCCGGATTGCCCGGGATCCGGGAGGATCTGGGAGAATCCAGAAGGATCTGGTTTGGGGAGATTTTTCTCTCCGGACACAAAAATCGTGTATGCAGCATTTTTGTGTCTAGGTGAAAAATCCGAGTCCTCCCGGATTCACCCGGACCCACAGGCAAACTATTGGGCTGAAATGTGATCCGGGCCTATCCGGTTCTCATCAGATCGGCCCTGATCACAAAAAACGCGGTGTGAAGCCAGCCATACAGGGAACAACTTTCTCTTCAAACATGGTTTATTTGTGCAGCATTGCAGCAAGCCTAATAAAGGCAAAGAGAAAAAAAAAGCTTATTCTGTGCCTTAAAGTAGAAGGCACTCTCAGTGCACTTGCTGCTGAATAAATGTCTACAGCATGACTGGTGTAGATTTTAGAAGATCTTGGATCTGGAAGCCAGAGTCAGAACTGTTTATAGGGTTGATCCTTCACAAATCCAGGCCTGGGAACACCCACCCTAGGTGGATCTGGATGTAGCTAGGTTATAAAAAAAAATCTAAACTTTTTTCTACAGAGAAGTCAGCTTGCCTTAACAGACCCTGCAGTCAGAAAAGCAGATTCTCTCCTAAAGAAGCGTGATATGGCAGCCACCCCAGCAGTTAAGATGTTCACAACATCAGTGCCAGTGGCCAGAGCCCTGAGGATATGGCTGACTCTGCGGTCCTATCACCTTGACCAACAGCTCACACGATAAAAGATAATGAATTGCTATGTGATGCCTCACTTATTAGACTGAAAGGGGGCTAACTCTCTGATCAATAAAAAAAACCTCCAGAAAGGTGTTATGGATCAATTAATGAGCCAGTGATTATGCATTTCTGCAGCCTTCAAGCTTGTTCGGTTCCAACTATAAGATATTCAGAAGCTCTGGGACAAATCAGGACAGGAATACAACAGTTGGAATCTACTACAAGAATTCCTACAGGAAGGGGCAGTAGAAGAGATGCCACCTCATGAAAGAGGGTTAGGAGTGTGCCTCCCTCTATCTTTAGTCCCCAAGTTTGAAGAGAGATGATATCTAGTAATAGATCTCACTTACTTGGACAACTTCCTCTAGAAGAAGAGGAAATTCAAAATAAAGAATCTTTGATCGGTCTGGTCGATTTTGTATAGAGACAGCTGGTGCACAACCATAGATCTGCAGGATACTTATCTACGTCTCCCAATTCTTACGTTCCATCGCAGGTTCCTGTGAGTTGCAGTACAGCAAGGTGGTCCTCTTAACTATTTTCAATTAACTTGTCTACCATGCAGGATCTCAGTGGATCCGAGAGTCTTTGCGAAGACAACGGTAGTCCTGGTAGCTGCCCTCAGACATCAGGGCATTTACATCATGCTCTACCTAGCTAACTGGTTACTGAAAGCCTCCTGCAAAGCTCAGTTACTGGATCATCTATAGGCAACCCTGAATCTGTTGATCTCCCACGGGTCCTGATCAACAGAGAAAAATCATGGCTATCATCTTCCAGAGAGAAGAAATTCTTGGATGCATGAGCAACTCCGAAGACATGATGATGACTTTGACCAGCAAGAGAATCCGAAGTCTTCAAGATGGCATATCTCATCTTATCAGAGTTCCTCGCATATCAATCAGAACATCAATGAGTGTCTTGGGGAAGGTTACTTAAACCATAGAAGCAGTTGCTTGGGCCAAACATGCTCGAATGCTGCAAGCAGGCATCCTAAATTGTGTCTAATTCATTGGCCACTAACATCTCTATACCTTGGGTCATCAAGCAGGACCTGCGTTGGTGGCTGGTTCCAGCTCATCAGAGTTTGGGCAAGTCGTTTACACAACATTACATGGTCACTCTGATGACAGGCGCCTCAGAACATGCATGGGGTGCTCATGTAAGAGAATTCTGTGTCAAGAGACTCTGGCCAAGTTGGAAGCCTAGATATTGTCCAGTCTCAGGGAACTGAGGGCAATAGATCTCGCTCTTCATCACTTCCAGCAACTGCTGTTCCAGCAAGCTGTGATAGTCCGGTCCGACAACCTGGAGTCAGTGGTCTTCCTCAACAAACAAGGTGGGACGAGGAGTCATTTTCTTGCTTTAGAGTGCCTAAAGATATTTGTTTGAGCAGAGAGCAGCTTTTACAGTATGACAGCAGTCCACATACCAGGGGTCTTCAACACCATGGCCTATTGGCTCAGCCACAATCAAGTCTTACCAGCAGACTGAAGCCTCAACATCAAAGTGTTTATTAAATCACGGGGATTATGGGAAATCCGACTTGGACGTGATGGCTACCCATCTTAACCAGAAGTGTCTCTGCTTCACCTCCCTTCAGAGTCACGATTAGCCTTGGGCCCTGGATGGTCTGGCTCTCTCATGGAAGAGATTGATGGTGTATGTCTTTTCCCCAGTTCCCATGATCCTCCTTGTACTCTGCAAGAGACAAACAGGGCAGTCATTCCTTTCTGGCTTCAAAAAAATTGGTTTCAGCTCATGTGGCAGCTTTTTAAAAGAAGATTCTGGAAGCTTACGATCAGACCAGATCTCCTGTCACAAGGGGACATTCACTACCCGGACTCAGCCAGGTTGCATATGACAACATGGAGATGGTGAAGGAAACTTTTAATCTCCTACAGGCTCGTAGATGACATCATCAGTACGTTTGCTGTCGCTCGAAGACCAGCTATGTTGAGGGGTACTCCAGATTATGGAATGTTTAAAACTCATGGTGCTCCTCACAATGTCATGCCAGGAGTACTATGGCCTCCGTTCTTTAGTCCCTACAAGCAGGGTTTGATAAAGGTCTGAAGCTAAACACTCTGAAGAGTCAGTTTTCGGCGATCAAGGTCAACTTGGATGGTACAATGTCTAGACATCCTCTGATAGCTCAATTCTTTAAGCAGTGAGATCTCCCTTTTGTTTCACTAGTTCCTTTCTGGGACCTCTCACTCCTTCTTAAAGCTCTTCAAGGACCTCCTCTTGAGCCAGCAGAACAGGCTTTGATCACTGCACATCTCCTGGAAGACTGTGTTTCTGGTAGTACTTTCATCAGCTAGGAGAATTGGAGAATTCCAGGCATTGTCTTCCAGGGACTCATATCTCTGCATTGCATCAGATCATGTAACATTGAGACTCATGTCAGGGATCTTGCCAAAAGGAGGTTCTGCATTGAACATCATCATTCACAAGGCTATTCTTCCAGTACTCGGCGACGATGCTAATGAACAAGGTCTCACCTTATTGGAGGTACGAATGATGATCCTAATCTATCTCCAGAACTCTCTCATGTTCAGGAACGACGAAAGCATGTTTCATCAGTTTACAGGGCCGAATTGCGGCTGAAAAGCTAGCAAGAGCACTATAGCTAGTTGGATACGATCGGTAATCAGCAAAACCTATGTGACAAATCAACTGGAACCATCATTGTCAGTTACAGCTCATTCTACTCGCACTCCATCCGCCTTATGAGCTGAAAGGACACACGTTCCAATGGATCGCATCGGTAGAGCTGCAACATAGTAATCTTCATCTACATTCATGAAGCATTACCGGCTAGACATCTCAGCCTCTGCAGGCTCAGTCTTCAGCAAAGGAGTACTTCAACAGGTGTCAAAACCGATTCCAGACCGTAAGTGGGTATTGCTTGCTAAGTCCCGTTCTGTGCTGCCGAAGGATAACCAGGAAAGATAAAAATTTACTTACCCAAATTTTCATTTCCTAGAGTCCATATCCAGCATAGACTTCCATCCCATTAAAATCCATTATTGCTTGTAAATTATATGTTGTGTGGTGTCTTCCCCCTTTATAGGGGAGGGGCAAGGGGGAACAGAGGAGATGTCAATTGGTTAATTATTTGGTATTGCTAATTAACATGTCTTCTGTTCCAACTAGGGATTAAGGATTTAACTAGTGATGAGCGAGTATGCTCTGCGCTGCTCGGTACTCGCACGAGTATCACTGTACTCGGGCTACTCGGCGAGCACCGAGTAATCTCGCGATACTTGTGCTGTGCTCGTGGTCCTCATCCCTGCATGTTGGCGCTCTTTAGAGAGCCAGCCCACATGCAGGGATTGGCTGACAGACCACTGCAATGCCACAGCCCTGTTAGTTGTGGCATTGCAGTGATTGGCCGGCCTGCACAGCGTGACCGAGCCTTTATAAGACCCGGCCGCGCTGTGCTCTGCACACAGCCATCCAGACAGTGAGTGTAGGGACAGTGTCTGCTGCTGCTTAGGGACAGATTTGCGGCCCTCATAGGAAGATCCGGAGCAGGGCTGCAAACTGCTGCTGACCACAACAGTCCTTCTCAGGACTACTCTAGGAGGATATAGGCAGGGTGATCCAGATCGGGATCCAAGCTTTTCTGTGACCATAACAGTACTTACTAGCTTGATACAGGTTAGGGACTAAAATCCTACTCTCCTGTGAGCTGAACAGTCACTAGACTGGTGTACTTACTACCTTGATACAGGTTAGGGACTAAAATCCTACTCTCCTGTGACCATTACAGTCACCAGACTGGTGTACTTACTACCTTGATACAGGTTAGGGACTAAAATCCTACTCTCCTGTGATCTGAACAGTCACCAGACTGTTGTACTTACTACCTTGATACAGGTTAGGGACTAAAATCCTACTCTCCTGTGATCTGAACAGTTACCAGACTGGTGTACTTACTACCTTGATACAGGTTAGGGACTAAAATCCTTCTCTCCTGTGACCTGAACAGTGACCAGACTGTTGTACTTACTACCTTGATACAGGTTAGGGACTAAAATCCTACTCTCCTGTGAGCTGAACAGTTACCAGACTGGTGTACTTACTACCTTGATACAGGTTAGGGACTAAAATCCTACTCTCCCGTGACCATTACAGTCACCAGACTGGTGTACTTACTACCTTGATACAGGTTAGGGACTAAAATCCTACTCTCCTGTGATCTGAACAGTTACCAGACTGGTGTACTTACTACCTTGATACAGGTTAGGGACTAAAATCCTTCTCTCCTTTGACCTGAACAGTCACCAGACTGGTGTACTTACTACCTTGATACAGGTTGAGGACTAAAATCCTACTCTCCTGTGAGCTGAACAGTTACCAGACTGGTGTACTTACTACCTTGATACAGGTTAGGGACTAAAATCCTACTCTCCTGTGAGCTGAACAGTTACCAGACTGGTGTACATACTACCTTGATACAGGTTAGGGACTAAAATCCTACTCTCCTGTTACCATAATAGTCACCAGACTGTTTTACTTACTATCTTTATACAGGTTAGGGTCTAAAATCCAAATCTCCTGTGAGCTGAACAGTGACCAGACTGTTGTACTTACTATCTTTATACAGGTTAGGGTCTAAAATCCAAATCTCCTGTGACCCGAACAGTCACCAGACTGTTGTCGCTGTATACAGGCAAAATGCGCAAGGGCGTTGGCAAGGGCGTTGGCAAGGAACAAGGAAGTGAACGTGATGGTGGTGCAGGTAGAGGCCGAGGTCGTGTGCAAGCACTAATTTCGCAACAACAAAGGGGCACATCTACTCGCTCACACGTCCTGTCCCAAATTCTTGGGGCCCGCAGCAGTACACCGCTCTTGAACCAAGACCAGTGTCAACAGGTTGTTACTTGGATAGCGGATAATGCTTCAAGTCAGATTGGCACCTCCACAAACACCCTGTCTTCCACACGGTCAAGTGTCAGTAGCCGTGATACTGCACCGCACATTTCCCAACCTGATCCTCCTTCCTACCACCAGGCCGAGTACACGTCCACGGACATTACTGATCCCACACTTGGACACTCGGAAGTCCAGAAGTGTGTACCCATGGGTGAGTGGAGGTACATGGCAAATTCCCATAACAAAATTTAAATTCCGCTGTCATTTGTGTGTGATGTGGTGAAGTCTGGCCCAATCCAACCCTTCTTTATCTTGATTAGAGTCAGCCTGTCAGCATTTTCAGTTGACAGGCGGGTGCGTTTATCTGTAATGATTCCACCTGCGGCACTGAAAACACGCTCTGACAAAACGCTAGCGGCAGGGCAGGCCAGGACTTCCAAGGCGTAGAGAGCCAATTCATGTCACGTGTCCAGCTTGGAGACCCAATAATTGTAAGGCACAGAGGAATCTCGCAGTACAGTTGTTCGATCTGCAAGGTACTCCTTTAGCATGTGGCCAAACTTAGCATTTCTTGTGGCACTACCCCGCACCTCACGGGCTGTGGTACGTGAGGGGCTGAGAAAACTGTCCCACATCGTAAAGACTGTTCCCCTACCTCTGGCGGATTGGACTTGTGCCCCTCTCGGCCGTACGCCTTGGTTGTCCACTGATTCCTGACCTATGCCGCTAGCGTTTTGTGATGGGAATGCTTTGCCTACTTCCGTTGCTATGGCCTTCTGGAACTGCTGCATTTTGGCTGACCTCTCTGCCTCAGGAATGAGAGACATAAAGTTCTCCTTGTAGCGTGGGTCTAAGAGTGTTGCCAACTAGTACTGATTGTCGGCCAAGATGTTCTGAATGCGAGGGTCACGAGCCAGGCAGCTTACCATAAAGTCAGCCATGTGCGCCAGACTCTTAACAGCCATCACTTCAGTATGCTGACTAACACGATGACTGAACATGCTGTCCTCCTCCTCCTCATCTCCCCTGTCCTCTGGCCAGCCACGCTGAATCGAGGGTATGACTGGTGTGCATGTCATACCCTCAATTTGGCCAGAGTTGCTCCATGTCTTCATCCTCCTCCTCCTCGTCATAGTCCTCCACTGCACGTTGTGATGACATGAGGCTGGGCTGTGTGTTATCATCACCCACACCCACTACAGTTTCTTGCTCCAAGTCATCGCGCTCCACCTGCAATGCATCATCTTTGTTTTTCAGCAGAGACCGTTTTAGAAGGCAGAGTACCGGTATGGTGACGCTAATAATGGCGTCATCGCCGCTCACCATCTTGGTGGAGTCCTCAACGTTTTGGAGGACGGTACATAGGTTGGACATCCATCTCCACTCCTCAGGTGTTATGTGTGGAGTTTGACCCCTTTCCCGACGGCTTAGGCGATGCAGGTAGTCAACAACTGCCCTTTTCTGCTCACATATCCTGACCAACATGTGCAGAGTTGAATTCCAACGCGTGGGGACATCACACACCAGTCTGTGGGCCGGAAGAAGCAAACGGCTCTGAAAGCCGGCAAGGCCGGCTGAAGCAGCAGGTGACTTGCGAAAATGCGCAGACAGGCGGCAAACTTTTACCAGCAGATCAGACAGCTCTGGGTATGATGTAAGAAACCGCTGAACCACCAGGTTTAGCACATGGGACATGCATGGAACATGCGTCAGCTGGCCTCGCCTCAAAGCTGCCACCAGGTTCCGGCCATTGTCACACACGACCTTTCCTGGCTTTAGGTTCAGAGGTATCAGCCAGTGATCTGCCTGCTGTTTCAGAGCTGTCCACACCTCTTCTGCATTGTGGGGTTTGTGACCTATGCAGACTAGCTTCAGCACAGCCAGTTGCCACTTCGCAGAGGCAGTGCTGCAGTGCTTCCAGCTTGTGACTGGTATGGAGGGTACAGTGGATGAGGATGCGCAGGAGGAGGAGGAGGAGGCTAAGGACCATGACATTCCGGAGCTGTAGAGTGTCGGAGAAACCCTGACAGAGGTAGGGCCTGCAATCCTTGGAGTGGGAAGGACGTGTTCCGTCCCTCGCTCAGACTGGGTCCCAGCTTACACAATATTAACCCAGTGTTCCGTCAAGGAGATGTAGCGGCCTTGCCCACAAGCACTTGTCCACGTGTCTGTGGTTAGGTGGACTTTGGCTGAAACAGCGTTGTTCAGGGCACGTGTGATGCTTTGAGACACGTGGTTACTGGTTATGCAATGCCGGGACGGCACATCTGGGGAAATAGTGGCGGCTGGGGACCGAGTAACGTGGGACAGCAACCGCCATTAGGTTGCGGAATGCTTCTGTCTCCACCAGCTGGAAAGGCAACATTTCTAGCGCTATGAGTCGCGAAATGTGACAATTTAGGACTGTGGCATGTGGGGCGTTGGCTGCGTATTTGCGCCTGCATTCAAAGGTTTGCTGAATGGATAATTGAACGCTGCGCTGGGACTAGGACGTGCTTGATGGTGGTGTTATTTGTGCGTGGGCAACTTCAGGTGCAGGGCCGGAGGCCAGCATGGACAGGGGATTGGCTCGCACGCACAACACGCAAAGACGTAGCAGTGACATCAGCAAGCACCGCTCCTCGACTCTGTTGTACTTCCCACAAAGTCAGGTGCTTGGCTGACATGTGCCTGATCATGCTGGTGGTGGTCAGGCTGCTAGTTTTCGTACCCCTGCTGATGCTGGCATGGCAGGTGTTGCAAATGGCCTTTTTAGAGTCATCTGGAGCCAACTTAAAAAACTGCCAGACTCGGGAAGACCTAACATTTGCACAGGCACCTTGTGTCGTGTTGTTGTTCCGGGGAACGGTTGCCTGCCTTCTGCCTGCGGACACGACCCTGCTTCGTACTGCCTTTTGGGATGCTACACCTCCCTCCCCCTGTGCACTGCTGTCCTCGCTCTGCATATCCTCCTGCCAGGTTGGGTCAGCTACTGGATCATCCACCACGTCGTCTTCCTCTTCCTTGGATAATCGCTGGACTGCTCCTCCTTCTCCTCATGTGCCACCTTGATGACCGTTACAATAGTTAGGCTGTTGTTTCAGGTATACCCCCAGTGGTAAATTTTTACGCCCATTCTTTTAGAATGGGCATTACAACGACAGGAGACCAGCTCCTTTTCAATGGGAAAAATGTTTTGAGGCCCTCCTGCACGTCTCTATCCAGGGACAATGTGGAGCCTCCCAATTTTTGGCTGCCAAAGGGCTATACTACAATACACCCACTTGAGGCTTACAGGCCCTACTGCATGTCTGTATGCATGGGTCATTGTTGAACCTCCCAATTTTTGGCTGCCCTGCCAAAGGGCTATACTACAATACACCCACTTGAGGTTTACAGGCCCTACTGCATGTCTGTATGCATGGGTCATTGTTGAACCTCCCAATTTTTGGCTGCCCTCCCAAAGGGCTATACTACAATACACCCACTTCAGGTTTACAGGCCCTCCTGCACGTCTCTATCCAGGGACAATGTGGAGCCTCCCAATTTTTGGCTGCCCTGCCAAAGGGCTATACTACAATACACCCATTTCAGGTTTACAGGCCCTCCTGCACGTCTTTATCCAGGGAGTATGTGGATCCTCCCAATTTTTGGCTGCCCTGCCAAAGGGCTATACTACAATACACCCACTTCCTTACAATGGGCACTTCAGGTTTACAGGCCCTCATGCATGTCTCTATCCAGGGGCATTGGTGAGCCTCCCAATTTTAGACTGCCCTGGCAAAGAAAAATACTAGAATAGACCCAGTTCCTCAAAATGGGCACAATATGTCAAGACAGGGCTTCATGTACATCTCTTCTCAGGGACATCGGAGTGCCGCACAATGTTTTCACGTAAAATCTTTCATGTAATCACAAAAAGTAACATACACCAGCTGTATCTCACTATTGGGTATGTGCCCTTAACATTTTCACCCTGAATATTCATTTTGGTGTCATTTTGGAAGGTTTTCTGGTGACTCCGTAAAATTGGTGTGAAACTCGGACAACATTGTTCACAGCTGTGACTTTTGAGTGAGAAATGCTTCCAGGGGTCTTCCCCATGGTGTTGCCATGTCATTTGAGCACTCTTCTGAGACTTTTGTGACATTTTTAGGGTTTCTACATGCTGCCGGCAGTCATTTCATAAAAATACTCGGGTCTCCCATAGGATAACATTGGGCTCGGTACTCGGGCCGAGTACACGAGTATCTCGGGATGTTCGGCCCGAGCTTCGAGCACCCGAGCATTTTAGTACTCGCTCATCACTAGATTTAACCCATTCTGTGATGCCTACAGACTCCAGGAAATGAAAATTTTGAGTAAGTAAATTTTTATCTATACTGTTGAGAATGTTTAATATTTTATGTTGAGTACATACAAGGTTATCTTCAATTTTATGAATTAAGTCTCTGTATAATACAATGCAGTCTCTACATTGAGCAACCCTAATTGTGATACTAATCCTTACATAATAGGGAAGTATTAAAAAAAGTTAATATTCATGGATGTGAGATGGATAGTTGCACCTAGAGAAGGACATTAAGGGCAAAATATATGTTCCTGATAGGGGTGCAACGATCACAGTGGCAGGGGTCGGGACTGTGACCAGCCCCGTGGGTGGAGGGGCCTGTCAACTCCAGTGCCTATTTTAGCTGGGTGTTCATCCTCAAATGAACATCCAGCTGAAATTCATTGCTGCGCCGAGAAACTATTGAGACCCTGTGCTGCAATACACTGGCAATGAATCTTAGAGAACAAGTAGGGATGTGCAAGTCTACTTATTACTATTCGGTACGCGCACAGATATTATGGTATTTTGGCTATTCGGGACTCTCCAAGAATTTGGTGCTCGCCTCGTAAGATGCAAGTGTCCCGCCCAGCATGTTTGGTGCCTGCTTTTCAGCCACTAAACATGCTGGGTTTGCTTGCCAATCACAGTAATGCTGTAGCCATGTTGGTTGTCACATTACTGTGATTGGCCAGCTGTCCAGCCTCATAGTGTCTATATAAGCCCTGACACTGCCATCTTACGTACATTGCATCCAGAAAGATCGCAGTGTGAGCATAGCGAGAGAGCATGCAGCATCTAAGGAGAGTGTTTCTGCCATCTAAATAACACAATAGCTTTTTTTAGAGCTCCATTGAGTGTATAGTAGGTCAGAATAGAGTAGAGAGCAAAGTTTGTAGAGCAGAGAGAAACGAAAACATAGAGTGACAGTATCTCCATATTAAAAGGATACCACAGCTCTTTTTAGAGCTACATCAACTGTAAAGTAGGTCAGAATAGTATAGGGAGAAAGAGTTTGTGGAGCAAGTAGAGACTAAAAAGTATTTTTCCACTATCTCCATGTTAGAACAGCTGTTTTTAGAGCTACATTTCAGATACGATGTGTACTACTATCCAGCTATAGAGTAGTTGCATTTTGTGCGAACCTTTAAAAAGCACTTGGTTCCATAAAAATCTAAAAAAGGAATATGGTCCTAGTCTGTTTTTATAATCCAACTTTTGCGCAAACCTCATCATCAAGTACAAGAAACGTCTGACTGCTGTGCTTGCCAACAAGGGTTTTGCCACCAAGTATTAAGTCTTGTTTTTCAAAGGGATTAAATACTTATTTCTCTCTGCAAAATGCAAATACATTTATATAATTTAGACAAGTTTATTTTCTGAATTTAATTTTTGATATTTTATCTCTCACTGTAAAAATGAACCTACTTTTAAAATTATAGACTGTTTATTAGTGATAAGCGAGCAGTAAAATGCTCGGGTTGAGCATATTGAGATGCTTGGGTGCTCGACCCGAGCACAGAGCCTAATGTTAACTTATGGGAAACTTGAGCATTTTTCTGGCGGCACCCCCGGTACCATGGATAAACCCTAAAAATGTCACAAATGTACAGCAACAGTGATCAGATGACATGGGAACAGCTTGGGAAAAACCCCTGTAAGCATTTCTGACTCCCAGGTGACTGCTGTGAACAATGTTGTCTTAGAATTACGCCACTTGTACAGACTCACAATAAAACGGCAAAAAACGAAACCAAAATGGATTTTCCTGGGGAAAATGTTAAGGGCTCATACTGACATGTGTCATTAAAAAAAAATTGGGAAGCACTCCGATGCCCCTTTTAAGAGACATGGAGGCGGGCCTCATGAAATATTGTATGTTCGTATTATTAGGAAGAGGGTCTTCCATAGTATTGCCCTCTGCAAGCTGCCAAAAATTGGGAGGCACTCCAACGCCCTTTTGAAGACACGTGGAGGAGGGCCTCATTATATAATGTTCCCATTATTAGGAAGTGGGTCTTCCATAGTGTTGCCCTACGCAGGCTGCTACAAATTGGGAGGCACTCCAATGCCCCTTTTAAGAGATGTGGAGAAGGGTCTCATTAAATATTGTATGTTCCCATTATTAGGAAGTGGATCTCCCATAGTGTTGCCCTATCCATGGCTGCCAAAAATTGGGAGGCAGTCCGATGCCCCTTTTAAGAGACGTGGAAGAGGGCATCATAAAAACAACGTTCCCATTACAAAGAAGCGGGTCTCCTATACTTGTAATGCCCATGAAATAAGTATGGACTGAATACCCTGGGGGTATACATATTTTTAAAACACCCTTTAAAAATATATGGGTGTTGAATAGTGATGGGCGAATCCTAAATTACTCGGAATCGCTTGACTCTAGCGAGTCCGAGCACAGGACTCGCTACTCGTTGCGAGTCTAGCGAGTCCAATGTTAATGAATGGGGAAGCGAGTAATAGCGAGTAGTGTGAGATTTATAAATCGCAGATGTGTCTCGGAAGCTTCAGCCTGAAGCAATCCTAGTTTTGTCATTTATTTGCATTGCTCGTTTACTTTGTAAGTAATCGCTGGGAAACTCGCACAGATAAGAGTCCTGTCTGCTCAGTGTGCTGGCTGCCAGCTCCAGGGTCCTAGAGCCCGCCTGCTGCCTGATGTAGCAGTGCTGAGATTGTTCTCAGTCTGCTCATTCCCTGTGTACAGACATGAATGTCTGTGCACAGAGATGATGTAGCAGAGCTGAGATTGTTCTCAGTCTGCTCATTCCCTGTGCATAGAGATCTATATCTATGCACAGGGGATGTAGCAGAGAGGACATCGCGTTTTGGACTGCGTCGGACGGAAGAGGATTTTTTAAATTAAAGATGGAGTCCCTAATGGCTTTAATTTTTATTTCTAATAAAAAATTTTCTTTGTGCTGTGTTTTTTTTAAAACAATTTAATAGAAATTCATGGCGGTCATGTCTAATATTGGCGTGACCGCCATAAATTTCGGGCTTAGGGCCAGCTTTGTATTATCAGCTAACCTCTTTATTACCCAGCGTGCCACCGCTACCAGGGTCATGAAATTCTGAGATTCTGACTCTGACTCTGAGACTCTGACTCTGAAATTCATGAAATAATTTTAAAAAAATGCGTGGGGCTCCGCGCAATTTCTATGTCTAGCCAGGTACAGCTAAGCAGCTGGGGGCTGGAATCCGCAGTGCAGGGATGCCCAAGCTTTCTGGGCACCCCCCGCTGCAAATTGCAGCCCGCAGCTGCCCCAGAAGATGGCGCGTTCATTGAAGCGCCATCCTCTGGCGCTGAACCCCGCTCTTCCAGCGGCCCTGGTGGCGGTAGCATGCTGGGTAATAAAGGGGTTAATACCATCTTTGTTATACAAGCTGGTATTAAGCCCCAGATTCTTAATGTCAGGCCACGTTTGACCCAGCCACTAAGAATCTCCAATAAAGGGTTAAAAAAACACAGAGAAAAATTTTTATTTGAAATAAAAAAAAAGCCATTAGGGACTCCATCTTTAATTAAAAAAATCCTCTTCCGTCCGACGTAGTCCAAAACGCGATGTCCTCTCTGCTACATTCCCTGTGCATAGATATAGATGTCTATGCACAGGGAATGAGCAGACTGAGAACAATCTCAGCACTGCTACATCATGTCTGTGAGCAGGCGGGCTCTAGGACCCTGGAGCTGCACAGAGAAGACAGCTGGACTCGGCTCGCAAAGAAACAGCAGTTACTTTGCGAGTTTCCCTGCTATCACTGGCACAGTAGCCGAGTCTAATGCAAACAATGGCAATCCTAGTTTTGTCAGCGTTTGTTATTGATTTGCATTGGACTCGTGCGAGTAATCACTGGGAAACTCGCAGAGTACCGAGTCCTGCGAGTCCCTTACTACTCGCCGAGTAACGAGTCCTAGCGAGTAGATTCGCCCATCCCTAGTGTTGAATCATGGACCACAGTCACCCTGGTGATATGGTGGTGGAGGAGGAGGATTGGAGCAAATAGCCAAAATCAGGAAGCGTATAGCCATGTGTGGGGTAAAGAGGAGCATGGGAATATACCTCCCAAAAAAGACACGGGCTTTGAGTTTATATTACACTGCTATCATTTGGTGGTGTTGAAAAGTCTGGCCCTTCTTCATTTTGATAAGAATCAGCTTGCCAGCATTTTCAGTGGACAGACGGGTGCGCTTATCAGTAATAATTCCCCCTGCGGCACTAAAAACCCACTCTGACAAAACACTAGTGGCAGGGCAGGTCAGGACTTCCAAGGCATAGTGGGCCAGTTCATGCCACATGTCCAGCTTGGATACCCAATAATTATAAGGCACAGAGGAATCATGGAGGACATTGGTACTGTCGGCAAGGTACTCCTTCAGCATTTCCCAAACTTTGCAGTCCTTTTGAGAGTACCCCATGCCTCAGGGCCTGTGCCATGGAAGGGGCTAAGAAACCTCTCCCAGAACTTTGAGAGTGTTCCCCTGCCTCTGCTAGATTGGAGTTGTGTCTCTTTCGCCTGTACTTCTTGGTTGTCCACCAAACTATGACCTGTGCCGCCAGCATTTTCAGAAGGGAAATTTTTTACTAGTTCCGCAACAAGGTTCTTCTGGTACTGCCCCATTTTTGTACACCTCTCCTTCTCGGGAATAAGAGATATAAAGTTCTCTTTGTATCGTGGGTCTAAAACTGTCACCAACCAGTAATGGGTGTCACCCAAGATTTTGATAACGCAAGGGTCACGGGGCAGGCAGTGTAACATAAAGTCAGCCATGCGCGCCAGACTGGTAACAGTCAAGACTTCCGTGTCCTCACCAAGAGGATGACTGACCATGCTCTCCTCCTCCTCTGCTCCTCCCTGTCCTCTGGCTATCCACGCTGAACCAACAGTATGACAATTATGCAGGTAGTATTGTCTATAGCGCATTAAACTAGCTCCTTTGTTTCTTCCTCTTCATTGTTCCCAATTTATGTTGGGATGAGATGAGGCTGGGCTGTGTTTAATCACCCTGTATGGTCCTTGCTCTATCTCATCGTGCTCCGCCTGCAATGCATCCTCTTCGATTTTAAGCAGAGAGTGTTTCAAAAGACAGAGAATCGGGATGGTGATGATAATGATGGCGTCATCGCCGCTCACCATCTTGGTGGAGTCCTCAAAGTTTTGAAGGATGATACATATGTCGGACATCCATGTCCACTCCTGAGGTCTCATTTGTAGAGTCTGAACTGAATACCGGCGGTCTTGTTGGTGCTGGTAGTCAACAACTGCCCTTTTCTGCTTACAAATCCTGACCAACATCTGCAGTGTCGAGTTCCAATGCGTAGGGACATCATACACCAGTCTGTGAGCTGGAAGCTGCAAACGCTGCTAAAACTCGGCAAGGGCAGCCGAAGCAGTAGGTTACTTTCTAACATAGGCACACAGGCAGCATACTTTGAAGCGCAGATCTGACAGCTCCGGGTAGGATTTAAGAAACCGCTGAACCATGAGATGAGCACATAGGCCAGGCATGGGACATGTGCAAGCTCGCCTCGCCTCAGAGGTTCCAGCCATTGTCACACACAACCATACCTGGCCGTAAATTCAGCGGTGTGAGCCACAGGTCTGCCTGCTTTTTCAGAGCTGTCCACAACTCTTCAGCATTGTGCAGTTTGTCACCTACAAATATTAGCTTCAGCACAGTCTGTTGCCGCTTGGCTGAGGCAGTGCTACAGTGCTTCCAGCTTCTGACTGA
Organism: Allobates femoralis; assembly: GCA_033576535.1. NCBI lineage: Eukaryota > Metazoa > Chordata > Amphibia > Anura > Aromobatidae > Allobates > Allobates femoralis. The sequence goes on along the minus strand of JARQOC010000002.1, from coordinate 438,397,276 downwards.
TGTGGAGGGTGAAGAGAAGGAGGAAGCTAAGGAGAATGATGCGCAGGAGCTGTAGACTGTGGGGGCAACCCTGATTGAATTTCGCCTGCAATCCTCGGTTCCTGGAGGATGTGTTCTGTCCCAAGATCCGACTAGGTCCCGGCTTCCACTATATTAACCCAGTGTGCCACCAGCAAGATGTACCATCCCTGCCCACAAGCACTTGTCCACGTGTCCGTGGTTAGGTGGACTTTGCCGGAAACTGCATTGTTAAGGGCACTGCTAATGTTTTGGGACACATGCTTGTTTAATGCGGGGATTTCGGACCGAGTAATGATGGACGGCTGCCGCCATCAGGTTGCTTCCATTTGTACTAGCCTAAAAGGCAACATTTCGAAAGCAAGCAGTCGCGAAATGTGCAAATTGAGTAGTGTGTCATGTGGGGCGTTGGCTGCATATATGTGCTTGCGTTACAAGGACTGGGGTATGGACAACTGAACGCTGTGCTGGGACAAGGACGTGGATGTGGTTGCTGATGGTGGTATGTCTGATTGTGCAATGACAGGTGCAGGACAGGAGGCATCTTTGCATGCACTATGGACAGGGAATTGCCTTGCACGCACAATAGTGGAAGAAGCAGTGGTGTCACTCGCAGACACTGCTCCTGGACACTGGGGTTTGGCCCACAAAGTCAGGTGCTTTGCTGCCATGTGTCTGATCATGCTGGTGGTGGTCAGGCTGGTAGTTTTGTTACCCCTGCTGATGCTGACATGGAAGGTGGTGCAAATGACATTTTTGGAATTATCAGCAGACTCCTTAAAAAACAGCCAGAATTGGGAAGACCTAAGAGTTGTACTGACAACTTCCGTCGTGTTGGTGTTACTGGGAACGGTTGCCCGCCTTCTGTCTGCGGCCACCACACTGCTTCTTCCTTCCTGTTAGAGTACTAGGCCTTATCCCCCCTGTGTGCAGCTTTCTTCACTCTGCATATCCTCCTGCCAGGTTGGGTCAGTTACTGGATCATCCACCACTTTGTCTTTCACTTCTGCACCTTGGTCCTCCTCCTGACTTTCTGGCAATTTTGTCTCATCATCATCCACTTCTTGTGATACTTTCCCATCATCGCCTTTGTGTGACCGTGGCTGCTCAAATATTTGGGCATCACTACATACGATCTCCTCATGCCCCACTTCAAGTGGAGTGGGCGAGAGGCCCGAATCTATGAATGGAAAAGTGAACAGCTCTTCAGAGTGTCCAAGTGTGAGGCCATTTTTGTCCAGGCACTCTGCATGGTGGGAGGAAGGAGGATTAGGGTGAGGAATATGCGGTCCAGACTAACGGCTACTGAGACTTGACTGTGTGGAAGACAGGGTGGTTGTGGTGGTGGCAAACTGACTGGAAGCATTATCCGCTATCAAACTAACAATCTGTTGACACTGCTCTGGATTTAATAGTGGTGTGCTGCGGTCTCCTAGGAATTGGGACAGGAAGGTCAGGCGAGAAGATGTGGGTGTTTGTTGTGGCACAATTCTAGCTTGCCCACGGCCTTGGCCTCTGCATGCACCAACACCATCATGTCCAGTTCCTTGTCCCTTGCCACCGGCCTTGCACATTTTAAACCATGTGCTATATAGGTTTTAAAAGTGTGCTATATACCCTGCCTGTATACAGCAAAATTAATCCTAAAAAGGACTGTTGTTTGGATGGCTAGATAAATATTTGAAGCCTGTACACTAGCCCCAAATGTGCTGACTGGTATACAGCCTTTTGTGGTACACCTGATGGTACCTTCACACGCCGCAATATCACATGGCGATATGAGATCTAACATGCGCGTACACGTTTTTCATGGTCGCTTCAGATCGCCGATGGCGGCATCACACACCGCAATCTCGCCCTGGAGCTGAAGCGATGTGCCGCACCCCATACGCGCTCATTGGACAACACAACAGCGTTACGATTGGGCAGCCTGCTCTGGAAGGCTGGCCAATACATGACGCCATTGTCTGTTGGAATTTGGCACAAATACACGGTCGAGTCGTCAATTGTGGCTCCTGCAATACACTTTCGAGGTGCAAAAGTGTCGCACAGGAGCAGTCTTGTGTATTACAATACTAATGGCTAGGTGTGCATCTGTAGGTGATTGTGGTAAGCTACATATAACACTATGAACATATGTACCTGCATTGGTCCACGCCATGGCAAAGCTGTCATGGCTGAACTGAACTATGTGTGTGCATACATCTTTTTGTTTGTCTGTACTGAACCTACATTCCACACAAACAACATTGCATTCTCCATATGTGTGGCCACGGTCCCATGTACCCAAACACATCATAATGGACATGTATACACAGTTACGGCATACAGTGTGGCCCATCTGCGATGTGTAGGCCCACATCTGAGCTATCATGTGTGGCACTATACTCGACACATTGCAATTTCAAATACACACGGCCAACATAGCTTGCGCTATTCAATGGCATGTGTAATTGCACTGATATAGCGAATGGTTGTGTAGGTGAAGATGTGTGTGGTGCTGAAATGACAGCTCTTCAAATATGGTTTGTAATCACTGCACACGTACAATGTCCGGTATGCTTAAGGTGAAAGCTTATTATACAGTGCTGAGTGAAGCGACAGGCAAGTGCTGTCGCTTCACTCAGCACTGTATAATAAACTTTCACCTTAAGCATACCGGACATTGTACATGTGCAGTAATTACAAACCATATTGTCTACAGAACCTTTGGGTCCCGTCACTGGCACCGTAAAACATTCAACACTGTTGAGTGCCAGCCTTCGTTTCTTATATTATAGCTCTTCAAATATGGCACCCTGTGAAATGACAGCCAATGGGAACACAGTAGCCAACACAATCATCACAGACGGGACTCAAACTACAGAATGGTTGCGGCACTTCTACTGGAAATTCTAGCCAACGCTGTTTCCATCACTATCGCCCTATCACATGCCACAACACGTGAATATCGCCTTCATGATTGTGACTGATTTCAGAGCAGTGCTCAGGAATCAGGCGACGGCTGAGAGGCGATTTATCGCCGCAAAATTCCCCAATCACAAGCTGCAACTGTGAGGCAATTTCACAGCGATTGCTCCGGGGCGACATAACGCCTTTAGGATTGCCAGCCGATATTGCGGCGTGTGAAGGTACCATTAGTGTGCTATATACCCCTCCTGCCTGTGTACAGCTAGATTAATCCTTAGAAGGACTGTTGTTTTGATGGATAGATAGATATTAGAATCCTGTACACTAGCCCCAGATGTGCTGACTGGTATACAGCCTCTTGTGGTACACCGAAGTGTACTATATACCTCTCCTGCCTGTATACAGCTAAATTAGTCCTCAAAAGGACTGTTGTTTTGATGGATTTTGTATCCCAGCACCTACACTACCTAAAAGACCAAAAATCTGTCCCTCACTCAGCAGCACCTCTCCCTACACTAGCTGACAATGTGGAGCAGAGTGACGAGAACAGCGCCGTCCGGTCTTATATAGACCTGATGACGCTGTGCGGCCAGCCCATCGCTGTAATGCCACAACCAAGTACTGTGGCATTATAGTGTGTGGTAGCCAATCCCTGCATGTGGGCTGGCTCTGTAAGGAGCGCCAACATGCAGGGAGGTGGACCCAAGCATGAGCCCGAGCATCTCGCCGTTACTTGGTGCTCGCCGAGCATCGCAAGTACTGTGCTGCTCGGTTGAGCACCGAGAACCAGCGAGCATGCTCGTCCATCACTATTGTTTATGTCTTTGTCAGTAGGCAAACTTACAAAATCAGCAAGGGATCAAATGATTATTTCTTTCACTGTAGATATGCTCCTACTTCATACTTAGCCTTATCTAACCTCCTGACAGGAAACTGTCTCTGTCCCTTCACTTTAACCCCTAACACTCTGGGCTAGTCCCAAAGATTAATTCTAACTTTCCCCATGGTTGAACTGAACACAGTCATTAATAACGTGTCACAATCCATATAACACATTTACATCACAGCAAAACTTGTGTCTTCAAGGGGGAACGTGGCAGTATGTCCTTCTTCTTACATTAGTGCAGATATTCCCAGGAAATTTGATTTGCATAGAAGTTATACAGAGATTGTCCAGACTCCAAAACATAATAAACGTAGTATGAAAAAATACATACTACTGGGTCACATTTTGAGTGGCCTATTATGAAATTAACACAATTTTGATCTCCTTGTAATTTTAATCTTTTACTCGGCTTTTCAGGATGATATGTTGTCCAGTCATGGAATGGTAAGTGATTTTGATTTAGGGTTCATGGGGATGTCTTTGGATTTTGGTCTGATCTTGGACCACAATGCATGGACTGGTTGCAGGTCTACCAACCTGAGTCTGTCAGCGTCTTAGAAATATATGACGTTGTCAAGTAGTCGTGCTCAGGTCAGGAAAGCCGCGGCTAGATTGTGCATTAGCAATCCGTGCTCGGATCAATTGGCATTGATGTCTGTTTTAGCCCTTGAACTTTGAATTGCAATGCCCCATTGTTTTAATTGAAAAATACAAGTTATAGTTGTAAGGATTGTAAACTTGAATCAATCGAGATCTGATGTATGATTTAAGTGTTCCTTTAATTTCTTTTAACAGTTTATAACATTGCAGGTTATGAAATATAAAGAGAAACATGTAAAAATGTCTATGCAAAATGAGAATACACAAATATCTCTAAACATCTAAGAATAGAACTATTTTCTAGTGTATATTATTTAGAGTTGTTTTAATCCTAAAAGCCTCTTGGTGTCATCATAACCTCAGTATTGAATTCAGCTGTATTGTAACTAAAATTCTGTATTGGACTGAAAGCAGCTGTTATGTTTAGAAGGTAAGAATGTATCTATTACATGGAAAATAAGTCAAAGACCTATTTTCCATTTTTATGGCCATCTGTTTTTTTTTTATTTGTGTTGATTTGTTATTTGTTCCAGCATGCTTCAGAAAATGCTGGATGGAAACTGATATGAAAAATGGTCCCAAAGATATGGCCTTGTTCAGATCACGTTGGCCCCTATATTTAGTGGCTCAATCAGGAGCCTATTTCCGAAACTGTGTTGCCAACTGTTTGTAAATAGAAATGAGTGGTTTTGACTGGACTTTAAAAAAAAATTGATTTGGGAACTGGACTTGACTCAAACTTGACCCCGAACTCTTTATAAGTCAATGGGGACCCAACCTTCTGTGCTGTAAAATGGATGTAAAATGGTCATAGTGAGGGCTAGGGGTCTGAAAAAGGAAGCTAAATGAAGGCAATTGCCCTATGAACATGTGGATATGGAATAAATAAAAAAAAAAAATGACATGGGCTCCCACCTATTTTTGATAACCAGCGAAGATAAAACAAACAGCTATGGGCTGCAACCTCCAGCTGTCTGCTTTACCCTGGCTGGTTATCAAAACAGAGGAGATCCCATGCAGTTTTTTTTTAAATTGTTTAAATAAATAATTAAAAAAATGGTGTGTGCTCTCCCCTAATTTTTGATAACCAGCCAGGTAAAGCAGACAGCTTGGGAGCTTGTCTTATCAGTGAGGGAAGGGCCATGGTTATTTAGCCCTTCCCAACCTAAATATACTGGCCTGCAGCCACCCTAAAAGTGGTGCACTGCATTAAATACACCAATTCTGGCTCTTTACACAGTTCTTTCCAATTGCCCTGGTGAGGTGGCAATAAAGATAATGGTTAATCAAGTTGATTGTGAATTGACAGCTTGCATCAAGCATTAGGTATTAATAATGGAGAGGTGTCTATCAGACTCCTCCATTACTAACCTGGCAAGTATAGAGTTAAAAAAGACACAAACAGATGGGAAAAAAAGTTCACTTGAATAAAGACTCTCCCACAGGTCCTTGTTCAACAATTTTCAAAACAAATCTTGGAAGTTCCAATTTTCAAAATAAATCTTGGAATCTCCGACAGCTGGTTACTACAACAACAAGGTTGTGACCCAGAATGTGAAGCTAGTCACTACAAAAACTAGGTTGTGACACAGTCAACAGAGCAATCATGATATTCTGGGTCAGTTCCTGGAGCGTTTACAGTATACTGCGAGTAGTCTGAGATGTGGTCATGTAATGGTCCCTGAATCAGCATGGAGAAATGCTATGAACATAAACATACTGACAGCACACCCAGGTACAATTTACAGTAACATATAGTAGTGTCCTAGTTGTGCTATGCAGCGGGATCATGACACAGCAGAAATGCACCATGACACAGAGACTTGAATAAATAAAACCAGGGCTGGAACTAAGGTGATACTCTGCAGTGGTGCAAGTTCACATTGGCCTCATAATGAAAAACACAACAAAAAGCAACAAATAAGCAAATACCCCAAAAATGAGAAAAGTAAAAATGCTATAGTGCAAAAAATATAATCAGGGTACTTAGTGACATAGATATGATCATATAAATGTGTAAGCTGTCCCACACGGTGTCCCCATCGGGACAGTCCCTGCCTAGAGTAGTACTAATACCCTGTCACCTGTCAGCGACGTGGAATGACAAGGACAGCTTACGCATTTATATGATCACTAGCTGTAGTGATTATTAATAAATAACTGCTGTTAGCTATAACAAAATAGAATTTGAATATGTCATATTAATGACCTGTAGGAAAATAGAAGCTGAGCTGTGATTGATTGCTATAGGCAGCCTAATAAATCTCCAGCCAACAGTAAACCCTCCCCCTGGCCGGGCAGTATATGTTACCTCACACATACACATAATAGACAGCTCATGTGATTGACATCTGCCTTAATTCCCTATATGGCACATGTGTTGCACATTGGCTGTTTTTAATCAGATGTTTATGTTTGGAAAATAAAGATAGCACACGTATGAGGCGAGTTGTGTGAGGTGATTTGTGCACATCTGTGTCTGTCTGTGTGGTGTGTGTGTCCCTGGGGTGTGTATGTGTGTGTCCCTGTGGGATGGGGTCTGTGTGGTGTGTGTCTCTGTTGTGTGTGTCTCTTTGTGGTGTGTGTGTGTGTCCCTGTGGGGTGTGTGCATGTGCCCCTATAGGGTGTGAATGTGTGTGTCCCTGTGGGGGGGGTCTGTGTGGTGTGTGTCTCTGTTGTGTGTGTCTCTTTGTGGTGTGTGTGTGTGTGTGTCCCTGTGGGGTGAGTGCATGTGTCCCTATAGGGTGTGTGTGTGTGTGTGCCCCTGTGTGGGGGTCTGTGGTGTGTGTGTGTATCTGTGTTGTGTGTGTCTCTTTGTGGTGTGTGTCCCTGTGGGGTGAGTGCATGTGTCCCTATAGGGTGTGTATATGTGTGTGTCCCTGTGGGGGGGTGTCTGTGTGAGGTGTGTGTGTCTCTGTGTTGTGCGTGTCCCTTTGTGGTGTGTGTGTGTCCCTGAGGGGTGAGTGCATGTGTCCCTATAGGGTGTGTATGTGTGTGTGTCCCTGTGGGGGGGTCTGTGTGGTGTGTGTGTGTGTCTCTTTGTGGTGTGTGTGTCCCTGTGGGGTGAGTGCATGTGTCCCTATAAGGTGGCTATGTGTGTGTGTCCCTGTGGGGGGGGTCTGTGTGGTGTGCGTCTGTGTTATGTGTGTCTCTTTGTGGTGTGTGTGTCCCTGAGGGGTGAGTGCATGTGTCGCTATAGAGTGTGTGTGTGTCCCCTTGGGGGTGTGGGGGTGTCTCTGTGTTGTGTGTGTCTCTTTGTGGTGTGTGTTTGTTCGGGTGCGTGGTGAGTATCTAATGTTGGGGCTGCACTTTAGCGACTATACACTTGCTGTTACTCTTTGTGTGCGTGTGGTGTGTATACATGTCCCATGTGTGTGGTGAATATCTCATGTTGGGGCCCCACCTTAGTGACTATATGCTGGTATATGCTGTTAGTCTTTGGTGCTATCATTAAGCCCCTCTCATTCACAACTGTCAACTGGTAACTGTCACTTTTTCCCCATTATGTAGATAGGGGCAAAATTGTTTGGTGAATTGGAATGCGCGGGGTTAAAATTTCACCTAACAACATGGCCTATGACGCTCCCGGGGTCCAGACGTGTGACTGTGCAAAATTTTGTCTCTATAGCTGATAGCTGTCGATTTTCCTCCCACACGTTTCCTTTCCCTTTTTTCCCCATTATGTAGATAGGGGCAAAATTGTTTGGTGAACTGGAACGCGCAGGGTTAAAATTTCGCCTCACAACATAGCCTATGACGCTCCCGGGGTCCAGACGTGTGACTCTGCAAAATTTTGCGGCTGTAGCTGCGACGGTGTAGATGCCAATCCCGGATATGCACACACACATACACACACACATGCACACACACATACACACATTCAGCTTTATATATTCGATATATATGTCACTAAGTACCCAGATTATGTTTTTTGCACTATAGCAATTTTACTTTTTTCATTTTTAGGGTATTTGCTCATTTGTTGCTTTTTGTTGTGTTTTTCATTATGAGGCCAGTGTGAACTCGCGCCACTGCAGAGTATCACCTTCGTTCCAGCCCTGGTTTTATTTATTCATGTTTTGTTGCAGACCAGCAATCATAGATGTGGCCTTCCTCTGAGCTGGACATGATGTAATGTGTGACATCTCATGGCATGGTGTGCTCTGTTGGGCCCGATTCCTGCTTCATTCTGCCCTTGTCATTCCATGTCGCTGAAAGGTGACAGAGTATTAGTACTACATTAGGCAGGGACTGTCCCGATGGGGTCACTGTGTCGTGGTGGGACAGCTTACACATTTATATGATCATATCTATGTCACTAAGTACCCTGATTATGTTTTTTCAATATAGCATTTTTACTTTTGTCATTTTTAGGGTATTTGCTCATTTGTTGCTTTTTGTTGTGTAAGACACAGATACTTGTCAGGTCCCTGCATTGCGATACACGCTGCCGTCCAAACAGTGGCCAGGTAGCTGACATCAGCAGTACGGTGACTAGGAACAATGCATGACAGTAATGTGATATGCCATGGCGCGTATTCTGATTTCAGCTTCCAGCCACTGCATACTTATTACAAAGGACCCGAAGTTATATGGCAAAGGTAAGTAGAACGTTTTTGTTTTTAATCACTATTTAATTTCAGAATGGGGATCTATATACTAGGATGGGGACCATGTATACAAGGATAGGAGCATATATACCAGTTTGAGGACCATATATCCCAGGATAGGGACCATATACATCAGGATGGAGGACATATGCATCGCCCTCGGGGCCATGGGTTACTCTGGACCAGTCCCTGCTGTCTGGTCACAGGGGAATTGTCACGGTAGTGTCCGTGGACCGGTTCTGTGGCCCTGGAGGGACCGCAATTAAAAAGGGGAAAAAATGAAATAAAAGTTTTTCACTGTGACGCCACCTGTGGTATGCGGCCAGATGTGACTGCCGCAGCTTGTCTCCACTCCAAGGGATGATGATGGGATGTAGCAAGGTGATTAACCCTCCACAGGCAGGGCTGATTTAATCCCTGGGCCGGGTTAATAGTTTTTGGTGAAGTGGTTGTGAGGTAACTGTGGTGTTGAAACTTACACTTTCAGCTGTATTTCTCCAACTTACAACTCCTCAGATGCTTCTCAGATGCTGTGGTCTGTAACCAAGGACGCTTAATAAATCTCTCTCACAAAGTTTCAAGTTCCCCCGGGTACATTTTTCACTGCTTAGTTCTGGTTAGCACAGTTCAGTCCTGCAGTGAATGGTACCAGTAGCCAAACAGCAGCTGAGATGGATCACCAATGCACCCCCTTTCACAGTCCTTTCGGGTCTCTCCTCAGAACCGCTCACAACCTATGGGCCGGCAGTTGCGGACTATTTTGGGTATCGTTCCCTTGGATCCCTAGTCCTATGTGAGGCCTTTCCTTCGGTGGGATGGTCAGTTTGGTTCTGGGCATAAAGACCCTTCCCCACACTGGTTAATCTGTGGCCAGGACATATAGCAGCCAACCACTTTTACAGGGCCGGTACCCTGTCCGTCGACCCGGTCTCCCAGTGGCTCCATACTCTGGTCTTCCACTGTAGACCCCTTCCTCTGGACACCTGGTCAGCAGTCTTGGACCCGGTCAGCCTCCAGATGACATCGGCTGCCAGGTCCTGGTTTTCTCTTTAGTTGGTTTCCGTCAGGTGTCCCACTCTTACACCTTCCCTCTCCTCCGTCAGGAACTAAACTAAACTGCCTCACTAACATCCCTCTCCCAGGTAACTGCCATTGCTAAGGTAACTCTAGCTCCTCCCCCTTTTCCTCAAGTGTCTCTCCTAAGCTCCACCCACCACTCAGCTTTCTCCCACCTCTCCCTTGCCTGGCCTAGAGTCCTAGGTTTAGGGATTCGGGAGCGTGTTGGGTGTTTGGCTTGGGGGACATGGTTCACCATTTCTGCCACTGTTTTATTCTGTGGCCACCAGTTCACAGGGGTGCCACACATACATATGAAAATGCAAACAAATACACCAGAATGGGGACCATATATACTAGGATGGGGGAAATATACACCAGAATGTAGCCCAGGATGGGGACATATATACTAGGATGGGAACCATGTACACCAGGATGGGACCAGGATGAGTGACATATATACCAGGAAGGGCTCAGGATATGGTACATATATAACAGGATGGGCTCAGGATGGGGCATGTATACCAGGATGGTCCCATGATGAGGACATATATACCAGGATGGGGACTTACATACCAGGTGTCACGAGTCAATAGAAGGCTGCAGCCAGCTTTGGATCTGTGGATTTTAAACATGTTATTTTCTCTATTACCAGGGAGGGTTAGTTTCAGTTCCCTAGTGGTAGCGCTGGATTAGTTTGCAGCAGTGTATGTCAACACCCACCTCCCTTTAAGTAGGCACAAGTAGTGATGCCGCTTTCCAATCCAATGAGCTCCAATGTGAAATTTGAACCTGGGACCTCCTCACATATTGGTCAGCCCCTAGCTGCCTGCTTTATTTGCATTGGTTATCAAAAATTGGGGTGAATTCACATGTTTTTTTACAATTATTTAAGACGTAGCGTCCCCTCTTTTAAAACCAGCGTAGATAAAGCAGACAGCAGTTGGCAAATATTACACAGGTCAACAAAAAAAAATTTTTTTTCTGGTGTCCAAAATATTTTAATGAATTTGGGGTATTTTTGGGGTGCTGATTCTGAATATGCTATCAGTTTTGCCAGATTGGCTCAAGTTTTTGAGATTTTTGGTATCTTATTTATAGCACTTGTTGGTAAATGCGACGCATCATCGCATTTCTTTGGATTAGTACTTGAACTGAGCAGTTCTCAATATAGTTTTGTGTTAATTAGTGTTCTAAAAGTTTGTTCATAGCTTGATTCTTGCACTAACTTTATGTTGTTGTCTGTTTTCCAGTGAAAAGCATGAACTCATCAAGAAGAAGTTGTCTTAACGATCCAGACTCATTCTGTTACATTTGTGGTGAATATACACTGCCAAAACATAGAAGAAACATAACAGACTTCGTTAAAAAAGTGTATTTTGCCTATTTTGGGGTTATGCTTGGGGACCAAGACAAGTTTTGGGCACCACACATAGTGTGCAAAGCATGTATCGAATTATTACGAAAATGGAGCAAAGGACAAAGAACAAGCTTCAAATTTGGTGTTCCAATGGTGTGGAGAGAGCAAAAAAATCATCATGATGACTGTTATTTCTGTGCAGTGCAAGTACAAGGATTCAATAAGCATAAGAAACGAAAATGGGAGTATCCTAACATGGAATCTGCAAGAAGGCCTGTCCCTCATTGTGAAGATGTGCCTGTACCTGTGTTTACCATGTTACCTGACCTTCCCCCACCTGATGATGATGATGAAATGCAGGGTATGGAGCTAAGCATTAGTTCTGGAAGTGAACTAGAATATGAAGGAAGTTTCAGAACACCTACGCAATTTACCCAAGGAGAGCTCAACGATCTAATAAGAGACCTCAACCTCTCAAAAAGTGCATCCGAACTTTTAGCTTCAAGGCTAAGTGAAAAAAATTGTCTGACGCCTGGAACTAAAATTACATCTTACAGGACCAGAGAAGAAGCACTTCTTCCATTTTTCTGTGAAGATGACCTACTTGTATATTGTAAGGATATTCCTGGCCTGATGCTGCAAATGGGTTTACAAGTATATCGTCCTGTAGACTGGAGGCTTTTCATAGATAGTTCTAAAAGGAGTTTGAAATGTGTTTTGTTTAACAATGGCAATCAGTGTGCATCTCTTCCAGTAGCTCACTCAACTAAACTTGCAGAACAATACCAAAATGTCAAAATGGTCTTGGAGAAACTGTGCTACCATGAACATTCGTGGCTGATATGTGTTGATTTAAAAATGGTCAACTTTTTACTTGGACAGCAAAGTGGATACACAAAGTATCCTTGCTTCATCTGCATGTGGGATAGTAGAGCAAAATATCAGCACTGGGAGAAACTGAATTGGCCTCCAAGGGACACCTTGACAGTAGGAGCATCAAACATAGTGAACGAACCTTTGGTGGACAGGGAAAAAATCATTCTACCACCACTTCACATAAAGTTAGGATTAATGAAGCAGTTCGTCAAGGCATTAGACAAAGATGGTAATTGCTTCATGTACATCTGCAGATCTTTCCCTGGTCTTAGTAGCGAAAAACTGAAGGCAGGAATCTTTGATGGTCCTCAAATTCGGAAACTCATTAAAGATTCAAATTTTCCTAAGGAAATGAATGACATTGAAGCTGCTGCATGGTGTAGTTTTGTGTTGGTAGTGAAGAACTTCTTGGGAAATCAAAAGGCAGACAATTATGAAGAACTGGTACAAAACATGCTATTGAGATTTAGAAATCTGGGTGTACACATGAGCATTAAATTGCATTATCTTCACAGTCACTTGGACAGATTTCCAGAAAACCTTGGAGATTTTAGCGAAGAACAAGGGGAGAGATTTCATCAGGATATTATGGTGATGGAGGAAAGGTACCAAGGCAGATGGGACAGACATATGATGGCTGATTACTGCTGGAATCTACAGCGTGACTGCCCCAATAGCTCACATAGAAGGAAATCATATAAAAAGCGCTTTTCCAGCGATTAAATGTCTATCTTTCATGTCTTGTTCATTTTTGAAGATTACTTTCTAAAACTAGTTAAAATAAACTAAAATCAACATTTACTTTGTTAAATTTATTGTATTCATGACAATATCAATAAAGTTAATGCGCGTGTAGCAAAAAACGTCTTTTTTTTTTACACATTTTACGAAAAATCTCAAAAACTTGAGCCAATCTGGCAAAACTGATGACATATTCAGAATCAGCACCCCAAAGTTACCCTAAATTCAATGAAATATCTTTGGCACCAAAAATGCTGTTGACCAGTGTTATCAGGGTCAAAAGACACAGCCCCCAGTTAATGGCTTTACCTTTTAATGGTTATGAAATAGAGGGGAGCCCACATAACTTTTATTATTATTTATTTGCTTTAAAACTACACTTTGAGACAGGAGTTAGACAGCTAGTATGAGGATTGCAGGACACAGCAGATTGATTGCAACTAGGGATGAGCGAGTCCGAAAAGACTCGGAATCGCAAGACCCCAACGAGTCCGAGTCAAGGACTCGGGACTCGTTGCGAGTCCAGCGAGTCCAATGTTAATGAATAGGGACCCGAGTAATAGCGAATAATGACATTTACAACTCGCTGATGTGTCTCTGAAAGTGTGCGAGTCCAAACTCGCTGGTTTTTCTCTTATTTTGAGGCTTGTAGCCGATGATGCGAGGGAAGGGATTCTCCAGCACACACTATGGTTTAAGGAAACAGGAAGCGAGTCGCGCTGACAGGCGCACACACAGAGCGATCCATTCATCAGTGCAATCATGGCAGCAGGACGTGGCATGGTGAACACGCTGCGTCTTATCGCACTTGTGGAGGCTCGTCCATTTCTATGGCTCCCTACAGATCCTGAGTATGGGGATACGACCCTTATTAATACAGCCTGGAGAGAGATCGCCCAAGAGATGTTCCCTGCGTTCCATCGGAGTGACCATGAGGAACAGAGCAATCTAAGTAAGTTAAATGAGTTCACACGTTATATATTGCATTTACTGTATATATACTCGTGTATAAGCCGACCCGTGTATAAGCCGACCCCCCTATTTTTGCCCCGAAAAACTATGAAAACATATTCACCGCCATCCTGGTATACAGCGGCTATCACTGGTAGACAGCCCCCCAGCAGAGTATACACCTCCCCCTGCAGAGTATACAGGCCCCCAGCTGGGTATACATGCCCCCATATTGTCGTATACAGGCAGGGGCGGACTGGCCCAGGTGCCACGGGTCATGCGGCTGCAGGAGCATGAATAATCCGCATGTCCCTGAAGCAGCAGGCGGAAACGGAAGCTCCTGGCCGCGCGATGACGTCATCAGCACGCGGCTGCGTCCGGGAGTGAGCGTCTGTGAGTGGCGTGCGGCTGCGACTGTTAGCGAGCGGCTGTGAGGAGCGCGAGGCTGCGGCTGGGAGCGAGCCATAGGATAATGCGGGAGCTGCGGTGACTGTGAGGCGGCCGCCAGTCATCACCCCCCCCCCACCCCCGTCCTCACCTGTGTCGGGCCAGTGAGGGAGGGTTGCGACCCAAACTGTAGGGTGCCAGTCAGTCCCTGTATACAGGGCCCTCAGTGTGTGTACAGGCCCCCCCAGCAGTGGGTATACAGGGCCCCCAGCAGTGGGTAGACAGTGGCCCAGTGGGTTTACAGGGCCCCCAGCAGTGGGAATACAGGGCCCCCATAGCAGGGTATACAGGACCCTGAATGTGTTATCATGCTCCACCGCATAGTTGCCTATATTTGGATGGGGTCACAACAGTACAATGAGTTTAATGTCTTATCCTCCTGGCTCTTTCGGCCAAGGGGTTGGGTGTATATAAATACCACTAATGACCAGAGTCTGGTGCCCGCACTATTACATTCTCTATGCGTTGACATGTGTCCTGCCTCATTTGTGATTGTGGCCACGTGAGCTCAATGTCCGTAATGCTGTTGATGATGTTCCACACTGTCGTGTCACTGTGCCTTGTATACACATTACACACACAAAATGAATAAAATGTTATTGTTGATTTGTACACATACTTTTGTTTTTTCAAATATTACACATCTCTAAAGCCGGTTTCAAATCATTTCACAGTTGACCATCTTAAAAAACGGTGGAGGAGCTGCCGGGACCAGCATAAGAAGCAGTACCGGCAGTACTCAGAGAGACAACCGGGAGCCGCTCCATTGCTCAACCACTACCACTTTTATGACCGGCTGTCCTTCCTTCACCCGGTGGCCGCTATGCCAAGGTATGTATCTGCAGCACTGTTGTGTACATTTAGTATTATTTATAAATATATACATTAGTTTCCATTTTGGCTCTGTGGGTAGCAGAGTATACAGGCGGGTCTGAGGTAGCAGAGTATACAGGCGGGTCTGTGGGTAGCAGAGTATACAGGCGGGTCTGAGGTAGCAGAGTATAAAGACGGCTCTGTGGGTAGCAGAGTATACAGGCGGGTCTGTGGGTAGCAGAGTATACAGGCGGGTCTGTGGGTAGCAGAGTATACAGGCGGGTCTGTGGGTAGCAGAGTATACAGGCGGGTCTGTGGGTAGCAGAGTATACAGGCGGGTCTGTGGGTAGCAGAGTATACAGGCGGGTCTGAGGTAGCAGAGTATAAAGACGGCTCTGTGGGTAGCAGAGTATACAGGCGGGTCTGTGGGTAGCAGAGTATAAAGACGGCTCAGTGGGTAGCAGAGTATACAGGCGGGTCTGTGGGTAGCAGAGTATACAGGCGGGTCTGTGGGTAGCAGAGTATACAGGCGGCTCTGTGGGTAGCAGAGTATACAGGCGGGTCTGAGGTAGCAGAGTATAAAGACGGCTCTGTGGGTAGCAGAGTATACAGGCGGCTCTGTGGGTAGCAGAGTATACAGGCGGGTCTGTGGGTAGCAGAGTATACAGGCGGGTCTGAGGTAGCAGAGTATAAAGACGGCTCTGTGGGTAGCAGAGTATACAGGCGGGTCTGTGGGTAGCAGAGTATACAGGCGGGTCTGTGGGTAGCAGAGTATACAGGCGGGTCTGTGGGTAGCAGAGTATACTGGCGGGTCTGAGGTAGCAGAGTATACAGGCGGGTCTGTGGGTAGCAGAGTATACAGGTGGGTCTGTGGGTAGCAGAGTATACAGGCGGCTCAGTGGGTAGCAGAGTATATAGGTGATGAGAATAGGGTTAATAGATGGTGCTACAGTGTTGGGGCGTGCTAGAGGGAGCAGAGATCCGATTACTGCCATCATTTCTGACCTTATTAAAGATAGCGGCCGCAGCTAAATGACATCATGGCAAAGGTAAACATGGGGTGTGGTTAGCTGCAGGAGGTTAGTGAGAGGTGTGGGTTGTTTGGCAGAGGGCGTGGTGTGGGCGTGGTGAGCGCGGCTCCAGCGTCAGATACGCTGCGAGCGCGGAACCGCGGCACATCTCCAGGAGCAGAGGACGTGTCCGGTACGTCCGTAGCCCCCGGCCTCCCGTTGTCCGCACACACAGCCCCGCTGTGACCTCTGCAGTGTCACAGGCCCCGGCGGGCGTCTGTCATCTCCTCCTGACACTGACCTCCTCCTGATTTGATTGTCTGTGTTGTCCCCCCCCGCTGTCAGCATCAGTGATCTGCTAAGACCTGTGGGTGCACAGACGGGGGAAGTACAAATGCCAGCATGCCGGGGCGGATTGGGCGCTGTGAGGGGCGCAGGTCTTGCTGTGAGCGGAGGGCGCGAGGCCGCTAGAGAAAACGCTATAGCGGCTGTGTGAGTTAAGCGTCTGCGGCTCGCGAAGGCGCATACGCGTCTCCGCTCGCAGTGACGCTAAGGAGTTTGGGATTAGGCTACAGTGCCGGAATTTCAAACTCCCGATTATATAAATTATATAAATAGATTATATATATATATATTGTATACCTTTCAACCCCTTCCCTGCTTTATATAGATGATATAAGCTAAAAGTTTTGTGAATTAAGTATGTCAAGTAAAAAGTGAAGTCAGGGGGACTTTTTTTTTTTCATGTGAACCATTGGTGTTATTGATCGTCTAGATTAGATGGGATGGGGGGGGGGTGGGTGTTAATCAGGGGGTGAAAAATTATGTATTAGTATGGAATTAGCAAAGAAAGTCACGTATTCCTTTATGTTATGTACAGTTGGTTATTCTTTCATAATAATAACAAATATCTGATTAATAATACACAGATACACAGAGTCTAAAAAGCGTGCAACTTAATGTTTGACCTATGTTTTTGTTTCCAAATGCAATGCATTCACCAAATTTTTTTTTACTTTACCCACAGAGAAGCTTACTACAGAGGGCGGCGTGCTGTGAACCCTCCACCCCAACAGAAGCGCGTGAGAACACCCACGCACCAGCCACGGCGGGCCACCACCACCGCCGCCGCCACCAGCACACCACACACCACCACCGCCGCCACCAGCACACCAGCACCACCACCACCGCCGCCACCAGCACCAGCAGCAACACCACCACCGCCGCCACCAGCACCAGCACCACCACCACCGCCGCCACCAGCAGCAGCAACACCACCACCGCCGCCACCAGAACCAACACCACCACCGCCGCCACCAGCACCAACACCACCACCGCCGCCACCAGCACCAACCCCAGCTTTGGGGCATGTCCGGCCGCAAGAGGAGGAACCTGGATGCCCACCTCACACCAGCCATGGTCTGATCCCGGGGTCACCTAATAGACGGCGTGCACAAAGTAATGCTGACTTTGCCCACAGTCTGATACCATTCCTGGATGAAATTCCATTTCACAGGCTACTGCGGGCAAGGTCAGCATTACAGATTGTGCTTGACGCCAGTCGCCCACCAAACCACCCAGGTGAGGTTTTCAATTTTTTGGAGGGGTGGCAACTCAGACACTACAACCTACAAGACAGGCCCACACCCCGGGACAGCCATGTGCCACCACAGAGGCCTGTACCTACCCTTCCACAATGGCCACCTAACAGGGACCTACCATTTTTCCCCACACCGGCCCAGAGGATCCACCCTCAAGGGTTGCCGGAGGCCATTCATGGGGCCCTTGACCTCTTGCAGGACCAGGGTGATGGTGTCACTTTACTGGCAAGGCCGGAGGATGCGGCAACCTACCAGCAGCTGTAGACCCCTTTTTTTTTTTTTTTTTATTTTGTGTTCATGTGCATTGCACAATTTCATTGTTATTATTTCTTATATTTTCCTGTTTACAAAGTTTGTACCAAAAAAAAAAAAAAAAAAAAATTCTGACATTTTTACCATTATGGCGGAATAATACCCAGTTTACAAAAACTGCTTTGTGTCTGTCTTTTTTCAGGGAAAGGATGTGTAGGTTGTTTTGTGGGTGGGCTTAAAGTCATCATCATTATAATTATTATTTATTTATATAGCACCGATAGGTTCCATGGCGCTTTACATGAGGATAAGGTACACAAGGAGAAGTACAATAAACATAGACAATAAGGTCATAGAGGTACAACAGGAGAGGACCCTGTACGCGTGGGCTCACATTCAACGAGGGGTGGGTGGGGATACAATAGGGTGGGGAAGGTGTCGGTCGTGGGGCGTGTAGCGGGGTGTCATGGCAGGTTGTAGGCCTGTCGGAAGAGGTGAGTCTTTAGGTGTTTCTTGAAGGTTCCCAGGGTAGGCGAGTGAGTGATGAGGTGGGGCAGCGAGTTACAGAGCATGGTTGATGCCCGGGAGAAATCCTGTATGCGGTTGTGGGAAGAGGAGATGAGGGGGGAGTGTCGGAGAAGTTCTTTGGATGAATGCAGGTAGCGTGAGGGATGGTATCGGGAGATCATGTCGGAGATGTATGGTGGGGATAGGTTGTGTAAGGCTTTGAATGTCATGATCAGTGTTTTAAAGTGAGCTCTCTGTGGGGCGGGGACCCAGTGAAGGGCTTGGCAGTGGGTGTAGACAGGTGAGTAGCGTGAGGACAGATGGATTAGTCGGGCAGCAGAGTTTAGTATACATTGGAGAGGTGCAAGAGAGTTGGCAGGGAGGCCTGTGCGAAGGAGGTTCCAGTAGTCAAGGCGTGAGATGATGAGGGCATTAATGAGTGTTTTAGCTGTGTCAGGGTTGAGTAACGAGCAAATTCTAGAAATATTTTTGAGTTGGAGTGACAGGGACTTGGTTAGGAACTAGAGGTGGGGCTTGAAGGAGAGGGATGAGTCAAGGATTACCCCGAGACATTTGGCGTGGAGGACAGGGGAGAGAGAGCATCATTAGCAAGTACTTTACGGACCGCATGGAGCATGAAGTCACCTTGGTTACTAAGTGTAAAATCATGACTCCACAGACAAATGTTGCTGACAAATAAACAGTGCCTGTGTTTGGGGGGTTACTTAATGCCTCGCTATGGCAACAAGACTAGGAACACACATGTGAGAGGCTGGGACATCTACCTGCTACACATCGCGTCTACGCGTTTTCTACAGAGCGTACAGTGGGACCTTTCTCCAGGCTCCAGCAGGATGATAGTCCAAGCAATGCCCACGATGCAAGCATAGGCTTGTTGCCTAAAAAAATTAGCTGAAGGGGCTTCATATACATTTTTTTCAGAAAGCAGGGTGCTTGGCCCATACAATAGAATTGCTTGTACTAGGAGCATAGTACATGCAATGCCCACGATGGAGGCATAGGCTTGGTGCCTGGAAAAATTAGCCCAAGGGGCTGTTTTGCATTTTGGGTATAAATGCAGGCCTAAGGGCCATGTTCAGCTTGTTAGGCTGGGTGTTTCCAAAAATTAGCCCAAGGGGCTGTTTTGCATTTTTAGTGTAAATGCAGGCCTAAGGGCCATGATAAGCCTCTTAGGCTGGGTGTTTCCAAAAATTAGCCCAAGGGGCTGTTTTGCATTTTGGGTATAAATGCAGGCCTAATGGCCATGTTCAGCTTGTTAGGCTGGGTGTTTCCAAAAATTAGCCCAAGGGGCTGTTTTGCATTTTTAGTGTAAATGCAGGCCTAAGGGCCATGATAAGCCTCTTAGGCTGGGTGTTTCCAAAAATTAGCCCAAGGGGCTGTTTGGCATTTTGGGTATAAATGCAGGCCTAAGGCCATGTTCAGCTTGTTAGGCTGGGTGTTTCAAAAAATTAGCCCAAGGGGCTGTTTGGCATTTTTAGTGTAAATGCAGGCCTAAGGGCCATGATCAGCTTGTTAGGCTGGGTGTTTCAAAAAATTAGCCCAAGGGGCTGTTTGGCATTTTAGTGTAAATGCAGGCCTAAGGGCCATGATCAGCTTGTTAGGCTGGGTGTTTCAAAAATTAGCCCAAGGGGCTGTTTGGCATTTTTCGTGTAAATGCAGGCCTAAGGGCCATGATCAGCTTGTTAGGCTGGGTGTTTCAAAAAATTAGCCCAAGGGGCTGTTTGGCATTTTTCGTGTAAATGCAGGCCTAAGGGCCATGATCAGCTTGTTAGGCTGGGTGTTTCCAAAAATTAGCCCAAGGGGCTGTTTTGCTTTTTGGGTATAAATGCAGGCCTAAGGGCCATGATCAGCTTGTTAGGCTGGGTGTTTCCAAAAATTAGCCCAAGGGGCTGTTAAATGTTTGCTAACAGAAAATAAAGGTTGATTCCTTGTGAAAAGGTGTTGTGATGGTTAATGAAACCGAAGTTAAGGTGTAGTGTTGGTTTAAGATGAAGCAGCCTCATTACCAGGTTGCAGGAACATGGTTACGCAAATCGTTACTGGTCTTCGACATACTGCTTGTACCAAAAAGACACAATATAATACAATGATTAATTATATCATATTGATGTTGAACGTGGCACTTCAGCTCTGAGTACTGTCGTCTTCAGGGCTCAAGAAGTCTTGTGAAATCCAGTTCCTATTAAACTTAATTAGAGTAAGCCTGTCTGCATTCTCTGGAGTAAGACGTGTCCTGGTATCAGTTATGATACCCCCAGCGGCACTGAAAACCCGCTCTGATGTCACACTAGCTGCAGGGCATGCCAGCACCTCCAAGGCATACAACGAGAGCTCGGTCCAAGTGTGGAGCTTGGAGACCCAGTAATTAAACGGGACTGCGGCATCAGTCAGGAAGCAGGTACTGTCACTTAAGTATTCTTGTACCATGTTGGTAAGTTTCTGTCTCCGAGAGATGGTTACTGGAGCAACATGGCGCTGCAGGTTCGATGGCTTATTGAACATAGCCCACTTTGCGGACATCTTTCCAGCATCTCTTCTGGACAGCGTGGATGATTGTGCCCCGACCAAAGGCTGCTGTTGCACAGAGTTGCTAACTATGGGCAGAGTGTTGTCTGACGGTGATATTCGAAGCATATTTTCCACAAGAACACTCTTGAAATAGTCAATTGTCAAGCCACGTGGTGACTGAAACAGC
The DNA here is from genome assembly GCA_033576535.1 of Allobates femoralis. Taxonomy (NCBI): domain Eukaryota; kingdom Metazoa; phylum Chordata; class Amphibia; order Anura; family Aromobatidae; genus Allobates; species Allobates femoralis. Next base: position 438,375,922 of record JARQOC010000002.1, on the reverse strand, counting down.
AGCGAGGTGAATTTATCTTTATAACGTGGGTCCAGAAAGGTGGCCAACCAGTAGAGGTCGTTGTGCAATATGTTAATCACTCGTGGGTCTTCTAGCAGACAAGTCAACATGAAGTCAGCCATGTGTCCTAAGCTGCATAGAGTCATGTCTTCAGTGTCCTCAGAACGATGTTCAATACCCATTGTATCCGCAAAGTCTGTCTCCGCCTCCTCCTCTCCAGGCCACCCATGGTGGACAGACACAAAGCTGGGGTTCTGAGTACCATCTGGGTTGACATCGGCACCAACAAAAAATGAATCCTCTTCATCGTCTTGCTCCTGTTCCTCCTCAGGAGCCATTGTTGCCTGGTCATACTGGCTTTGCTGGCTAGGTACTGCGCTGTTTAAATCTGGCTCCATAGCCATCTGCTGGGCTCTCAATGCTTCATTTTTCTGATTAATGAGGGACTCTTTCAGCAGACACAGCATGGGTATAGTGACACTGATGATGGACTGATCACCGCTCACCAGTTTTGTGCAGTAGTCAAAATTATCAAGAATCTCAGATGTGTCAGCGATCCACACCCACTCCATTGTACTAATATGTCGTGGCTGACTGCCGGTCTGACGGGCATGTTGCAACTGATACTCGGATATTGCCCTCTGCTGCTCATTGATCCTCGATAACATATGGAATGTAGAGTTCCATCGTGTCGGCATGTCACAAATGAGTCTGTGGTTGGGCAAATTCAATTGCTTTTGAAGCAATGAAAGTTTTCCAACCGCTGTTGACGAATGACGAAAATGTGCACAAAGTCGACGCACCTTCTCCAGTAGGTCACATAGCTCTGGGTATGTACGCAGGAATTTCTGCACTACCAGATTCAGCACGTGAGCCATGCAAGGCACGTGCACAAGGTTTCCGAGCTTTAGTGCAGCCACTAAGTTACGACCATTGTCGCTCACCACGAGACCGGTCTGGAGTTGGAGTGGGGATAGCCACTCATCTGTCTGTTCCTTCAGACCTTTCAACAGCTCTACTGCAGTGTGCGGTGTGTGACCTAAACAGATCAGCTTCAGCAGAGCCTGTTGGCGTCTTGCTGAGGCACTGCAGCAAACCTCCCAACTTGGCCGTGATGTTGAGGGCAATTGAGGATTGGTCGAGGAAGCGGAAGATGGGGTAGTGGACATATAGGATGATGCAGAGACCCTGAATGAGGTTGTGCCAGCTATCCGTGGCGTGGGTAGGATGTTTGATGCAACACTAACATCGTTTGGCACACTCTCCACAACGTTGATCCAATGCGCGGTGAGCGAGATGTACCGGCCCTGTCCTGAACTGCTTGTCCACGTGTCCGTAGTAAGGTGTACTTTCCCGGTTACAGCGTTGGTGAGGGCACGCTTGAGGTTGTTAATGACATGCTCATGTAACGCGGGGACGGCACAACGTGAAAAGTAGTGGCGGCTTGGAACCGAGTAGCGTGGTACTGCCACAGCCAAAAGCTCACGGAAAGAGTCTGTACCCACAAGCCTAAACGGCAACATCTCGACTGCTAACAACTTAGCTATCTGGGCATTTATTTTTTTGGCTAATGGGTGGGAAGAGTGGTATTTCTGCTTCCTTTCGTACAGCTGTGTCACTGATAACTGTAACGATGTTGCTGACCGAGAACTGTCTGCACTCGTGTTCAGTCTCTCTGCAACCGCTGCTTGTGATGAGTACATATGAGCTGGACCAGCTTCAGCAACACTTGATTGTGACGGACGTATCTGAGTTACCGTCGCAGTCTTTGGGTCAGATGACACTGTTGTGGAAGGCTGCACTTTTGACCACTGAATAGGGTGCTGACCAGCCATGTGCTTCCGCATACTGCTGGTGCTCTGGTTTCCTTTCCCGTGGCCTCTGCTGAGCCTTGCATGGCAGATGGTACAGATGACCACATTTTCTTGAGAAGGCCCATCTTTAAAAAATTTCCACACAGTGGCTGACCGACCTCTAGGCTTGACTGTACTCCCTGAGGGATTACTGAGGCCCACATTTGAGACATTTTGTCCAACAGTTGACAAATTTTGAGCCACAGTGGACACATTTTGGGCAACAGTGGTGACTCTTTGAGTTCTGGTGGGAGGAGTCGGCCTTGCTGCCTTTGTTGGTGGGACATACACACTTTCTTCCTCCGTGCTGCTCTGCTGGCTCTGCATCGCAACATTCCACGTGGGATCAGTTGTCTCATCATCAACCCCTTCCTCTTCTAAATCTTCCCGATAACAAGATAGATTTTGCTCCCCAGATGACAAGTGTGTCACTGTCTCATCATCATCATCCTCCAACTCCTGAGACGGTCTAAGACTTTGCTGAAAGACACGTTCATGTGGCCGGGGTGTCTCTAAAACTTGTCCATGAATGGACAATTCTTCATCAAGTATCTCATCTACTACGGAGTCTGGCAAACCGGATTCATGTAAAGGATTATATGTACCAAATAAGTCATCTGAGTGACCCATGTCTGTGTCAACATTTTCATGGGGCTGCTGTTGGTCTGAGGAACTGTGAAGAGGTTGTGGATTAGATGACCCAGCATGGTATGTACCAACAGTAGATACAGTGCTCAAGGAACCTTGAGTGCTGCAAGAACCTGTTGTTGAGGTCTTGTCTGCCAGCCAAGACGTTAGATGCTGTTCGTCTTCCGGCCTCAATACTCGTTTACTTTCCTGACGGGGAAAGTTAGACAGGAGGAACGATCGATCAATCCTCGTCTGTCTGCCCGAACTGGTGGATAGTTGGCCACGACTACCAATGCCTGTACCTCGTCCCTGTCCCTTAGCAAGACTTTTTTTGGGATTTGGTTTTTTGTGTGACATTTTGTAATTTCTGGTGGCTTTCTGGGGGCTTGTAAAACAAGTAGCAGGTACTATTTCGTGAAAGGTACACACTAGAGGCTAAGATATTTTTAGAGAGATGGAAGGTACCGTGCGAGCTGCAGGCAGGACACTGTACAGCTACGCACTGGCACAGGAAAAAATTGTTTAGTACGCAGAACCAGGCACACTTAGGCTGCGGTGCTGGCTGCGTGCAAGTTTACAAGTACCGTGCGAGCTGCAGGCAGGACACCGTACAGCTACGCACTGGCACAGGAAAAAATTGTTTAGTACGCACAACCAGGCACACTTAGGCTGCGGTGCTGGCTGCGTGCAAGTTTACAAGTACCGTGCGAGCTGCAGGCAGGACACCGTACAGCTACGCACTGGCACAGGAAAAAATTGTTTAGTACGCAGAACCAGGCACACTTAGGCTGCGGTGCTGGCTGCGTGCAAGTTTACAAGTACCGTGCGAGCTGCAGGCAGGACACCGTACAGCTACGCACTGGCACAGGAAAAAATTGTTTAGTACGCAGAACCAGGCACACTTAGGCTGCGGTGCTGGCTGCGTGCAAGTTTACAAGTACCGTGCGAGCTGCAGGCAGGACACCGTACAGCTACGCACTGGCACAGGAAAAAATTGTTTAGTACGCACAACCAGGCACACTTAGGCTGCGGTGCTGGCTGCGTGCAAGTTTACAAGTACCGTGCGAGCTGCAGGCAGGACACCGTACAGCTACGCACTGGCACAGGAAAAAATTGTTTAGTACGCACAACCAGGCACACTTAGGCTGCGGTGCTGGCTGCGTGCAAGTTTACAAGTACCGTGCGAGCTGCAGGCAGGACACCGTACAGCTACGCACTGGCACAGGAAAAAATTGTTTATTACGCACAACCAGGCACACTTAGGCTGCGGTGCTGGCTGCGTGCAAGTTTACAAGTACCGTGCGAGCTGCAGGCAGGACACCGTACAGCTACGCACTGGCACAGGAAAAAATTGTTTAGTACGCACAACCAGGCACACTTAGGCTGCGGTGCTGGCTGCGTGCAAGTTTACAAGTACCGTGCGAGCTGCAGGCAGGACACCGTACAGCTACGCACTGGCACAGGAAAAAATTGTTTAGTACGCAGAACCAGGCACACTTAGGCTGCGGTGCTGGCTGCGTGCAAGTTTACAAGTACCGTGCGAGCTGCAGGCAGGACACCGTACAGCTACGCACTGGCACAGGAAAAAATTGTTTAGTACGCACAACCAGGCACACTTAGGCTGCGGTGCTGGCTGCGTGCAAGTTTACAAGTACCGTGCGAGCTGCAGGCAGGACACCGTACAGCTACGCACTGGCACAGGAAAAAATTGTTTATTACGCACAACCAGGCACACTTAGGCTGCGGTGCTGGCTGCGTGCAAGTTTACAAGTACCGTGCGAGCTGCAGGCAGGACACCGTACAGCTACGCACTGGCACAGGAAAAAATTGTTTAGTACGCACAACCAGGCACACTTAGGCTGCGGTGCTGGCTGCGTGCAAGTTTACAAGTACCGTGCGAGCTTCAGGCAGGACACCGTACAGCTACGCACTGGCACAGGAAATTTTTTGTGGAAAAATGGCACCAAAATTATTTGGTAGACTAGTGCCAAAAATAAGAAAAAGCTTAGGATTACAGCTCTGCGGAAAGCTGGGTGAACTAAGCTCTGAGGATGGTGCTGGATTCACTGTAAGGCTGCTCCTATCTCCCTTCCTTACAGTCCTGTACAGCAATCCTCCGTCCTGGTAGTTCTGAAAAGAACTTTTGGGTTATGTGTGAGGAATCTTGACTCCTACACTGCGTCCTGTTAGTTCTGAAAAGAACTTTTGGGTTATATGTGACTCCTACACTGCCTAACTGTCCCTAGATCTGCTCCAAGTCTCCCTGCACTAGGTCAGCTCTTCTCAGCAATGTGCCCAAAATGGCGGGGGCAAGCCTTATATACTGCCTTGCCTTGTCATAGATGACATAGGCATCACGATGGACAGCAGCCAATCATAGTCCTGACACAACCAAAACTGCTATGCCATTACTGACTATGATTGGCTATCTTCACAAGTTTTCTGACCTAACACGCAATGCTGACTAGTAACATAAAAGATTCTGGATTCGCGAGTCCCGAATAGAGAATACAGGACTCGGAATCGCAGACTCGCTAGGATTCGGACTCGTAGACTCGCTCAGACTCGCTGCTGTTTGGGGAGATTCAAGCTATATAGCGATGTGATAGAGCGAGTCTAGCGAGTCTAGCGAGTGAGAGAAAGTAAACTATGACAAAACTAAGATTGCCATTCACTTGCATTGGACTCGTTACTGAGCGAGTATTCGCTAAAAGACTCGCCGATTCCCGAGTCCAGCGAGTCCCTTAAGAATCGCCGAGTAACGAGTCCTAGCGAGTAGACTCGCTCATCCCTAATTGCAACCAATCACAGATGCCTGCACAGACGATGGGGGGAGTAGGATTATCAGTCTGACAGCAACCAATCACAGAGGCTGTCACAGAGGGTGGACAGAGGAAGCAGTGAATATTCCTAATGTTTAATGAACGGGCCAGGAAAGAGTCTGACAGCTGTCTTATATTTCAGGGAAATACAATATATATAATTGTCCTGTGTTAATCCCCATTTTGCTTCCATTTGCATCTACCTAGTCCCTAGTACCACCATTTTACAGCAGATCAAGTTCAGGTCAAGTGTGGGTCCCCAACCATAATTTATTTTAATGTCTGGCCGAACCCGGTGGGGATGATCATCCTGAGTCCGCTCCTCTCTAGTAGAGAGTTAATGTTTGTGACTACCACCTGAACAATCTTTTAGGGGGTTGCCTTGCTGGTGCCTCATCAATGTACCTATTTTTAATATCATTCTCATAGTTAAATAGTTCAATTTGGTTCACAATCTGTTTTGTTTCATAAATGGATAAATAAATAACTCTAAATTTTACATGAGCTAAAGTGATGTCTAAGTGGCCCTTTAATATTACGAGCTGTGCATTTAATTTATACACAAAAATAAGAACTCTACTGCAGATTATTAGTATGCATTTAAGATATAATTTAACAATATTGAGCTTTAGTAAATAAAATACAAATTAAATTGCAGTTCAACTTATTTTTAATGCTATTTTATGTATGTTACAGATTTCACTTTATTTTACCCATTGATTGTGGTTGTATTCTACAAACTGTTTCATATATTGTCCATTTTGAATTTTCTAGAATTTGACTGTTCATGACAATTTATAGTATATAAGAAGAAATCAAACAGAAATGTTTCTTCTTGTTCTATACAGTGTTGGCAAAAAGTATTGACACCTCTGCAATTCTGTCAGTTAATACTCAGTTTCTTCCTGAAAATGATTGCAATCACAAATTCTTTGGTATTATTATCTTCATTTAATCTGTCTTCAATGAAAAAAAAACAAAAAAAATTGTCCTAAAGACAAATTGGATATAAATCCACACCAAACATAAAAAAGGGGGTGGACAAAAGTATTGGCACTGTTAGAAAAATCATGTGATGCTTCTCTAATTTGTGTAATTAACAGCACCTGTAACTTAACTGTGGCACCTAACAGGTGTTGGCAATAACTAAATCACACTTGCAGCCAGTTGACATGGATAAAGTTGACTCAACCTCTGTCCTGTGTCCTTGTGTGTACCACATTGAGCATGGAGAAAAGAAAGAAGACTAAAGAACTGTCTGAGGACTTGAGAAACCAAATTGTGAGGAAGCATGAGCAATCTCAAGGCTACAAGTCCATCTCCAAAGACCTGAATGTTCCTGTGTCTACCGTGCGCAGTGTCATCAAGAAGTTTAAAGTCCATGGCACTGTGGCTAACCTCCCTAGATGTGGACGGAAAAGAAAAATTGACAAGAGATTTCAACGCAAGATTGTGCGGATGATGGATAAAGAACCTTGACTAACATCAAGCAAGTTCAAGCTGCCCTGCAGTCCGAGGGTACAACAGTGTCAACCCGTACTATCCGTCGGCGTCTGAATGAAAAGGGACTGTATGGTAAGAAACCCAGGAAGACCCCACTTCTTACCCCGAGACATAAAAAAGCCAGGCATGAGCTTGCCAAAACTTACCTGAGAAAGCCTAAAACGTTTTGGAAGAATGTTCTCTCTCTTTGGGCAAAGGCATCAACATAGAGTTTACAGGAGAAAAAAAGAGGCATTCAAAGAAAAGAACACGGTCCCTACAGTCAAACATGGCGGAGGTTCCCTGATGTTTTGGAGTTGCTTTGCTGCCTCTGGCACTGGACTGCTTGACCGTGTGCATGGCATTATGAAGTCTAAAGACTACCAACACATTTTGCAGTATAATGTAGGGCCCAGTGTGAGAAAGCTGGGTCTCCCTCAGAGGTCATGGGTCTTCCAGCAGGACAATGACCCAAAACACACTTCAAAAAGCACTAGAAAATGGTTTGAGAGAAAGCACTGGAGACTTCTAAGGTGGCCAGCAATGAGTCCAGACCTGAATCTCATAGAACACCTGTGGAGAGATCTAAAAATGGCAATGGCAGTTTGGAGAAGGCACCCTTCAAATATCAGGGACCTGGAGCAGTTTGCCAAAGAAGAGTGGTCTAAAATTCCAGCAGAGCATTGTAAGAAACACATTGATGGTTACCGGAAGCGGTTGATCGCAGCTATTTTGGCTAAAGGTTGTGCAACCAAGTATTAGGCTGAGGGTGCCAATACTTTTGTCTGGCCCATTTTTAGAGTTTTGTGTGAAATGATCAATGTTTTGCTTTTTGCTTCATTCTCTTTTGTGTTTTTTCATTGAAGACAAATTAAATGAAGACAATAATACCAAAGAATTTGTGATTGCAATCATTTTCAGGTAGAAACTGAGTATTATCTGACAGAATTGCAGGGGTGTCAACACTTTGGTCCAACACTGTACATAGTTGTCTGAGGCTCCATTCACACGCTGCGTATTGTTCACGCTTTTTAGCCCGCGCTTTTCCCCCAAAGCACACTTGTGTCTGTGTTTGACAGCAAAGTGAATGGACTTTCACCTTTGCTGTTCACACGCAGCGCTATTTTCGGTCGCTCTTTTATAGGAGAAAGTGCGCGCGTAAAAAGAACGAACATGTTAATTCTTTCCGCTTTTTAAGCTCGCGCTTTCTCCCATAGGGGCCATTATAACCAATGGAATTACGCATCACCATTCAGATGATGCATAATTCCAGCAGGAATACGCAGGTGCTGATCACACAGAGGGGAGGAAGAATTCTGTTCCTCCTCCCCTCTGTGACATCTGTCACAGCCCCATGAGATTTTGCAGTGTATTATACACTGTGAAATAAAATGTAGAAAAATGTAGAAGAATGACGAATGTATTAAAAATAATAAAGATTTTTATACTTACCCTCCGCTGTGTGTTCTGGAGCCGGGAACCGGGAGCAGCAGTATGTATCGACCACCAGGACCTTGCTAGACCTCTGATTGGCCCGCTCGCAGTCATGTGATATGTGACGTCCCATGATGTACATATCACATGACCGGGAGCAGCCAATCACAGTGCCTGATGACAGCCCGATCGATGACATCACACAAGGTCCTGCTGCTCGGGTCCTGCGGCTCCCAGCTCCCGACTCCTGACTTCGGAACACCCTCCGAAGGGTAAGTGTAAAATTTGTTTTATTTTTAATACATTTGTCATTATTTTACATTGGGGCTGTGACAGATGTCACAGAGGGGAGGAGGAACAGGATTCTTCCTCCCCTCTGTGACTTCACTGAACAAGTAGACACGTAAAAAAACGCAGTGTGTGAATGCACCTCGTTTTTTTACAGGGCTTTTTGCACTTTATTTGCACGGTTGAAAAACGCTGAAAAAAGCGCCCGCATAAAAAAGGGTAAAAATATCGCTGTGTGTGAACACAGCCTTAGATTGTACAGTTTTACTTTAATTGTGTATAAAGAATAAATTTTGCAGTAATTGTTATCTGCCGAAAAAGCCATGTGTTATTCACTGCCCACATAAAAATCTAACTAGTTTTTGTAAAGTACATTTAGTGCTTCCCTCAGGCACTGGTCATGGAACAGATGAATCATGCAATGTATAGCTGCCAAAAACATTATTCCTGCCCTTATTTTCCTTCTTGTCTTAAGATATGACAATAATTTATGATTGAAAGTTAGGATCAAAGATGCATTTCAAAATGATAATTATATAATATTTTGGTTGGTTTGAAGCAAGATGACGAAACCTGGCCACTTCTGTAACAGATCCTTAGTCATATATGCGTCCCTGTATGTAGTCGGGAATACTCACTAGCTCCTAGAAGTCACCAGTCGTTTCCTAGCCCACTTCTGCTTCCACCTGCACTATGCTTTAAGGCAGTTTCCTTTCACCTTTCAGGCTGAAGTTGCCCTCACCGCTTTTCTTAGTTATTAGGGTTTACAGCTCCACATTTCTAGTACCTCCAGAGTCCTGTACCTCTTGCATTCAGCAGTCCCCATGTCTATACCTCTTAATAGTCACGTTGGTTCAGGTGCCACTCTCGGGCCATGTTACTCAAGCCTTCTTACCCCAGATGTCAAGGGAAGTCTGCCAGCAGAGGGTTGGTCTGACCCATGTGCCTCCAGGAAGGTATGTCTTCTCCACTCTGCAGTCTACTCTTCACTTCACTGGCATAGACTAGGCTACTACCCGGGACCCAAGGCCCTGGGGGGCCCATGACCCAAGAGATAATTGCCCCCATTATAATCAACAGACAGGCGCATATAGGTTGAATGATGCTGGGCCCACCCTGCCACATGATGCCTGTAATAACTCTTTTATGATGTCTCTATAACGTCATAGGTCGGAAAAGGGTTAATTGCACACCATACCATTAGCCTGAAGCCTAATTTTAAGTAGCCAGACACACATTAACCCCTTCACGACCAAATACGTAACTATTTGTTTTTGGTCGTGTCTGGGGATGAGCGAGTACTGAAATATCCGTAATCGTTATACTCGTAATGACTACTTTTTAATGCTCGCGTATTCGTTACAAATAGTGAGTACAATGCAGGTCAATGGGAAATGCAAGCAATTTTCTGCTGGACCCTAGAAAGAGGTCTGGGGGCCTATGGAAAAGACTGAAATGGATGGTAGAAGGATGAAACTGAATGAGTAGAGCCTGGAGAATATGCCTGCATGCATTTCTGACTCACATATGGTTTCTGGGAAAAGGTTGTCCCAATATTAAGCCATTTTTACAGATTCAAAAGCACACCTACCAAACCTAACTTAAATTGCATTTTACAGGCCTAAAAGATTAAGAAGCAGTTTTCCTGCATAATCACTTGTATATAAGGCTAAATAAACAAGAGAAAGAAATTATCCCCTTTTAGCATTTGTTCATACTGTGAGTTAACGCTTGCTTATTGTGTTGGGGAACACTCGCTCACTGTGCAATGTTCAGAAACACAGCAACATTCTATAAAAGATACTCCATTACAATTTATTATCAGACATAATCCGTTACTCCAGCTATGTAGCCGCTAACCGTGACCACAGTTCACACAATGAAGTGTACATAGCAAATACTCCTTCACTTCAGCAGATATGTCCGTACACAATTATCCACTGACTAGGGATGAGCGAGTACTGAAATATTCGGACTCGCTGGACGCGTAACGAGTAGGTCCTAATACTCGGGTACTCGTTACGAGTCTAGCGAGTCCAATGTAAGTCAATGGGGAAGCGAGTATTGCGAGTAATTCCTCTGCTGCTGGACCCTATAAAGAGGTCTGGCAGCAGAGGAAAAACCAGCAATTCCCCACTTCATTGCGTAAAAGCCAGCAGTATAAAGACGCCGGCTTTTAAACAATGCTGAAGCCCCCTACTGGCTTCCCCGTCACCTGACAGCAGGATCCTCCGCTCCCCCCATCGCCTCCCTACCCTATTCTAACTTATCATTGGATAGGGAGGCTGCGGGGGGAGCGGAGGATCCTGCTGTCAGGCAGCGAGGAGCGCAGAAGCGACCACGGCTCCGCAGGGAGCCGTCCGCGGTCGTGAACTGAGTTAAAACCGGATTCTCCCGGATTGCCCCGGACCGGAACAATCCGGGAGAATCCGGTTTTTAAACCGGTTTTCTCTGTGATGTCTTCCCGCCTGTAGTTACAAATGAACAGCTGACTCAGGTCAGCTGTTCATTTGAAATAGCGATGCTGGCTTGGCAGGGTTCATGTAAGTTCATGCTTGCCTGCTGGCCCTAACCCCTTTATTACCCAGTGAGCCAACGCACCAGGGCCCTGGAAGAGTTGGGTTCAATGAACGCGCCATTTTCTGGGGCGGCTGCGGGCTGCCATTCGCAGTGGGGGGTGCCCAGAAGGCTTGGGCCTCCCTGCGCTGCGGATTCCAGCCCCCAGCTACCTGGCGCCTGAGCTTTTCTGATATGCTTCAGTCAACTAACGGCCTCATGATTGCTCAACCGTATCACTCCCTTGGCATGAATACTTCTCAAGTGCATGTCACTCAGGAGAGATACCCGCTTCATTGTGGCTTCAGTTGTCGACAGTATCACTCTTTAATTTTCAGAGACCAGTACACTCTACATGCTCCCATGCCTTTTTATATTGCTCATGCATAAACTCATTGGCACACGCTTTTCCAAAGTCTTCAGGTATGTTTATCATGCACTTGAACAGGGAAGTCTTCTTATTTCCTGTTACCATATGACTGTCTTGTTATCAGCTCTCAGAGCTATCTTCCTCTGAGACGTGGCGGTTTTAACTTGTTTGGATAGGATAGACCTCTGTCGCTCTATATTCTTCAAGACTGCCTCATTCATTGACTGACTTTCTGCCAGGCAATCTCTGAGCTTCGACATCTCTTTCCTCAGCTCAAATACTCGGCTCTCAGCGGCCTTTCCCCGAAGCTCCTCTTGCCTCAACTACTCCTCTATCAGATGAGCTGTCTCAGACCTCTCCATCTCCAATGCACCCACTCGGCTCTCGACAGCCCGTCTCTGAAGCTTCTCTTGCCTTAATTGGGCTTGTAGCATCTTCTTGAGCTCCCTTATCTAAGCTCTTACATCAACCGAATCAGCCAAGCTCGCAATACTCGAGGAGGTATTCACTTTATACCTCTCAGTGACTTCTCCTATTTCTGCATTTTTGATCCCCTCTTGGGGCCCTGCAGCACCCCTGGTAGCTTTTACAGCATAACTTTTTGCATTTCCTGGGGTGTCCAATGCTTAACCCTCGACCTCTGCCACTTCACCTTTCTCTTGGGCATCGGCAGCCTCATCTTCAACCCTCTCTTGAGTCTCAACAGTGCGACCTTCAGAAGGTTTCATGCCCTCCATCTCTTCAACCTCAGAGCCTTTGGAGTCTTCAACCTTCTCACCCATAGTACCATACACTTCAATGAATTTTTCTGTGTACCGATCCTCACTTACAAGAGACGTCACACCTACCAACTTCTGGGCTGGCTCTTTCTCCTTATTTTCATTGATGTCTGTCTTAAGTTAGTGTGATTGATTGATTAACGAGTTAAATTGACCCAGATCTAAGAACAAGCTCCCCTATTTAGACATAGCCTAGGGGAGGCATATGATGCAGGGGTAGCATATGATTTGCACATTTAAATGAGTGCAGATTTTAAGAAGTGCAATATGCAGTTATGCCAGGCAGTTAAACGGGCAGGAAATGGGTAAGTCATGCCAGACAAACAAACAGGCATATAACTTGTTCACTTGTGCTGCAAAATGTGTTCACTATTTCTCTTTGCATCATTTTTGTGCTAGCTACTTCCATGCCTCATATCTACTGCTCTTTCACACACTCGGTTCATTCCATCCATATCAGTCCCTCTCTGCTCCCCGCTCCTAAGTACTGCTTTCATGCTCTTTTTAGAATGTTAATAAGCCCAGATTTATCGACACCCTCCATACAATATAAGAGACGGCTTCACAAACCCCTTAACCATCTACTCACTCTTTTTATTCTTCTGCTCCTAGTCGCAGGGGATATTGAACCAAATCAAGGCCCTTCTTATAATAGTAAACTTAACTCTTTCCCTTCTACTCTCAGAAGCTCCAGGAATTTAATTAATTTCCCCTGTATGCCATCTGTCTCCTTCAACTGTGCCTTATGGAACCCTCGTTCAGCATGCAGCAAACTCTCCTACATCTATGACTTTTTCCTTTCACATAGCATTAACCTCCTTGCTCTTACAGAGACCTGAATTCAGCAGTCAGACACTACCGCTGCTGCTGCTGCTCTCTCATATGGTGGCCTCCAATTTTCTCATACCCCTAGACCCAGGGCCGCACCATGCATTGCACAGTGTGAGCCCTTTAACTCAGGCGGCAAGCTGGCAGGGGGTGTGGCTGTACAGAGGGGGGGGTGCCATATCCATACAGCGTCTTCCTGCCCGGTGGCGCAGATAGCAACCCCCCCATCCTCACTTGCGGCTGCAGGGGCGGCGGCGCTAGCTACTAACAGCACCCCTCCATACCACCCTCCCCCGCTCCACACTGTGTGGCTCAGGTGGAAGGGGGGCTTGATGCACCCCTGCTTAGACCTGAGAACAGATTAGGTCGAGGTGTTGGTCTTCTGCTGTCAATAAATTATGCTTTTCAGGTTATCCCATCTGTCCCCTCACTTATCTTCCCTTCTTTTGAGGTAAACACTGTAAGACTCTACAGGCCCTTCTTCCTGCTAGTGGCAGTGGTTTATCGACCCACAGGCCCCCCCACGTCAATTTCTTGATCACTTTGCTACCTGGCTTCCCCACTTTCTAGCCTGCAATCTTCCCACTCTCATCATGGGTGACTTTAATTTTCTTATCGACAACCCCATCTCCACATCCGCCTCTCATCTTTTAACCCTAGCCTCCTCTTTTGGTCTTTCACAACTTTGTAAATCTGCCACATATGAAGATGGGAATACATTGGACCTGATCTTCTCCCGGCTCTGCTCAGTACATGATTTTACAAATTCCTCTCTTCCACTCTCTGACCACAACCTTCTTTTATTCTCAGTCAAGTACTGTCAACCCTTCAAGGATACTCCCAGCTTGTCCACCTATAGGAATATACGTGCCATCGACACTCAGAAACTTAAAAAGAATTTACAGTCTTCACTTGCCCCAATCTCCTCCCTCTCTTGTCCTGACTCTGTTCTAAAACATTATAATGAAACATTGCACAGTGCCCTGGGTGAAGATGCACCTCCTACACTTAAAACAACTCGGAACTGACAGTGACAACCCTGGCACACACTGAAAACACGGTTTCTCCAGCGGTGCTCCAGGTGTGCAGAACGTCTGTGGAGAAAATCCAACCTGGCTGAACATTTCATCCATTATACGTTTATGCTAAAAACATACAACACCTCTCCAAACAAGCTTACTACAACACCCTTATCACATCACTAGCCAACAATCCTAAATGACTCTTTGACACTTTCCATTCTCTCCTCAGTACAAGAGTACAGGCCCCAACCACCAGCCTCACAGCTGACGATCTGGCCAAATATTTTAAGGACAAAATTGACCACATACGACAGGAAAATTCCTTACAGCCTCAGAACATCATGCATTCTCCTCCCTACTGCACAACTCACTTTCGGTCTTTGATCCGGTCACAGAGGAAGAAGTCACCCGGCTTCTTGCATCTTCTCCCCCTACTAACTTTACCAGCGACCCTATTCCCTCACATCTCCTTCCATCCCTTTCTCCAGATGTCACATCTCACTTAACTAAAATATTTAATCTTTCCCTCTCATCTGGTGTTTTCCCCTCCTCCTTCAAACATGCCAGCATACAACCATTATTTAAAAAAAAAATCCCTCGACCAGAACTCTGCTGCTAACTACAGACCTGTCTGTAATCTCCCCTTCATCTCGAAACTCCTGGAACGCTTGGTCCACTCCCGTATGATCCTCTATCTCTCCGACAATTCTCTCTTGACCCTCTACAATCCGGCTTCCGCTACTTACATTCTGCTGAAACTGCCCTCACTAAAGTATCTAATGAACAGCTAAATCTAATGGTCACTACTCTCTGTTGATCCTCCTGGATCTCTCCGCTGCATTTGATACTGTGGATCACCAGCTCCTTTTCTCTATGCTCTACTCTATTGGGGTTAAGGACACTGCTCTCTCCTGCTTCTCCTCCTACCTCTCTGTATCTTTCGCTGGCTCCTCTTCCTCTCCTCTTCCCCTCACAGTTGGGGTTCCTCAGGGTTCAGTCCTAGGTCCCCTTCTCTTTTCTCTATACACTGCCCCCATTGGACAAACCATCAGTAGATTTGGTTTTCAGTACCATCTCTATGCTTACACCCAGTTATAAACCTCTTCCCCTGATATCACCTCCACATTACTACAAAATACCACTGTTTGTCTGTCTGCTGTCTCTAACATCAGATCTTTTCTGTACCTGAAATTGAGCTGCACCAATTCTTTGGAACGGGTTACCAAAAATAATTCAAATAATTCCCAATACCAATAGTTTTAAGAGAGCCTTAAAAACACATTTCTTTAGACTTGCCTATCACCTCACCTCACTTGTCTAACTAATACTACCTTCCCTTTTCCAAATATGGCCTTTTGTGTCATCTGTCTGCTCCTGCAGACTGTCTGTCTGTCTTTCCCCATGCATAATATAGCATTTTATCAGCGTTTACATGAATCCCCTAATTGTTATATTGATGGCTGGACCATATATGACATCATTTGTTACTGTTATCTTTTGTGCCTCCCCTATTTCCTCATAGATTGTAAGCTTGCGAGCAGGATCCTCACTCCTCATGGTTTTTTAAATTTTATTATTCTGTATTGTCTCATATTGACTGTACATGTCCTCTCCGAATTGTAAAGTGCTGCGTAATATGTTGGTGCTATATAAATAAAATTATTATTATTATTGATGTCTGTTGCCACACTAAAGGTGGCTACTGCCAATGTCATTTATCATTATTCCTGATCTCCTCTGCTTCTGAATGAGGATCCACACTTGGAATAGAGGCACACAGCATTGCATTTCCTTTTTTTATACTTTCAGCAAGGAATACACCAGCAACGTTTTTGTGGCCCTTGCCCCTTTAGCGATGAGAGGGGAACTTTCTCACCTCATTTAACTCTTCCAGACTGCACTCCCTTTCTACTTTAGTAGCACCAGTCATTTATGGAGTCTGTGTCACTCCCCATGCTACAGTGAATCCCCAAGTCGCTAGCAAACTTGGTGTCAGTTCCCTCTTCTGGAGTTACCACACCACTACCAGTCATACCGTGGTACACGTTGGGTGATGTTTGGGTGAAGTTTGATAGTCTCATAACTATCTCTGGTTATCCCTATCTCCAACCGCTCAACCTTAGGAGATTTTAACTTCCCATCAGATACCATCTTATCAAGAGGAACCCTTTTTGTCTTCTGCTGTACAGGGGTTTTCTCAAGGCTTTCACCACTTTTACACCAGCAAACAGACACTTCATCCTTCATCCACAAACCCCATAGTGCTTTCAAGTCCCGGCCTATTTCCATAGAGTTTCATAAGTACGGGACTACACAAACTTTGTGGTACTTAAAAACTTTGGCTGTGTCAATGCGGACTATGAGCTTTGGGAATCCTTTAACATCCTCACATATGCCACTGAGAGATGGGTGTCATCAATATTGGCAACACCTAAACTGATTTTATCACTCCCATCACATGTTCTCCATTTAAACTCATTGAACACGTATGTGACACCTTGCCAACCAAGCAGTCTAAACTGTAGACCGGACGTGCAAAGAATGAATTATATTTTTCACTGTTGCAGTTCATCTGTTCCACGATCTGGGGACATTGGTCTGCTAAATGTCCTGCAACCCTGCAGAATACGTCTCCACCAGACTCTAATGGAACAACTGCTGCCCCTTTGGATTTGCGATGCTCTGCCCTTTTTAGGGTCTCTGCACCCTTTTGGGCAACCTCCCCTTTTAGGGTCTCCACCCCCTTTCGGCAACCTCCCCTTTTAGGGTCTCCACCCCCTTTCGGGCAATCTCCTCTTTGGGGGTCTCTGCCTCTTTCAGACAACCTTCCCTTTTTGGGCCTCCGCCCCCATTTGGGACTCCACCCCTTTTGGGCAACTATCCCTTTTAGGGTTACCACCCCTCTTCTGGGACTCCACTCCCTTTTGGGTAATTATCCCTTTTTGAGACTCTTTTGGGCAACTCAATCTGTAAAGGGTACATTCCTTGGATACCCCACAACAGTCTCATAAACCAATTCACAGTGTCTCTTGCTATCTCACTGGGCAACCTGAAATAGGAAAGGCACCACAGGAGAACTCATGAACTGGTGCACTGGTGTAATGTTGCTGTGCGTCAATAGCGCCTGCTGTCGTCCACAAACTATGGACTGGTAGAACTGCTCTAGCGTATCTGTATGAGCCAACCAATGCATGGCTCAGCTCTTACAGCTTTCGCTGGACCTCATGGCACCTCCGGCTACTGGTCCTCTGCCGCTATTGCTGAACGCCATTCACACCTGGCACTTGAAAAATTTTCATGGCCCCGCAGTGCCACAGCAAACCTGGTTTGAGTAGGAAGACAATATTCATAACCCCGCCGAGTTATAGCCAGATGCTTTATCCCAGCTTGTCCTCCTGTGCCATTCCCACTATCAACCAGGCTGCAGTGTTGCTGAATCCCCACACAGACACAACTACCATTACAGCTAGCAACCAGGCTGCAGGATTGATGAATTGCCATACATGCTTTACTGAGAGACGTGCACCTCTTCCGTTGCCGCTAGCAACCAGGCTGCACTGCTGCTGTACCAAGAGGCATGCACCTTATCCGTTGCCACTAGCAACTAGACTGCATTGACCGCATTCTCCACCATATGTGAGGTATTGCTTGTTTATCGTGTTGGGGAACACTCGCTCACTGTGCAATATTCAGAAACACAGCAACAGTTTCTACAAGTATAACAAGTCCATTATGGTTTATTATCAGACATAATCTATTACTCCAGCTATGTAGCCGCTAACCGTGACTACAGTTCACACAATGAAGTGAACATAGCAAATAGTCCTTGTGGCACCCTGGCACCCTGGTTGGGGCACCACAGAACTCTTGGTACACAAATGGAGTGGATACAGCAAGCAGAACTCACTAAATAGAACATCTTTAGACACCCCTTTTCACCCCAGGTCTCTAGGGGAGCTCCACTGGTGACCTTAAGCCAGTTCCCCCTATAAATAGGGTCCTGGAGGGAGAAACAGCAGAGTGTGTGCAGTCACTTTAGAACTGACAACAGCTAGGAGAGCTGACCTGGTACTGGAGCCACACTAGGCCCATACCAGCACACCCAGAAAAGTGAGAGACCATTGCAGCTGGGGTCATAGGACAGAATGAGAATACCTCACAGGGACACAAGAGTCACCCTAACTCTCCCCTAACAATCCGGTTACTGGAACCGAGCTGCAGGACTACTACGCAGACTGCAGAGAAACCAGCAACACAAACAGGAAGTTTAGCTCCCTGTTCACCTGAAGCACCACCAGATGAGAGCCCAGGAAGACAGGAGGAATTCTCCCACTCCCTTATATAGTGCCCTCAGTGCAGCTAACTCACGTAGACCACGTCTCCTAAGACGTACAACCCGGTCCAGCAGGATTCCACATCCAACCGACCTCACCAGAACAGCAGAAAAGGAAGCCTACACCACTGCTTGCTGTGGAAACTCCAGGAGTGTCAACCTCATCACCCGGTCCGAGTGTACCTGTTATCACCAGTAAAGGTACCCAAAAGACTTTATGTGTCTGAGCATTATTCCTGGACTAACACTCAGTAATTACCGGAGCTACCATATTCCATTAAGTGCAGCTCCAGGCCCTGGGGACTCCCGCTCAACCTGTGGGGAGCATCCCAACTAGCTGCCGTTCATCCCCCGGAGGCCCAAGCAGCGCCGGTGAAATCACCGGATACCCGCAGGTGGCGTCACGACAAGTAAAAATTAACCCCTATCCGTTCAAATCAACCCCTTTTGATCTGACCACCAGGCCCCACAGCTTCAGGCGCGGAACCGTGACGGGAGAAGCAACGCCCGAGACGTGAAGACCCAGCTACGGTGAGTCATCCTTCACTTCAGTGGATATGTCCGTACACAATTATCCACTGACCTTAGTCAGCGCACAAAGTCCCACTCTTGTTTACCTGCTCTTGCAGCTTAGCAGGGTTCAGACTGGCTCCTGCCAGTCTTTCTATCCAGGAAGTGGTACACTGAGATCACCCACCAGGCGCTTGAGCTCGCTCTGTGTCGGCACCTGTCTTAAGCCCAGATCCACTGGGCCTCAGTTACGTCCTGGACTTCTAGGAGCCCTGGCCAGCTCCACTCTCAGCTTGTCTTCCATGTGGTTCACAAACAGGAAGTTTGAAGGACCTTGCTTACATCACAGTCCATGTGATCAGGAAGCAGTCACATTTTATACCACCTGTTACATTCACAGGTGGAGTGGTGTGTTAACTCATACACCTACTTGCATGCATTATCTCTTTTGTGTAATGCTGCCAGTCACAGTGAAAGCATTCACATTTACATTGCAACAGACCTCCATCTGTGCAATCTATACCGGCCATGTACTGTATTTCTGGTATACCTCACAATACGTAGTGTTTTGGCTTTTTTTCGCCATTTACAATTGGGAGGGCTCTGACTTACACATTTTGTAGGTGCCTCTGTCCTACATTAATTTTGGTTAGCTATTCCCCAGCACTTCACAAGGCCAGCTAGAACGTGCCCATTGGTATGTTGATCTTTAATCTGAGAAGTCACAGGTGGCCCAGTAATATACATTTTGGAGGGACTGCTCTTACTTATACATTTGGCCAGTCCCTTCCTCATTGAGACTCAGGTAGTGGAATACATATTCCATACATAGTTTTGCCAGATGCGGCACTTGCAGCAAGTTAAAAAATGCTGCTAGCTGCCTTTTTTTCCTTTGACGCAATTGCCTGATCTGGCAAAACTGCAAGTTCCACACGTGACCACAAGTCCCATAGGGAAATTGGGCTGAACATAGGCTTGCCACAAGTGAGCCGTTATGTGGCAGATGCAGCAAAACTGCCTGATCTGCCGCAAACTGCGAAAATCGCTGATGTGAAAGCAAGCTAACGGGTAAAAATAACAATTGATCTTTAAAGAAGACATAGTAACATAGTTTTTAAGGCTGCAGGAAGACTTTAAGTCCATCTAGTTCAACCCATAGCCTAACATGTTGATCCAGAGGAAGGCAAAAAAAAACCATGTGGCAACACTAAGCTCCACATTGGGGGAAAAAATTCCTTCCTGACTCCAGATACGGCAATCAGACTAGATCCCTGGATCAACGCCCTATCAAAGAATCTCGTATGTATAACTGGTAATATTATAGTTTTCAAGAAAGGCATCCAGGCCCTTCTTAAATGTTAGTAGTGACTCACTCATTACAACTAGTGATGGGCGAATCCTAAATTACTCGGAATCGCTTGACTCTAGCGAGTCCGAGCACAGGACTCGCTACTCGTTGCGAGTCTAGCGAGTCCAATGTTAATGAATGGGGAAGCGAGTAATAGCGAGTAGTGTGAGATTTACAAATCGCAGATGTGTCCCGGAAGCTTCAGCCTGAAGCAATCCTAGTTTTGTCATTTATTTGCATTGGACTCGTTTACTTTGTAAGTAATCGCTGGGAAACTCGCACAGATAAGAGTCCTGTCTCCTCTGTGCTGGCTGCCAGCTCCAGGGTCCTAGAGCCTGCCTGCTGCCTGATGTAGCAGAGCTGAGATTGTTCTCAGTCTGCTCATTCCCTGTGTACAGACATGAATGTCTGTGCACAGAGATGATGTAGCAGAGCTGAGATTGTTCTCAGTCTGCTCATTCCCTGTGTACAGACATGAATGTCTGTGCACAGAGATGATATAGCAGAGCTGAGATTGTTCTCAGTTTGCTCATTCCCTGTGCATAGACATCTATATCTATGCACAGGGGATGTAGCAGAGAGGACATCGCGTTTTGGACTGCGTCGGACGGAAGAGGATTTTTTTAATTAAAGATGGAGTCCCTAATGGCTTTTTTTTTTATTTCTAATAAAAAATTTTCTTTGTGTTGTGTTTTTTTTAAAACAATTTAATAGAAATTCATGGCGGTCATGTCTAATATTGGCGTGACCGCCATAAATTTCGGGCTTAGGGCCAGCTGATAATACAAAGCTGGCCCTAACCTCTTTATTACCCAGCGTGCCACCGCTACCAGGGCCGCTGGAAGAGCGGGGTTCAGCGCCAGAGGATGGCGCTTCAATGAACGCGCCATCTTCTGGGGCGGCTGCGGGCTGCAATTTGCAGCGGGGGGTGCCCAGAAAGCTTGGGCATCCCTGCGCTGCGGATTCCAGCCCCCAGCTGCTTAGCTGTACCTGGCTAGACATAGAAATTGCGCGGAGCCCCACGCATTTTTTTAAAATTATTTCATGAAATTCTGAGATTCTGACTCTGACTCTGACTCTGAGACTCTGACTCTGAAATTCATGAAATAATAAAAAAAAAATGCGTGGGGCTCTGCGCAATTTCTATGTCTAGCCAGGTACAGCTAAGCAGCTGGGGGCTGGAATCCGCAGCGCAGGGATGCCCAAGCTTTCTGGGCACCCCCCGCTGCAAATTGCAGCCCGCAGCCGCCCCAGAAGATGGCGCGTTCATTGAAGCGCCATCCTCTGGCGCTGAACCCCGCTCTTCCAGCGGCCCTGGTGGCGGTAGCACGCTGGGTAATAAAGGGGTTAATACCAGCTTTGTTATACAAGCTGGTATTAAGCCAGAGATTCTTAATGTCAGGCCACGTTTGACCCAGCCACTAAGAATCTCCAATAAAGGGTTAAAAAAACACAACACAGAGAAAATGTTTTATTTGAAATAAAAAAAAAAAGCCATTAGGGACTCCATCTTTAATTAAAAAAATCCTCTTCCGTCCGACGTAGTCCAAAACGCGATGTCCTCTCTGCTACATCCCCTGTGCATAGATATAGATGGCTATGCAAAGGGAATGAGCAGACTGAGAACAATCTCAGCTCTGCTACATCATCTCTGTGAGCAGGTGGGCTCTAGGACCCTGGAGCTGCACAGAGAAGACAGCTGGACTCGGCCCGCAAAGAAACAGCAGTTATTTGCGAGTTTCCCTGATATCACTGGCACAGTAGCCGAGTCTATTGCAAACAATGGCAATCCTAGTTTTGTCAGCGTTTCTGACAAAACTAGGATTGATATTGATTTGCATTGGACTCATGCGAGTAATCACTGGGAAACTCGCAGAGTACCGAGTCCTGCGAGTCCCTTACTACTCGCCGAGTAACGAGTCCTAGCGAGTAGATTCGCCCATCCCTAATTACAACATTATGTGGCAGAGAGTTCCATAGTCTCACTGCTCATAGCAGTTTACAATGCGCCGATTGTGGCCTTGGGCTCAACCATCCTTCCCCTCCTGCCACACCACCTCTGTCATTCTGCAGTCTTCAATTCAAGTTTTCAGAGGGCCTGCAGGTGTCAGGAAACCTGAGTTTGGGCGGTCCCTCCCTCATTGAGACTCAGATAGTGGAATACAGTACATATTCCATAGCAGTTTACAATTGGATGATCCATAGAGCTGCAGCACCGACAACTGCTCTGTACTGTAATGATTATTAATTTCAGTACAGTGCAGTCACATTCAGCAAACAGACAGTGGGGCCACCTGCGTTCACTGCCTCGGAGAGCCTTCAGTGACTCCATGAGTGACATCACTGCTTCCCGCAGCAGTGAACTCAGGTGACTCCACTGTCAGATTGCAGCACTTAGCTGCACTGTAAGGAAAAGAACAATCATTACACTACAGGGCAGTTGTCAGAGCTCCAGCCTTATGGATTATTTTGCAGACATTATCCATGGGGTATGTAGGACCTGGAGTCATGTAACCTGGAGTAGGGTGACCCTCAGGTCACCATGGCAATGATCGTGCCCTTGCGATGACATCGCTGGGGCTTGATCGGCAGGGAGAGTGTGCGATCTCTCTCCCAATCCTCTAAGTGTCATGATCGATGTCGATTACAGCATTTGACGCGCGCCCAGGGCTGTGGGGTACTTGGCTCTCAGGCTCTCTCTTCTTCTTCTAGTCATGGAATTCACGGGTAGCCATCCCGGAGCTGTCGCCCTGGGGGTCAACTGAAAATCATTCGGGAGATCCTTTTATGGATTACTTACAAGTTGTCTTTGTGACGCCACCTGCTGAGTCTGGTGATGTTCATCAGCGCTGCCACAGTCTTCCAGTGGTCGGTGGTATTGCAGCTTGGATGGAATAGTCCCCGCAGGCGGGACTGGACCACCGGGGCAGTGTTGATGTAGTAAAACAGTTTGTAATGAAAAGTATACAGCAGATTCAAAGCTTCACTTCACCGGGTAACTTTACTTGAACACGTTCTTTCAGCTTACAGTTCAACAGTTCATTAGATGGTATATTGGTGAATGCTACAGGCTGCAATTGGGATTTCTGGTTTGAGATGGAACCCTCCTTTATGTTCCTTTCTTTTCCTTCTATTCTGTTCCCAGTGTGAAGCCTATTCTCCTGTAGATGATCTGGCCTCCTGCTGCTTCTAGTTCTGTCTCCTCTCCCTTTTGTACCCATCGGGTTAACCTTCTGTTGAATGCTGCAGCTGCCACTGCGCTTCTGGCTTCCCTCTTGTGGGACCTTTGGGAGTCAGGACCGTATTTACAATATCCCTGTTTAACGGATTTTCTGTGAGACTTGGAATACTCACAGGTGCGGGCTCCGGTACCTGAGTTTCTTCCTATGGGGCAAACTCTATCCGTTACTCACTTCCCCACTCAAGTTAACTCTGCAATCCTGAGTTTCCTTGCTTTCTTTGTTACTTGTTTGGGATCTGTTCTTTCTCAGGGCCACTCAGCCGTGGTGACCCTCTCTTTCCTCGCAGGCTGGCTGCCTGGTCCTTCCACACTTCCTCCTTCTTCGACTCCGTCTAACTCTCTAACTAAGCTCTCCGGGTTCCCTCTAGAGGTCGCTAAGACCCTCCCGGAGTTCCTCCCACCACTATCCTAGTGTGTGAGTGCAGCTGTAGGGTTCCATCTTGTGACCATTGTCCCAACTGCAGTGGAGTACTACTCCGCTTTTCTGGGTGCAGTACCCCTTTTGTGGCACCTACGTAGTGCCACACATTTAGTGGTTAAAAAAACAGGGGCATGCAGGGAACCACT
Organism: Allobates femoralis; assembly: GCA_033576535.1. Classification (NCBI taxonomy): domain Eukaryota; kingdom Metazoa; phylum Chordata; class Amphibia; order Anura; family Aromobatidae; genus Allobates; species Allobates femoralis. The sequence goes on along the minus strand of JARQOC010000002.1, from coordinate 438,351,859 downwards.
CTCTTCACCCTCCACAGATGGCATGAGGCTGGGAGAGCACTCACTGCAGGTCACACCTCCCCCTATGCATACTGATTGGAGGATCACACATCAAAGCGTGCTTTTTCCAATCAGGGCTGGATGGGGCGACCCTGCAGTCTCTTAACTCCAGCATATGATCAGAGCTGTTAGAGCCCAAAAATAGGCTGGAACTCAATGATTCAGGCAATTTCATCCCCTGAGTCATTGAAATTGCTGTGATTGGTCTTTAAGAATGAAACAGACAATGATGGAGATTGTAGATGCAGGTTGGGGAATCCACCCCCTGTGGCCTCGAGCTCTGGTGTCCTGATGGAGACGTGTTTTTGCTGGGAAGTACCGTTACATCCAAGGTAGGGAAGTATCACTGACATTAAAAGTAATGATACATCTAATGTCATGAAGGAGTTAAGGGAAGGTGCCTGGGAAGTTGCCCAAAATTGTCTCTCCTCATTCTGACCCTGTGCATACTGACATATCATTGTATATCATAAATGCTTTAGATGGGAGTACCCCTTTTTGAATAAGATGGTATGCATAATAAGTAGAGATGTGCAAACCCGGCCATGTTCGTGTTCAACGGATCCCAAACCCCTGAACCGACTTTAAAGTTATAAAATGGTGGCTACAGGGGCTGGGGGATGCAAAAATAAGCAAAACAATGATTTAACTGCAGCATTATACCTACCGAGGACCACAGTACTTCCAGGTCACTCATTAACTACCTGATTATTTAATGCACTCTGCCTTCAACAGCCAAGCACAGATGCCCATTCTTTGAGACAGCATCTGTGATTGGCTGTTGTGCCCCCAGCCATAGTGATTGGTTGCCGTTGGCAATGAACCTGCCGTCAAAGGTATGTAAATACAAATAAATAATTAAAAAAAAAAATTACATAGGGATTGGCCATATTTTTTGATTTTCCATGCAAATAAAGCAGAGAGCTATGGGCTGCCACCCCCAGCTACCGGACTTTACCTTGGCTGGCAATCAAAAATACAGGGGAGCCAATTTTTTTAATTATCTCAATAAATAATTCAAAAAATGCGTGGGTTGCACACTATTTTTGATTGCCAGCTAAGGTAAAAGCCAGGCAGCTGGGGGCTGGTATTCTCAGCATTGTCAGGCCTGCACTTATTTTCCCACCTTCCCCAGGCTACAGAATAATAGCCTCCATCCGCTCCATAAATTGGTGCATTCCTTGGAATTACCAATGCCTACTTTACCCGGCTCTTTCCAATGTTGCGGTGGCATCATGGTGATAGAAGGGGTTAATGACAAATGAGTACTGACAGGTGTCATTAGGCCCAGATTGATAATGTTCAGGTCTCTATGAAACCCACCCATTATCAATCCTGTTAGTAAATAGTTAAAACATACACAGACAAAAATTCTTTATTTGAAATTAAACTCACAGACTACAGTCAATCACAGACGAGGTCATAGAGAGTGGGCATTTCTGATTGGCTGTTGGAGGCAGAGTGCAGGGAATAATCAGGAAGTTAATGAGTGGCTTGCAAATTTAAAGAGAACCAACCAGCAGGTTTTAGGACTATAAAGTGAAGCCATTGCCTTACAGGCTCTGGGATCCTTAGTGCAATCATACCTTTACTCCAGTGATTACATGTATGATTGCACAGATAAATGTTATAGAAGTCCTTAGAAAGTGTGAAGCAGAGGACAGAGTGTACAGTAGTATAATGACAAAAACATTTTTTTTATGAAACCATGTGCAATGGAGGAACTTTTATGGGTTATTTAAGAATAAGTATTGCTTTTTTTTGTTTTTTAAAAAAAGTTCCCCCTTTCATTCAAATGAAATAAGGCAAAAATAGTTTTTCCCCCCTCAAAAAAGGACATGCAATTTTGCATTATTGAAACGATAATAGTAATAACTAAGTAACTTTTATTATTCATTTTTTAACAAATACGGTATAAAACAGTTAATTATAAGTACAATATGTACAAAAGAAGTGTTTAAAAATTATTTTTTCCTATGAATCTTAGATTAAAAAATTCTATTTTTTTTTTCGATTTCGCATGTAGTTCCTCCATCAGTTTTACAGCACGTTCAGCATTTTGGTTAGATCTGGAATGTCAATTAATGACTCCTCGACCAACCACTGCGCCTTCAAACACTTAACTGCCTTCTTGCACTTTATCTTGGTGAGTGAGGTTAACAGTTCATTGAAGGATGCTTCGTTGTAGTGTTGCGACTGGAACCAGGCATTTGCCCATTCATAGCAGATGAAGTCGCATGCTATACCACTCTGGTATCATAAAAAATGCTATAACAGCATATACGGCTTGCGCGTTCCATCTTGCCATGTGCAGATTTGGGAGTTTCTTCCAACTGATTCGAGGCCAACGTGATGTTGTTTTGTAATGACGATATGCCTGACATAGTTCATATAAGAACTTGAAATCATCTCGCCATCCAGGATTCTCGCCTGTGTTGACATCATCTGTTGCAACTTGGTGGTAATCAATCTGAAGTGAGGCATAGTTTTCTGTTAATTTGTCAATGAAGAAATAATTGAGTTCTGGTTTCTTCGTTGACTCTGGAATAAGGAAATTCATGACGTGCTTTAGTAGGAGGTCAAGTACATGGTGTTGACAGCCAATGTATTGTGGCTTCTGAAAGCCCTTTCTCAAGACATCATCCTGTATCAGCGTTACAATCCTGTTCAAACGGCCAGTATTTACTGCTGCCGTGTCGCAGATTATCATGCGAATATTTTCCCAAGCGTCGTATTCATCAATTAGCTGATGTAGTTCCTTGTGAATAGCTGTGGCAGAACCATTCTCACATTTCAGAATACCGAGTTTGATTTCCGTTGTGGTATTTTTCAGCAGAACTACTTGATACTCTTCCCCTTGGATTCTTTTACCATCGAAGTGGAGACAATAGGGATCTTTGCTTTGAAGTTTTTCAAAAATTTTGGTTTTCATTTTCTGTCTTTCTGAGATTGTTCGTCTACAGACACCCGACTGACTTGGAACCGGTACATCATGACCTTGTTCAGCAATGTTTGCAAGCACTTTATTTGCTTTATGTGTAGAAATGTTGTTTTTCACTACCAGTAAACTCGCTGTTGTAGTGCTTGCTCTTTTGTATTTCGGTGTGCGTTCAGGAGAAGATGACGCGGAAGAAGAGGTTGGCTTTGGAGTCTCGGGTAAAGATTCAGAGACAGTATCATGTGTGGGTTGCGATTGCGAAGTGCTGGCTTGAGCTTGAAATATTGATAGTCGGATTTGTTTTCTTGGATGAATTGATTCCAAAGGAGCTATTTTGAGCGTCGAAAAACCAACCTTGCCTCCACTCTCAACTTGCCTCAGGTAGAGCTCTTTATCCTCCGAGTTTTTCCATTCTCCATTAACGTTGGTGACATCAAATAACTGAGAAAGTGTTGTAGTGAATTTATCAGAAGGTTTCTTTTTGTTTTTGTCATTTAGATCAATCATACGATTGGGTTTCTTTCTGATGAGTGCACTGGATAAAAGTGGGAAGTCTAGAGTTTCCCTCTAGAGCAATTCTATATCCATTATCATATTTCTAGCAGCGTTTCTCGCTGTTGAACAGAAAACTGAAGTTTCCAAGAATTTGGCAGTTCGTTGGCATCCGCGTGAGATTGGAGAGCTTTTCAACATATGGAATACTTGGATCCCTTTTATGTTGCGAATAGGAGAGCAGATTCCTCGTCCAGATAGACCTGTTTGCCTTTACACTGTTGCTGGAATTTCTCGAAGACATTTTCTGAATGACCTGTCCTGCAGTACTTGATTGTAAAACTGGAAGCTTGGCACTGAAAAATAAAAGATAATACTAAATTACAAAATATTTTAAAATACTCTAGAATGTTCTTGATGTGAATAAAATACCACTTTTTGTTACAACTTAGAAAGATATTTTCTTTATAGATTAAAATTAAAACACGAAAAATCTTTTTTTTTGAAAATTTTGAAATGAAAAAGAGGGGGAACTTTTTTGAATATTTTACAAATTTGATGATACTAATGTCATTTGAATGCAATTGTTCCTCCAATGTAAGGGGTTTCATTTTCGTTTTGCAAAATTTTTAAAATAGTCATCACCCTAGTGTACAGCACATTGCCATAAGAGAAGCTGGGATTCCTTGTATTACTCCCTTGTCTGCTCTAAGCCAAACCTTCCCCCCTCCCTCTCTCCCTCCCTCCATCTCCCTGCACGACTGTGATCTCACAAGCAGGAGAAGCCCCTTTCACTTCCAGTCTCTATACGTCCTGATTTGTCTCCTCACAGACCTGGACAGATCCCTGCTATTGTCATCACAGATCACAGATGGCATCACAGATGGGGATCTGTCCATGGCGCATTCTGGTAGTTGTAGTGTCTCTGGATCTGCAGACTGTGTGATGGAGCATGCTGGGAGTTGCAGTGTCACTGGCTCAGGATCTGCAGATCCAGAGGCACTACAACCTCCAGCATGCTCCATCACACAGTCTGCAGATCCAGAGACACTACAACCCCCAGCATGCTCCATCACACAGTCTGCAGATGTAGAGAAACTACAACCCCCTGCATGCTCCATCACACAGTCTGCAGATCCAGTGATATTACAACTCTCAGCAGAAGTAGGAGGTGGAGCAGACAGAGGGAGGGAGGGGTGGTGAAGTGATGAGTTGGAGCACACAGGACGTTTCTGGTAGGGTGACAGGAAAGGAGAGAGGGAGGGGAGAGGGTTTGCTTAGAGCCCACAGGGGAGTAATGAAAAGAAACCCAGACCCCTCTTGGTTGCGTCCCCCTGCTACACACTTTCTAAGGACTTCTATAACATTTATCTCTGCAACCAAACCTTGTATCATTGAAGTAAAGGTATGACTGCATTCAGTATCCCAGTGCCTGTAAGGCTTTGGCTTCACTTTATAGCCCTAAAACCTGCTGCTTGGTTCTCTTTAAATCACTGATTTGCTTATTTTTACAGCCCCTTCCAGCTAAACCCAAATCCAAACAGTAACATAGACTTCTCAGGGTCTTTGCCCGAACACTAGATGTTTAGTTAAGACCCTGGACTTTACAGTTCAAGTTCGCCCTTTACTAATAAAGTTACAAGTTAGAGGTCTGTCCCAATAACAATAGTTTTGTTACTAAATTAAACAGTCCATATTTTTCTACTTACCTAAAGTAGATAAGAAAAGAACAGATTATTTCAGAACATTAACATCTCAATAACTTCCACTTCATATACATAAAAGAATGAAGTATCTAAAATTTAGTTAAATAATTTAAATGTGCTTAGAATTCACAATTCAATCTTAGAGGGCATGCAGTCCATTCAATAGTCAGCTTTTGTACTGCAAGAATTGTGGACATTTAATCAAATATTATTAATTAGTTTGCCCTCTTGTTCTTTGACAGCTAAGTTATCAGGCTCAGAGACTTTTCAATCAAGGATTTAATTATGAGCAGTGCGATAACAAGAAAATAAGCCTTTGTTAATGTATTTATATTTAAACCTGTTGAGATTTCAGTATTAGTTGGAAGACTGCAGAATACTTTTGCTTTAGACCTGGGTCACACTGGCATATAGCATCCAATGATTCTTGAATGCGAGAGTCGGAACACAGGTGCAAAGTAAATGGAGAGCTTAATTTCTAAATCATATCCATTGACTGTCTCCGATGTCATCCAAGTGCAGGCGATGTTTTTCACAAGCTCATTTACTTGAATGGTTGTGTTTTGTCCAAGATATGCTGTCAATCACAGCATGCAGCGATTTTATTTCTCATGCCAAATTGGAATGAGAAAAAAGTGAGCTTACCCTTAATGTGAATGATAGTAGTGAGCTGTTATTGTCATTTGTCTTCTCTGTTCTCAGTTTCCTCTCTTCTTATTTATAACATCATATGATAAGGTCTTGTCCACTGCATCTGCCTATTGGTCAGTCAAAACCTATGAAAATACACCATTTATATAACATCCTATGCTGCATTCTAAGACGGTGGCTATTATGCCATAACTGCCCCTGTACACTGAATAAATAACTTTTAAAAATTTCCTGCCCTGTATTATAATTACCTCCAGAAAAAAAAATCAGGGCCACTTGTTCATATTCCACAAGTGTTGCATTATAATTACCTGTTTCTGGTCTGAGGGATTCAGTGCATTCAATCTTGGGCAAGGGCATTCTCAGTTGTCAGTCTGGTGATGGACAGCTCAGTTGTCCAATCGGAGGCTGGGGAGTGTTGGGTATTCTATTTGGGCAGTATTAACTGGAATTAAAAGAGAGGCGCAACATAGGGTTTATCTGTGTTGTGATTCAAAGTGAATATAGGTTAAGGCTCACCTTATGGTGTTGTTTATAGCCACAACCAGTTTGTGCAATTGTATCTCCTTGTATCTAAGGATCGGGCGGTATGCAGCAATGTCCCACACAGTATGTATCCCAGTAAATCAGCAAAAGGAAAGAGGGATAAAAACCATGCTCCCATCAAAATAATGATCTCTCTATGATGTCAATCAAAAGAAGTGTGATTTATTTCAACACGTTTTAGGGAAGGCAAGCCTCTTCTTCAGGAAAATCACAGATGTACATCTCTTATTTTCCTGAAGAAGGGACTGGCATGCCTTGAAACGCGTTGACATAAATCACACTTCCTTTGATTGACATCGTGGAGGAATCATTATTTTTTGTATTCAGTTTGGTGATAGACAATTGAGTTGTCCAATCATAGGCTGGGGGGTGCTGGGTTTCCTTTATGTGTCTCCTGATTACCTGGTTATTAAACTGGCTCACTGCTTTTAATTAGTAACAGATGTAGCTTGGACCTCTACCCTGACCATCTGTTTGTCAAGCCCCATTGTCTGTATCCACTACCTTCCAAAAATTCTAACCTCAGATCATGACCTTACAATGCATTTTGTCTTATGCCTTTGTTATGATGATCCTTCTTGGTAGTTAACTGTGAACCTCTAGACTATTTAGCTTCACGACTAGCCCGTGAGCAGTGACTAGTGTCCCAAGAATATATTCCGTTCTTAATATCTCTCAAAAATATAACATGAAAAATCCTACAAATTCGAAGTAAGCTCATCAATATGCACATTAAAATGCACAATTAGAAATCTCAAAGTTTAATACTAGCGTTGATATAGATCTGTTTTATGTCCTGAAGAGGGTTTAGGTGAGTTAAGGTTTAGTTTTAGCACATCATGATCTCTCTTGAATTAATTGCTTCTTCTGTGTTTGCTGTATAATTAATTACTTTGAGTGTTTTTTTTCATGAGGATCTTAAAATGCAGCTGTATTCCTTATTACACTACACATTAATGTATAATGTAGTACTGTCTAATGCTATTATTGTGTGCATGCCAAATGTGATATACATACTAAACAAAATATATATATATGTAAATATATTTATATACCGTATATATATAAAATATAATGTATATAATATATATTAGATATTAGCTAATAATTACATATTCATTTTTACAAAATTTTGGAAGGACTAAGTTTAACTTCTTAGAGTTTCCAACCACTTAAACCTACAGCATTCCTTTTCCAGAATGATTGTGAAAGTCCAGGGGCAAGAGAATCAGCCAGTGACATCCATCATGGTAGTAGTTAGCGCTCACATTCCAGATATTATACTATCGTTTTCCAATCTTCCATCTCGGATCTTTTTACCCCATTGCTGGCATGACTTCAAGGTGACCAGTAAGAAAGATTACAGCCTCTCTTTACTATTGTTCCTACTCCTTAAATCGTGGTCACAAGCCATGTGCTACCCTAATATTGTCTAAGTAATATGGAAAGTTCCTTCCAAGATCTTTTATACAGCTAACATGGGTTTGAGGTGGCCAGAAAATAAAATGCCATCCACTCATTGGCATTGTCTTGTAAGAAGGTAGTCCAGCTGACATGTTCCGCCTGACGACATTGTTCACATTATTGTATTGTAATATTGTTGTGTATCTGCTATGTGGTCTGTAGGACTAATTTCCAGCCACAGCAGGTCACTGTTTTTCTTTTGATATGTTGTAATTTCTCTGTCGGCTGTAGGACTCAATGATGAGGGAAGATAGGGTTAATGTTTAGTCTGCCAGGGAAGGGGAGGAGAGTTGGAGACTAGAGTGAAAGAGTTCCTTATGGAGAAGGTTTGTGAGGTATACCTGGAAGTAAAGAAGCAGCAAGATCCAAAAAAGGAAATTTTAGGCAACAAGATCCATTTTGGCTGGCAAGTTGGGTGAGACCTGTGAGGAAGAAGAAATCAAGAATGTAGTAAGTCCAGTTTTGGCCAGTAGTGGGTGACTTGACGAAGTGATGCTGCTACCCAGCTGTGAACACAAGAAGAGGGAAGTCGTTCTAAGTGTGGCTCTCATTACCAATCACTGACTGATTGGGGTGCAGGATGCTCAGTGAAACATCTCTGTGAGAGATGGAGGTATATCCAAGTTGCCCTGCAGAAAAACTGTTCACATGTATGGTGCCATTGTGAGAAACCACTAAGGTTGTGCCTCTACGTTATATAGAAAAGACCGTGAAGTCTGCCGCATGCTCTTCTTTGTACTTAAGTGTTATTGGTTGTAATCAGTCTGCTTTACCCCGTAAACCTCACTCTAGCTTTCTGATCCTAACCTAGGTGTAGTGTAAAAAAAAGAGCCAATATCCATGGCTCTTACCACCTTAATAATAACAGCAGCCTACTGCTGTCTGATGTCTCTGCACTGGTTATTAAAATAAAAGGGACCTCACATATTAAATAAATAATTGCAAAAAATGGCGTAGTTACCCCCATTTTTGATAACCAGAACAAATAATCTAGACAGCAATGGGCTGTTATTTTCAGGGTGGGACATTCCATGATTATAGGCCCATCCCAGACCAAGAATATCAGCACACAGCAGCCCTAGGGATGGTGCATCACATTAGAAACACCAAATTTGGCACTGTACCAGCTCTTTTCAATTGCACTGCTGCGGTGGAAATTGGGGTGATATTTGGGATTAATAAAAGCTGTGATTTGTCAAAAATCACAGCCGCCATCAAGTCCTGGATTTGTAATAAAGAAGTGTCTATGAGATACCCTCATTACTAATCCTATAAATCAAACGAATAAACACAAAACCAGGAAAATTCTTCATTTGAAATAAAAAACACACACTCCCTCTTTCATCCATTTATGAACCCCCAAAACACACATGCAGTTCCAACGTGACATCCCACATCAATCCTTGGCTCTGCTACATCCAGATGCTGCAGTGAGCAGTGACATTTGAAAATGTGCCCGCTTTCTCCAAAACACTCTGAGGGCTGCATGTGAGCTGCGGTTGTAAGAGTGGTAATGTCAATGGGGTCAACGGAGTTCACAGACAGCAGTATCACAGTACCTTCTTTGACCTATTACCTGGTAATACAGATGTCTCCTCTAGTGGTCATCTGTAAAATTATAAAAGAAACTATTCTGCCCTCTTCTGAGCTTTGTCTCAATTCGGCTCTTGTTCCAGGGCGTACTCTTATCTGTATTGTCACATTCAGCCTTCCGCAGACTGTCTTCTTCACAACACAGCTGGACTCCAATTCCACAGGACAGCAACCATTTCACTGTTTTAGCTACCTCCATACAGATCAATTTTGGAAAGTTGACTCCTTTTATTCCCAAACAGGTGTTCTGGTTCTTCTGGTCTAGTTGAGGTTCTACAGTAGTTCTTTGAAGCTACTTGCAGTCCACTACTCCTCAGACCTTTTTGCTGACTTGGAGCCCTGTACTTTATTACACCCTCTAGTCTACCTGGGCCTTTACTTATTGCATTCTTCTTAACCTTGGAAATAGTACAACTTTTAGGGCTTTGGGGCCACAAATCTCAATGACTTCCCTTTCCCCCACCAAGATTTGCATGGGTGCAAGTGGGGAGTTTTTTTCCACCTATAAATCCTAGGCTGATTTCAAGAGCGCATACCTAAGTATGGTTCAAAAGTAACCATAAAACCACTAAGTGCACATTACAATACTGTACGGGACAGTTTCAAACTTTTCTTACAAAGTATGCAGACCATTACAAGAACTATCAAGGAGTAGTTGGAAGTAGGGATGAACGAGTATGCTTTAGACTACTCGGTACTCGCACGAATATCTCGGTACTCGGGGTACTTGGCGAGTACCGAGTAATCCTGCAATACTCTTGCTATGCTCGGGGTCCACCTCCCTGCATGTTGGCGCTCTTTACAGAGCAAGCCCACATGCAGGGCTTGGCTGACAGACACTGTAAATGCCACAGCCATGTTGGTTGTGGCATTACAGTGATTGGCTGGCCGCACAGCGTGATCAAGTCTTTATAAGACCTGACCGCGCTGTGCTCGTCACTGTGCTACACAGACAGGCAGTGTAGGAGTGGTGCTGCTGATTCAGGGACAGATTTGTGGCCTTTCAGCTAGTGTAGGTGCAGGGCTGCTGATCTAATACTACAACAGTCCTTCTGAGGACTAATACAGCTGTATACAGGGAGGCAGGGTATATAGCAAACGTCTTGTGATAGTATACCAGCCTGCATCACATCTGGGGCTGGTGTACAGGCTGGAAATCTCCAAAACAGTCTTTTTAAGGATTAATTTAGCTCTCTATAGGCAGTAAGGGGTTAGCTCCAATTAATATACGCCAAAACACTGTATACTCGTCAGCGTTTGTGTCTGACCGTTCCAGCTGCCGGGAATAAACCACTCTAATCTGTAATCTCAGTGTGTAGATAAAAAACAACTCTTGTTTGCATTCATTTACCATCTTAGTGCGGCAGGAGTGGCTTGTAGCTACAAGTAGTATACGCCAAAACACTGTATACGCCACAGCTTTTGTGTCTGACCATTCCAGCTGCCAGGATTAAACTGCTCTTATCTGTAATCTCAGTGTGCAGCTAAAAACCATCTTTTGGACGCCTTCATTTAGCTGTATACAAGCAAAACAACATTGAAAATGCGCAAGGCCGGTGGCAAGGGACAAGGAACTGGACATGATGGTGGTGCAGGCAGAGGCCGAGGCTGTGTGCGAGCTCGATTTGCGCCACGACAAACACCCACATAATCTCGCTCGACCTCCCTGTCCCAATTTCTAGGGGACCGCAGCAGTACACCACTATTAAACCACGACCAGTGTCAACAGGTTGTTAGTTGGATAGCAGATAATGCTTTCAGTTAGTTTGGCACCACCACAAATACCCTGTCTTCCACACAGTCAAGTGTCAGTAGCCGTGAGACTGGACCGCACAATCCACACCCTGACCCTCCTTCCTCCCATCATGCCGAGTGCCCGGCCCCGGACATAACTGATCCCACACTTGGACACTCTGAAGAGCTGTTCATTTATCCATTCTTAGATTCTGGCCTCTCGCCTGCTCCAGTTGAAGTGGGTCATATGTACCAATGCACAAATATTTGAGCAGCCACGGTCTCACGAAGGCAACGGTGGGAATGTGTCTCAACAAGAGGTGGACGATGATGAGACACAATTGCCAGAAAGTAAGGAGGAGGACCAGGGTGCGGAAGTGGAAGACGACGTGGTGGATGATCCAGTAACTGACCCAACCTGGCAGGAGGACATGCAGAGCGAGGACAGCAGTGCACAGGGGGAGTTAGGCATAGCATCACAACAGGCCAGAAGAAGCAGGGTGGTGGCCACAGGCAGAAGGCAGGCAATCGTTCCCCGGAACAACAACACGACAGAAGTTGCCAGCACAACTGTTAGGTCTTCCCGAGTCTGGCTGTTTTTTAAGGTGTGTGCAGATAATTCCAAAAAGGCCATTTGCAACACCTGCCATGCTAGCATCAGCAGGAGTAGCAAAACTAGCAGCCTGACCACCACCAGCATGATCAGGCACATGTCAGCAAAGCACCCGACTTTGTGGGATGTACACCAGAGTCCAGGAGCAGTGTCTGCAGGTGACACCACTGCGTCTTCCACTGTTGTGCGTGCAAGACAATACCCTGTCCATACTGCATGCGAAGATGCCTCCTGTCCTTCACCTGTAGTTGCACAAGCAGAAATAGCAGTATCATCAGCCACGTCCTTGTCCCAGCGCAGCGTTCAGTTATCCATACACCAATCTTTGGAACACAAGCGCAAATACGCTGCCAATGCCCCGCATGCCACAGTTCTAAATGCACACATTTCGCGACTGCTAGCGCTGGAAATGTTGCCTTTTAGGCTAGTGGAGACAGAAACATTTCACAACCTGATGGCGACGGCAGTCCCACGTTACTTGGTCCCCAGACGCCACTATTTCTCCCGATGTGCTGTCCCCGCATTACATATGCATGTGTCACAAAACATCAGACGTGCCCTTAACAACGCAGTTTCAGGCAAACTCCACTTGACCACAGACACGTGGACAAGTGCTTGTGAGCAGGGCCAGTACATCTCGCTGACGGCACACTGGGTTAATATTCTGGATGCCGGGACCCAGTCTGACCTTGGGTCGTGGTTCAGCGGTTTCTTAAATCCTACCTGGATCTGTTGTATCTGCTTGTCAAAGTACGCCGCCTGTGTGCCCATTTTAGAAAGTCACCTACTGCTTCTGCCGCCCTTGCCAGCTTTCCGCGGCATTTGCAGCTTCCGGCTCACAGACTGGTTTGTGATGTCCACACGCGTTGGAATTCCACACTACACATGTTGGTCAGGATTTGTGAGCAGAAGAGGGCAGTTGTTGAGTAACAGCATCAACTAGGCCGTTGGTGTATGGTTCAAACTCCACACATAAGACCTCAGGAGTGGACATGGATGTCCGACATATGTACCGTCCTCCAAAACTCTGAGGACTCCACCAAGATGGGAGCAGCGATGACGTCATCATTAGCGTCACCATCCCGCTTCTCTGTCTTCTAAAACGCTGTCTGCTCAAAATCAAAGACGATGCATTGCAGGCAGAGCACGATGAGTTGGAGCAAGAAACTGTACTGGGTGATTACACACAGTCCAGCGTCATCTCATCCCAACGTGCATTGGAGGACTATGACGAAGAGGATGAAGAAATAGAGCTACTTTCATTGACGGTAATACATGCACAACCGTCATACTGTCGGTTCAGCATGGATGGCCAGAGGACAGGGGAGAGGAGGAGGAGGATGATAAGGCCAGCATGGCCAGTCATGCTGTTGGTGAGGACCCTGAAGTCTTGCCTCTTAACAGTCTGGTGCACATGGGTGACTTTATGTTACGCTGCCTGTCTCGTGACTCTCGCGTTATCAACATCTTGGCAGACACTCATTACTGGTTGGTGACACTTTTAGACCCACACTACAAGGAGAACTTTATTTCTCTTATTCTACAAAAATGCTGCAGTACCAGAAGGCCATAGTCGCGGAATTAGTCCAAAAATTCTCTTCTGAAAATGCTAGCGGCAGAGGTCACCATTCGTGGACAACCAAAGCGTCCGGCCAAAAGAGGCACAAGTCCAATCCAGCAGAGGTAGGGAACACTCTCAAAGATCTGGGACAGTTTTCTCAGCACCTCCTGTAGCACAGGCCTTGAGGTGAGGGTAGTGTCACAAGGACTGCAAAATTTGCGAAGATGCTGAGGGAGTACCTTACCGATTGTACAAAAGTGCCCCTAGATTCCTCTGTGCCTTATAATTATTGGGTATACAGGACAAAAATAGTTTTTTTTTATCAGCTTGTGGAGCGCTAAATGAATCACAAGCAGAGCATCAACTAAAATCAGACCTTTATTGGCCCCTTGTGCTGACACAACATGTTTCAACAGTACTCTACTGTCTTCCTTAGGTGACCAGCTGAGGAAGACAGTAGAGTACTGTTGAAACATGTTGTGGCAGCACAAGGGGCCAATAAAGGTCTGATTTTAGTTGATGCTCTGCTTGTCATTCATTTAGCACTCCACAAGCCGATAAAAAAAACCTATTTTTTTCCTGTATTCTACCACTCCCTCTGGGAGTTTGGCAGGAGCTGCTCTAGTGGATCTCAGCACCTAATAAGCTGAAGGACCTCTGGACATCACGCTGAGGAACCGCAGGACCAACATAGGAGGACGCCACCACCCTGGCACCACGAACAGAGGACATAAATTCCATAGAAGGCTTTATCCGGGGTTGTGCGGGGGCGCACAACCCCCAAGGTGAGCGGCCTAACAGCCCTCCTTAATTCTTATTCCTGGAAGGTCCTTTCACAGGGAGCGTTCTCTTTTCTTTCTTATAATTATTGGGTATCCAAGCTGGACACGTGGCAGGATTTGGCTCTCTACGCCTTGGAAGTCGTGGCCTGCCCTGCCACTAGCGTTTTGTCAGAGCGTGTTTTTAGTGCTGCAGGTGGAATCATTACTGATAAATGCACCCGTCTGTCAACTGAAAATGCTGACAGGCTGACTCTGATCAAGATGAACAAGGGTTGGATTGGGCCTGACTTCACCACACCACCATCAAATGATAGAGGAATTTAAATTTTGTGCCGGTAAATTGCCATGCACCTCCGCACACCCACACATGGGTACACACTTCATGACTTTGGCTACTTGCTGTACTGCTCCTCCTTCTCCTCATCCGCCACCATCATATGATCAGTGTGACCGTGGTTCATGATGCCACGAAAACATAATTTATTTACATCATGTTTATGATGATGATGACCCTAACCACTCATAAGTTAGGCAGTAGTTTCATGTATACCCCCCAGGGGTAAATGTTTTAGTCTATGCTTACAGAATGGGCATTCCAAGTACAGGAGACCGGCTCCTTTGTAATGGTAACAATATTTAGAGGCTCTCCTCCATGTTTCTTTCCAGGGGCATTAGGGTGCCTCCCAATTTTTGGTTGCCCTGCCTAGGGCAATACTACAAAAGAAAAACTTCCTTAAAATGGTCACAATATTTAAAGAAGCCCTCATGCATGTCTCTATTCAGGGCATTGGTGTGCCTCCTAATTTTTGGCTGCCCTGCCTAGGGCAATACTACAAAAGACCCACTTCCTTAAAATGGGCACATTATTTAAAGAGGCCCTCATGCACATCTCTTTCCAGGGGCATTGGGGTGCCTCCCAATTTTTGGGTACCCTGCCAAAGGGCAATACTACAAAAGACCTGCTTCCTTAAAATGGGCACATTATTTAAAGAGGCCTTCATGTATGTCTCTTCCCAGGGTCATCGGAGTGCCACACAATTTAAAAAAAAAAAAATCTTTCATGTAATCCAAAAAACTAACATATACCATCTCAGTCTCACAAGTGGGTACGAGCCCTTAATATTTTATCCAGGAGAATCCATTTTGATTTTATTTTGCAATGTTTTCTTGACAGTCGTAAAAGTGTCGTAATACTCTGACAACATTGTTCACAGCAGTGACCTTGGAGTCTGAAATGCTTACAGGGGTCTTCCCCATGCTGTTCCCATGTCATTTGAGCACTGTTCTGATACTTTTGTGACATTTTTAGGGTTTATCCATGCTGCCGGAGGTCATGCCAGAAAAATACTCGGGTCTCCCATAGGATAACATTGGGCTCGGTGCTCGGGCCGAGTACACGAGTATCTTGGGATGCTCGGCCCGAGCATCGAGCACCCGAGCATTTTAGTACTTGCTCATCTCTAGTTGGAAATAAAAGAAAAAGATGTGGTGTAGGAAAATCATCAATGACTTGCACCAATTTTGTAACATTAAAAAGATAAAAGTTTGTTGCTCATAAATTTGCTACTTTTTACTCCTCATATCACTTGAAATGGCAAAATAGATTAGTTGGGTTAAGTGGAGGTCTTTGAGTCACCACAGGCCCAACATATTTAGTAATTATTGTAGCATATTATAGAACGGCATATTTGTATAGCAGGTGTAGATTTCAACTGTCATATTAGGGAAATCCAAATAAGCATCAAATGTAATTTTAATAATTTTAAATAAATTCTGTTCACTTTACTCTGTGTCGTATATAAAAATTGGTATTTGAAGGGCTAGTTTTAGTAAATCTACCTGTTCATTGTTTCAGGTAATAATATTTTTGTTCCAATCATTTTTATTGAGGTTATGCAAAGCAAACACAATGACATAAACATAGACAAGAATACATAAACAAGAAAACAACACAGCCAATGGAAGTAGAGGGAAAGGGGGGGGTTTGGATGAGACAAGGGCGACCAAGGACCTAAACGCAGACACCACATACATTGTGAACAATGGCAGAAATAATGACGTGAATAACTCCATGAACGGCCAGCGTCAAAAGTCTAAGTCTCGCACAATCGGAACTGCAGACGGGTGGGCCGCCCATCGTGCCCAGTCGTCTATCACCCTGTTTCTGGTGGCATTATCTAAAGCTACGGTAGGTGGTATTCAGTGTGGAAAATCACATTCAGACGATCCGTGACCTCTGCAGTAGAAGGGGGAGCGTCCGTCCTCCATTTAGCTGCGATGCACAACCTTGCAGCAGTTAAAACATTAGAAATCAGCGTTCTGGAATCCCTGGGAAAGAAATGGATCCCTACATGTAAGATTGCCAGCTGCAGCGACAACTGGACACGCATGCCCGTTACCGATCTCATCAAGCCAGAGATAACTGCCCAAAAGGGGGCCAGTCTGGGGCAGGGCCACCACATGTGGGCCAGTGTACCTCTTTCTCCACAGCCCCTCCAGCATAGAGGGGATCGATCCTGGGAGAAGCACGCAAGGGTCATCGGAGGGTAATACCACCTCATATGAATTTTCTTCAGGATTCCCAGGTGATTAACACACCTGGAAGCTGCCTGTAAGACCCTCAGTCCCCTATACCAATCTTCCTCCGGGGCCGTGAACCCCAGGTCTTCCTCCCATCTCCTCATGTAGCTTGGTTTATTGGGGAACAAGGCCGCAGTCATATGTCTATACACTCCCGACAGAGCTTTTCATTTAGTGGGGGAAAAAAGGAACTTTTGAAAATGGGAGACCTCAGGGGGAGGGTGGACCCCCCACATTCCCCCAAGAGACCTAAAGAAATGTGAGATCTGCGCATATTGGTCGGATGTCTTCTCTACACCCGGAAATCTTGCACAAAGGCGCAAAAAGGGGCTGAGACAACCTGTCTCAAGGAGGTCCGCACAATTGCAGATCCCCACCCGCGTCCAAGGACCAATGTTCAGGAAGGGGATATGAAAAGGCAAAGCCCTAATGTCTATATCCCTAGGGGATTATGAGATCTGCTTCCCCACCTCTTCCCTCCAGGTTCGGAAGAGTGGGACCATCGTGGGTAGCTGCAGGGACACTCTCGTAGGGGCCAAGCACTCCGCCTCCAAAAGATGGCACAGAGAACCAGTCCCAAGGAGAGCGGACTTGAGACCCACCCAGCCCTCAGTGCCCCTCGCCATCCATTAAAGCTTGGCCTCTTGAAGCATTGTAGCTCTGTAGTACGCCGACAAATTAGGAACTCCCATTCCCCCTTGACTGTAAGGCAGATACATGATATTCCCCGATACTCTGGCTCTTCGGCCTGCCCAGATGTGTGCATACACGGCTCGTCGTAAGTGCGTTAGTAGGTTGGAGGGAATAGACAGAGGCAGATTGCGAAAGAGATATAGAACTTTCAGGAGGAGGATCATTTTAAAAGCGTGAATGCGCGCCACCCACGACAGGGCTGGCAGGGGGTGAGTATTTGTTTCTCTGCGCAGGGAGGCCAGGAGAGCATCCACATTAACTGACACTATCCGGTGAGTGTTTGTTAGGGTGATCCCATGGTACGGAACACCCTCCTCCCTCCAAACGAAGGGAAACTTCTGAAGCAGTCTGGCAGCAAGCGGGCCTGGGACACCGATGGGAAAAATCAACGATTTAGTTGTGTTCAATTTATAATATGATAATTTGGCCAGGGCATCCATCACCGCCGACAGGGAGGTCTCTAAATCAGTGCAAGCTATAATAATATCATCTGCGTAGAGCCCAATTTTATGGGATATCTCACCAACGGAAAACCCAGTTATAGCTGGGTTTGATGTAATAGATTCCACCAGCGGTTCAATTATCAAGGAAAAGATAATAGGAGACAGGGGACAACCCTGGCGGGTCAGAGAAAAGGCCGAGGAGAGAAATCTGGAGGAGAGCACTCTGGCGTTCGGGTTGGAGTACGAGGCCATAATGGCTGAGAGAACAGGGCCCCGAAACCCAAATTTCTCTAGGACAGAGGCCAGGTATCCCCAGTGCACCCTATCAAATGCCTTTTCAGCGTCAAGTGACAGGAGGGCACTGGGGACCCCAGCCCTTTCAGCCACACTAATCAAATTAATAAAGCGCCTCGTGCCGTCCTTCATCTGCCTCCCGCTCACAAAGCCCACCTGATCCACATGCAGCAGCGACGAGGTGACTCTCTGGAGTCGGCATGCCAGGAGTTTCGAGAACACCTTCACGTCGGAGTTGAGCAATGAAATCGGACGGTAGCTACCAGGGTCGTCCAGGGGTTCCCCCTGCTTTGGAATAGTGACAATAGTCGCCGCAAGGGCACAGGCGGAGATAGTACCCGCTCCCTGCCAGAGTTTGCACGCCCTCGTGAGAAAGGGAGCCAACAAGCGGGCAAATGTACGGTAATAATCGTTGGGGAGACGGTCCGGGCCCGAGGCGGAGTGGCGTTTAGTGGAAGAGATAACCCGTAAGATTTCAGCGTCCGTTATTGGGGAGTTCAGGTCGTCCAGTTGCTCCGGCGACAAGAGGGGAAGCCGCAAGTGGCCCAGGAACCTCTGGAAGTCCTCCGGGGTCGGGGCTGGTGCCGCAGGGTCATCTTTAATGTTATAGAGCTGAGAGTAGTATTGTACGAAAGCATCTGCGATCTCGATGGGGTTGGAGCGAAGCACACCGGAGCGGTCATTCAAGGCTGAGATAGAGGATATAAGCTCCCTTTTCTTAATGCGCTTGGCCAGAAGGACCCCGGCCCGATCTCCTGCGGAGTAGAAGGACAGCTTGGACCTGCGAAGGCATTTCTCATGCTGCGACAGCAGAAATGCCCGCAACTGTGTCCTAACAGCAAACAGCTGCTGACTCACTCCGGGAGAGGGGGTCGTTTTGTGGATCTCCTCCAGGTCCTGGAGGCGGGCCAAGAGTTCCTCTCTGCATCTTTCTCTTTCCCTTTTGAGATGGGAGGCCTGTTGGATAAACAGTCCTCTGACATACGCCTTATGGGCCAGCCACATCGTCTCGTCAGAGACCTCCCCGTTATCATTATGGAGAAAATAATCAGAGAGCGCACGTTCTATGTCTGTAATTATCTGCTGACGTGATAGGAGGTCTGGGTTGAGCCTCCAGGAGTAGGGTGCCTAAGGTCTGCCCGCCAGGGAGAGGGACAGGGAAGTAGGAGCGTGGTCGGACCACGTAATGAGTCCCACGTCCGCTTTGGTAAAGACAGGCAGGGTCCCACTATCCACCAAGAAAAAATTGATGTGCAAGTAGGACCTATGCCTGTTAGAGTAGAACGTATAGTCCCGCTCCCCGGCGTGCAGGTACCTCCAGATGTCATGCAGGTGTAGAGACCTGCATAGGCGACCCAATTCCCCCCTGGCAACAGCCCGACCCGCCGAGGAATCTGAGTGGTGGGACATTACAGCATTAAAATCCCCAGCCATTACCAGCATACCCCTAGAATGTTTCTCTACCAGTTTCATAAGAGAGCGTAAAAACTTAATCTGAAAAGCATTTGGCGCGTATAGGGTCGCTAGAGAAAACAGCATGTCATACATTTTACATACGAGGATTAGAAACCTTCCAGCAGGATCTGCCACAGATTCTAGAAGCTGAAAAGGAATTGATGATCTAATAAAGATCCCCACCCCCGCCTTCTTCCCATCGCTGTTAACAAAGTAGGATTTGCCGTAGAGGCGGTGGTGGACTCTAAAGTTATCTTCCTGTAGCAGGTGAGTTTCTTGAACACATATAACGTCCGCTCCGCTCCTGCGGGCTTCAGACCAGAAGAGAGAACGTTTCACAGGAGAGTTCAGACCGTTCTTGTTCATTGAAAATAGTTTAAGGTTCATGGTGGATAGTAGGGGAGCCTAGATAGTCTCGAATCTCACCAGGGAAAAGTCCAGGACAGGAAGAGGGAGACCAAAGGGGTCGAGACAGGGGGTAATAACAATAAAACATTAATGTAAACTGTGGGGGCAACCAACAGGATAACAGTACTCACAAAACCCAACAGGGCGGGGTGCGAACATCCCAGTCACGTATACGACTCAAGTGTCACATCATGTGTCAGCGAACAGTATCCCACTCCGGATCCATCCTCTGCTCAGCCGGGGAAGCAGGATTCCTCTTGGCCTGGGGATCAGTGGGACCGGCAAGACCCCAGGCTTTCAGAGCTTTATCCAGCAGCAGATACCTGGAAAGGTAATTGCAATAAGTGATTCATATGGTGAAAGTAAAAGATAAAAATATTCAATTTTAAGAAAGTTTAAATCTTAGTTTAATAATATTTCCTAAATATTGTCATCAAGGTCAGTTGTATTTTGCCTTCCTGAGATGTGATACACAACTTAAAGTAACACAGCCTGCAGACATTTGCTACACTGTAGATTTGGGTAAGTCTATGTCTTCAATAAGATGAAGTTCCAGCAAAGGTAATACGTTTTTGACTATTGCGAGAGACAATTACCTTTCACAAATGGTTCAGGACCCTACAAGAAGGGGGGCACTGCTGGACCTAATATTAACCAACAGGCCGGACCGCATATCAAATATATGGGTTGGAGGTCACTTGGGAAATAATGATCACAAAATAATAAGTTTTCAAGTATCCTTTAAAGGAAAACTGTCAGATCAAAAATCCACATGTAACTGATATCATTTTCTAATTCCTCCCTCTGAACTCTCTCTCTATTGATGTATTCCTTTTATGTGTATTCCCCTCCTATCTTCTGTAAACTGCAAATAAAGAGACTCATTCCATCTGTCACTCACAGTGAATGATCCTATCAGTTCTCTGCTGTCCACTCTCCATACATGAATATGCAATCACAGCACAGGAGATTAGTGGGGGGACTGTATTCTCCTCTCTGCGTGCAGCATTACAAGAGCTGATCTACAACACAAACTCTCACAGCAGGGATAACTGCTTACAGAAACAAATGAAGTCTAGATAAGGCAGACCTGCAGTAGGTTTCTTCCTCCATGGTGATATTAACTGAACAGAGCTGTAAGTGAAACGTGACACTGCACTGTTAGCAAAGGGAGGAGAAAGGAGGGAGGGGAGAGCTGCAGAAAGGGAGGAGAGAGCTGCAGAGAAGGTGTGCATAATTACATGATAGTTTACACAGCACAGAACACAGGACTAAACGTCTCTGCTTATAATGGGACAGGACTAATGCTGCAGCTCCCTGCAGGGTCTGACAATGGTGATAACATGAAAACTACAAATAATGATTTTACATGTTTTAAGAGGTCTGCCCAGACCCTATTCAAGGGTCATATTAGTATCATACTGAAAAATGACCTGACAGTGTCCCTTTAATAAGATGTGTAGTAAAGGGGCTACAAGGAGACTAAACTTCAGGAAGGAAAATTTCCAACAGTTGAGAGATGATCTTAGTGCAATAAACTGGAGCAATGTCCTGAGACATAAAACTACACAAAGCAAATGGGAGATGTTTATGAGCATCCTGAATAGGACCTGTGCACAATATATACCCTATGGGATTAAACATGCTAGAAATAGGAGGAAACCATTAGGGCTAAATAAGGATGTAAGGGGCGCAATAAGTGACAAACAGAAAGCATTTAGGGAATTAAAGCAAGTAGGTAGTGATGAGGCATTACATAAATACAGAAAATTAAATAACATCTGTAAAAATCAAATTAAGGCAGCAAAGATTGAGACAGAGAGACTCATTGCAAAGAGAAAGTAAAAAAAATCTCAAAATATTCTTTAACTATGTAAATAGTAAGAAATTAAAAAATGATTGTGTTGGCCTCCTAAAAAATAGTTCTTAGTAATAGGTAATTAAGTACCGTCATAGATAAACCATAATTTTTAATCTTTAAAGATTCCATAATAACAGGGTCTGTACCACAGGACTGGTGTATAGCAAATGTGGTGCCAATATTCAAAAAGGGGACAAAAACTGAACTTGGAAATTATAGGCCAGTAAGCTTAACCTCTACTGTGGGAAAAATCCTAGAGAGTTTTCTAAGAGATGCTATACTGGAGTATCAATATGGGTTTACGAGGGACCGTTCCTATCAAAGGAGGATTTATGTAAACTAGAAGCTTGGGCTGATAAATGGCAAATGAGCTTTAATGGGGATAAATGTAAGGTCATGCACTTGGGCAGAGGAAATAAAATGTATAATTATGTGTGTAATTGTAAAACACTGGGCAAAACTAGCACTGAATAAGACCTGGGTGTATGGGTAGATTATAAACTTACATTTAGTGCCCAGTGTCAGGCAGCTGCTGCAAAGGCAAATAAAATAATGGGATGCATTAAAGAGGCATAGATGATCATGAGGAAAACATAATTTTACCTCTATACAAGTCAACTTAGAATACTGTGTACAATTCTGGTTTTCGGTGTATAAGAAAGACTTAGCTGAACTAGAGAACAGAGAAGAGCGACCAAGGTTATTAGAGGACTGAGGGGTATGCAGTACTAAGACAGGTAATTAAACTTGGAGTCATTTAGTTTGCAAAAACAAAGGCTTAGGGGTGATCTTATAATAATGTATAAATATATGAGGGGACAGTACAGAGACTTTTTTAATGATCTTATTACTCTTAGGCCTGAGACTGGGACAAGGGGGTATCCTCTACGTCTGGAGGAAAGAAGGTTTAATCATAATCACAGGCATGGATTCTTTACTGTAAGAGCAGTGAGACTACGGAACTCTCTGCCACATGATGTTGTAATGAGTTGGTCACTACTAAAATTTAAGAATGGCCTGGATGCCTTTCTTAAAAAATATAATATTACCGGTTATATATAGATTCTTTGATAGGACGTTGATCCAGGGAACTACTCCGATTGCCGTAAGTGCAGTCAGGAAGGAATTTCTTTTTTTCCCCAATATGGAGCTTAGTGTTGCCACATGAGTTTTTTTTTGCGTTCCTCTGGATCAACATGTTAGGCTATGGGTTGAACTAGATGGACTTAAGGTCTTCCATCAACCTTAAATACTATGTTACTGTTATGTAACAGAACACTTACATATACAGCAATGGAGTTGTTGCACTAAACATATTCCAGCACCCTATTCAACAACTACTTATCCTGTTAGTCCCATTGCGGTTCTGAATTCCTCAAGCTTGGCTCTTGGCAATGGTTTTGTCAAACCATCAGCTAACATCTCGTCAGACTCGCAATAAACAAACTCTAGTACACCACGTTCCATTAAGTCATGTAAGTGGTGATGTTTAACATCAATGTGCTTAGTCCTTGCACTAATCTTCTCACTGGTGGAAAGTTTAATACATCCTTGGTTATCCTCATATACAGAATTGCCCCCACTGCTTGTCTGTAACTCTCATTGTTGGAGTTTTGACGAACCTTTGGCTTCAGAGAGCTCTTTTTCCTTGTGGTAGCTCCGTAAGCTCCCATGTCTGGAGTTGGTGAAGGGACTACATCTCTTCATTAGCTGCATTTATGCACTTCTGCTTCTTGTGGACAGGTAGTTTTTGCATTTCTTGCCATGACTGTGGCTCTGGTTCAGGAAGTGTTCTGACCTTATAAGAAAGGTGTCTAGCTGGGATACCTTTGTTTAGTCTTTCTGATCTCTTGACCGGAGGTTGACTTGGGTCATCTGTTTCTTCTTTGCTGGCTTCAGAGTTAATCCTGACTTCAGTGTTTTCTTTTTCAGTGTCTGGGTTTGGTGATTAAGATTCTTATTTCTTGGCTTGAATGACTGGTGTAACTTTATGGAATTTGAGTGATACAGAGTTCTCATCAATCACTACATCTCTGTTGATTGTTACTGTGTTGGTCTTTGTGTGCAGGATTCTGAATCCCTTTTGAGTTTCGCCATAGCCCACCAGGACTCCTTGCTTTGCATGTGATTCCCACTTGGAACTTTTTCTTTGGGAACGTACTCAAATGTTTTGCTTCCAAATATCCAAAGGTGCTTTATGTTAGGCTTCTCGCAGTTTGCAGTTGCTCATATGGAGTTTTATTTGTGGCTTTACCTGGCAGTCTGTTTTGAAGATAGCAAGCTGTCATGATGGCTTCTCCCGAATACATTGTAGGTAGATTCGCATCAAACAACATACTTCTTCCACTTTCACAGAGAGTGTGTTCCTTTCTCTCTGCAATGACATTCTGTTCTGGGTTGTATGTAATAGTAGTCTGGAACACAATTCTATTATTTTTAAAAATGCTTTGCACCTTACCACTTGTATATTCAGTCCCATTATCTGCACGCAGGGCTTTTGGCATTCTTCCAAATTTGTTAAACACTACGGCAAGATATTCTTCTAGTTTCTGTGGATCTTCATCCTTACTGTGAAGCAGGTAGGTGACTGTATATCTGCAGTAGTCATCAATAAATGTGAGAAAATATCTCTGCTTGCTTGGAGTTTGCACACTCATTGGACCGCAAACATCTGTGTGTATCAAATCCAATGACTTTTTAGATCTACTTGTGCTTACTTTAGGAAATGATTTTCTGGACATTTTCCCTTTAAGACAGCTAGTGCACTTCCTCATTTGACTACATTGCTTGATTTCCACACCATTTGGAAGTTGACCTAGCTTCCTTACTGCTTCTGGGTAATTGAGCCCATGACGTCTGTGCCATACATGGATACAGTTCTTATGCAGAGCTTGTCTAGCACTGTACACTCTTTCTTTGAATTTTAGCTGATAAAGTTCACTTTGGATTTTTCCTTCTGCTAGAGTGTGACCCCTCTTTGATATAATGCAGCTGTTGTCTTTAAAAATAACTACATTCTCTTTTTGCCTAAGCATTATTACTGACAGAAGATTGCTTTCAAGACTGGGAACATAGCGAACACCCTTTACTGAAATTTTTCTGTTTTGTGCTGAGGAAAATGAAAAGTAGAGGTAGGCGTCACCTACTCCTTCTGAAGTCATATATTGACTATTAGCTAAGATGACTTTTTCTGACTTCCTTTCATCAAAGTCAGGGAAGAAATCCTTGTTATTCGTCATATGGCTGCTAGCACCAGAGTCTATACACCATATATGTTTTGCAGATGAGCCTGTACTGGTATTAAATGCAGCTTCAACAAATGCAGACATTTCTTTTACAGCTGTTTTCACCTTTTGATTACTGTTCTGCTTTTTAAGCTGACTCATTCTTGCTTTCCAATTTCTGCAGTCAGCTTTAAGTTGGCCAGGCTTTTTACAGACAAAACATTCTCAAGTTTCCCTTAGATTGCTCTTATTTTTAGTAAAGTCTTGTATCTTTAATGCTGCTTTTGCTCAGAATTCATTACTGCTGCTTACATTATGCATTTTTCACTTGAATTCATCTACAAGCTTGCCTTTGACATATTTTAGTGTGAGCTCATCATCTGGCTGTGCATCTAGTGCAGTGACAAGTGTGTGATAACTTTCTGGAAGACCACTTAATAGTAGTGCAGCAACATGAAAGGCATGAGAGACTTTGAGGAATCGGGAATATACATATCTTACGTGTCCCTGTGCAGCATCAGTGGGCTGCTTCTCCTCTCATGCACAGACACAGGAAACTGGGTACAGTCACATGATCTTTCCTGTGTGTGAGCCTCTGGGAGTGTTTTTTTTTTTTAACAAACTTTATATACAATACACAAACCTAGCAATACAACACTTACATATACAGGAGTGGAGTTGTTGAGCTAAACATATTCCATCACCCATACACTCTTATATGACTTTCAATGGAGTTTTGCACCTCTCTGTCTTCATGTGGTCAATACTTTTTGCCTGTGTCCTCTCTCATTCTTACACATCACTAAATTTATGGACATCTATGTTTTATTTGCCTGTGTGGCTTGGATAAGTGTTTCAGATATCTGGTGAGAAGTTCATGTTAATACCACTTTTAGAAATACATGTCTAAAAAAGAAATAAACTACTTAGAAAATTGGTGTTATCTGTTTTGTGTAATACCTATTTCATCCACTGTAGGTTTTAAAGAAATTTTTACCTTTAATCAGTGAAGTGATCATTTCAACAACTCATGTTGTCTGTAGACTATGCTAAAAATCTTCAGATTTTCGGATGCAAAAGCTTAGGAAAACAATAATAATTGGGTGAGGGACAAATACATTTCATATATATATATATATATATATATATATATATATATATATATAGTACAGACCAAAAGTTTGGACACACCTCATTGAAAGAGTTTTCTTTATTTGCATGACTATGAAAATTGTAGATTCACACTGAAGGAATCAATACTGTGACTTAACACGTGGAATTATTTACTTAACGAAAAAGTGTGAAACAACTGAAATATGTCTTATATTCTAGGTTCTTCAAAGTAGCCATCTTTTTCTTTGATTACTGCTTTGCACACTCTTGGCATTCTCTTGATTAGCTTCAAGAGGTAGTCACCGGAAATGGTCTTCCAACAGTCTTGAAGGAGTACCCAGAGATGCTTAGCACTTGTTGGCCCTTTTGCCTTCATTCTGCGGTCCAGCTCACCCCCAAACCATCTCGATTGGGTTCAGGTCTGGTGATTGTGGAGGCCAGGTCATCTGGCGTAGCACCCCATTACTCTCCTTCTTGGTCAAATAGCCCTTACACAGCCTTGAGGTGTGTTTGGGGTCATTGTCCTGTTGAAAAACAAATGATCGTCCAACTAAACGCAATCCGGTTGGATAGAATAGCATGCCGCTGCAAGATGCTGTGGTAGCCATGCTGGTTCAGTATCCTACGCCGCAGAGGTGACTCTTGCTCATCCTTTCCTGGGGCGGTTCTCATGTGAGCTAGTTTCTTTGTAGCGCTTAATGGTTTTTGCAACTGCACTTGGGGACACTTTCAAAGTTTTCCCAATTTTTCGGACTGACTGACCTTCATTTCTTAAAGTAATGATGGCCACTCGTTTTTCTTTACTTAGCTGCTTTTTTCTTGCCATAATACAAATTCTAACAGTCTATTCAGTAGGACTATCAGCTGTGTATCCACCAGACTTCTGCACAACACAACTGATGGTCCCAACCCCATTTATAAGGCAAGAAATTACGCTTATTAAACCTGACAGGGCACACCTGTGAAGTGAAAACCATTTCTGGTGACTACCTCTTGAAACTCATCAAGAGAATTCCAAGAGTGTGGAAAGCAGTAATCAAAGCAAAAGGTGGATACTTTGAAGAACCTAGAATATAAGACATATTTTCAGTTGATTCACACTTTTTTGTTAAGTATATTATTCCACATGTGTTAATACATAGTTTTGATGTCTTCAGTAGTGATGGGCGAATCCTAAATTACTCGGAATCGCTTGACTCTAGCGAGTCCGAGCACAGGACTCGCTACTCGTTGCGAGTCTAGCGAGTCCAATGTTAATGAATGGGGAAGCGAGTAATAGCGAGTAGTGTGAGATTTACAAATCGCAGATGTGTCTCGGAAGCTTCAGCCTGAAGCAATCCTAGTTTTGTCATTTATTTGCATTGCTCGTTTACTTTGTAAGTAATCGCTGACTCGCACAGATAAGATCCTGTCTCCTCTGTACAGGCTGCCAGCTCCAGGGTCCTAGAGCCCGCCTGCTGCCTGATGTAGCAGTGCTGAGATTGTTCTCAGTCTGCTCATTCCCTGTGTACAGACATGAATGTCTGTGCACAGAGATGATGTAGCAGAGCTGAGATTGTTCTCAGTCTGCTCATTCCCTGTGTA
The DNA here is from genome assembly GCA_033576535.1 of Allobates femoralis. Lineage (NCBI taxonomy): Eukaryota > Metazoa > Chordata > Amphibia > Anura > Aromobatidae > Allobates > Allobates femoralis. Next base: position 438,324,085 of record JARQOC010000002.1, on the reverse strand, counting down.
CAGACATAAATGTCTGTGCACAGAGATGATGTAGCAGAGCTGAGATTGTTCTCAGTCTGCTTATTCCCTGTGCATAGACATCTATATTTATGCACAGGGGATGTAGCAGAGAGGACATCGCGTTTTGGACTGCGTCGGACGGAAGAGGATTTTTTTAATTAAAGATGGAGTCCCTAATGGCTTTTTTTTTTATTTCTAATAAAAAATTTTCCTTGTGTTGTGTTTTTTTTAAAACAATTTAATAGAAATTCATGGCGGTCATGTCTAATATTGGCGTGACCGCCATAAATTTCGGGCTTAGGGTCAGCTGATAATACAAAGCTGGCCCTAACCTCTATTACCCAGCGTGCCACCGCTACCAGGGCCGCTGGAAGAGCGGGGTTCAGCGCCAGAGGATGGCGCTTCAATGAACGCGCCATCTTCTGGGGCGGCTGCGGGCTGCAATTTGCAGCGGGGGGTGCCCAGAAAGCTTGGGCATCCCTGCGCTGCGGATTCCAGCCCCCAGCTGCTTAGCTGTACCTGGCTAGACATAGAAATTGCGCGGAGCCCCACGCATTTTTTTTTATTATTTCATGAATTTCAGAGTCAGAGTCTCAGAGTCAGAATCTCAGAATTTCATGAAATAATAAAAAAAAAATGCGTGGGGCTCCGCGCAATTTCTATGTCTAGCCAGGTACACCTAAGCAGCTGGGGGCTGGAATCCGCAGCGCAGGGATGCCCAAGCTTTCTGGGAACCCCCCGCTGCAAATTGCAGCCCGCAGCCGCCCCAGAAGATGGCGCGTTCATTGAAGCGCCATCCTCTGGCGCTGAACCCCGCTCTTCCAGCGGCCCTGGTAGCGGTGGCACGCTGGGTAATAAAGAGGTTAGGGCCAGCTTTGTATTATCAGCTGGCCCAAAGCCCGAAATTTATGGCGGTCACGCCAATATTAGACATGACCGCCATGAATTTCTATTAAATTGTTTTAAAAAAAACACAACACAAGGAAAATTTTTTATTAGAAATAAAAAAAAAAGCCATTAGGGACTCCATCTTTAATTAAAAAAATCCTCTTCCGTCCGACGCAGTCCAAAACGCGATGTCCTCTCTGCTACATCCCCTGTGCATAAATATAGATGTCTATGCACAGGGAATAAGCAGACTGAGAACAATCTCAGCTCTGCTACATCATCTCTGTGCACAGACATTCATGTCTGTACACAGGGAATGAGCAGACTGAGAACAATCTCAGCTCTGCTACATCATCTCTGTGCACAGACATTCATGTCTGTACACAGGGAATGAGCAGACTGAGAACAATCTCAGCACTGCTACATAATGTCTGTGAGCAGGCGGGGTCTAGGACCCTGGAGCTGCACAGAGAAGACAGCTGGACTCGGCTCGCAAAGAAACAGCAGTTATCTGCGAGTTTCCCTGCTATCACTGGCACAGTAGCCGAGTCTAATGCAAACAATGGCAATCCTAGTTTTGTCAGCGTTTCTGACAAAACTAGGATTGATATTGATTTGCATTGGACTCGGCGAGTAATCACTGGGAAACTCGCAGAGTACCGAGTCCTGCGAGTCCCTTACTACTCGCCGAGTAACGAGTCCTAGCGAGTAGATTCGCCCATCCCTAGTCTTCAGTGTGAATCTACTATTTTCATAGTCATGAAAATACAGAAAACTCTTTGAATGAGAAGGTGTGTCCAAACTTTTGGTCTGTAATTTATAAATATATATATTTATAGATATAGATATATCAAGAAAATAGGGCAGCACTACCAAAATTATATACCGTATATACGCGTGTATAAGCCGATTTTTGCAGCCCAATAATTGGGCTGAAAAGTCCCCCCCTCGGCATATACACGGGTCAATACGGTAGGGGCTGAAAATAAGATGGGGGGGGGGGCGCTGCGCAATATAGGTCCAGCCTGGTGGGGGTGGGGCGCTGCGCAATATATACTACCTTGTCCGGTGGTGTCCCCGCTCCTCTCCTGGTCTGCGGTGCAGTGTCCCGGTCCAGTTGCATGCTGATTGGTGTGGTGCCCATCGACTTCCTGCTTCCTCCTGTAATCTCTGCCCAGGTCAGGCCCTGCACCAATGAGAGCGCAGGACCCGTGACGTCAATCACCGCCCAGACGCGGCCAGATGACGTTGGGGCCTCTGATTGAACCAGTCTGTCTCAGAGTCCTCCAAGTGATCATGAGCAAACTGTAGACGAGCCTTGACACGACGCTTTGAAAGTAAAGGAACCTTACGGGCTCGTCTGGAACGGAGACCATTGCGGTGGAGTACGTTACTTATGGTATTGACTGAAACCAATGTCCCCACTGCCATGAGATCTTCCCGGAGCTCCTTCCTTGTTGTCCTTGGGTTAGCCTTGACTCTTTGGGCAAGCCTGGCCTCGGCACGGGAGGAAACTTTCAAAGGCTGTCCAGGCCGTGGAAGGCTAACAGTAGCACCATAAGCCTTCCACTTCCGGATGATGCTCCCAACAGTGGAGACAGGTAGGCCCAACTCCTTGGAAAGGGTTTTGTACCCCTTGCCAGCCTTGTGACCCTCCACGATCTTGTCTCTGATGGCCTTGGAATGCTCCTTTGTCTTTCCCATGTTGACCATGTATGAGTGCTGTTCACAAGTTTGGGGAGGGTCTTAAATAGTCAGAAAAGGCTGGCAAAAGAGATAATTAATCCACACATGTGAAGATCATTGTTATTTGTGCCTGAACTACTTATTAATACTTTAGGGGGACCAAACAGAATGCTGGTGGTTTGAGGGGTTGAATAATAAATGACCCTCTGAATTAACTTTTAACGCTTTATAAAAAAAAAAAAAATTTTTGTGGCACTGCATTTCCCACTTCCAGGCTGATCTACAGTCCAAATGTCACAATGCTAAGTCAATTCCGCATGTGTCAACCAGCTAAATATGCAGGGGGTTGAATACTACTTGTAGGCACTGTATATATATTGTGAGGCACCGCCGGCATGATCCACATGGCCGGGGTACATCACATGTAGGATCAGAGGATGATCCTGTGCACACTGGCCGGTTTTCCTGTGATGATAATACTGTGTAAACCAACCTGAACACAATGAGGTTTCAAGAGCCTAATGAGCGGCAGTGAGAGTGAGATGAAATCGAGGAGTCCATGAGGAATAGGATGTAATGAGTGAGTGCTGACAACCCGGAACACAGGGAGTTAACCTGAGCTGTGTGACAGGCTGATTACAAGCAGCTGAGGGGGTGTGTCCATGTGGGAGTGGCTGGCACGATAAGAGCCGGCCACCTGAGTGATTGAGAGATAGATTCTGGAGGCTGATAGATTCATTCTGGAGGCTGAGATTGATCCTGGAAGCTGAGATTGAGTCAGATGGAAGCTGAGACCAGCCTGAGTGCAGAGCAGTCCAAGGCTCTGTGTGCATGACATGATGGGAGCATGCTAGCTCCATGCCGGTGCCGATGTCCGTGGTCGTGTCCGCACCTAGAGGGGGAAGCCGTGGTTGACCCGTGGACGCTAGACCGGGCGTGGGGTGAAACACGCCCGGGAAAGGAGCCTGTGGGGATGCCTGGTGGAACCTGTGACCCAGGTAGCGAGACCCGGATCCGTGCCCGGTAAGAAAGCAGTTCCCGAGCGATAGTGTGAACTGTGCACCTGGTGTGCGTAAATCATGTTAGGCGAGTATAGACCACCCTTGGGACCGACTCAGTGGAGTCCGTTAAAGGTCCTGATGAACCGGAATGTATGTAGCCCGTGGAGGCAATTGTATGTAGTGTGCCAGGCGGGCATAGACCGCCTTTGGGTCCGAGTCAGAGTACTCAGTTAAGGGACCCGATGAACTATGTGTATGAGGGCGTAAGTGATGGCCCTGAATGAGAGATGATGACCTATGTAAGACCCATGTATAATAATGTGGAGAGACAGTGACCCAGCTGGTATGGATGATGTTGGAGGCGTTCCGTCCTTGGGACGAGAGGGAGGCTTGCCCTGCTGCTTGCAGAGGGTACCCGTCCCTCAACCACGACCTCTAATGGGGTGAGTGTGCCTGTGGTGCCAGAGACAGGGGTAAGAGGGCTCCAGTAGGTAACGGATGTAGAGGTTCCCGTGACCTATGGTTTGCCAATCCCTGTAATGGGCCATGGAGGGGCCACAGTCCATGGATGTGGGCTGTGAGCAGGTGTGTGATCCATGGACGTTTGAATGATGGATCACATACGGTATGTAAGGACCCGGTCAGGCAGGATTCCTGACTAGGGGTGAATGTATATCATCATGCTGGGGGACTAAAGCCAGGCGGCAGGTACCGCCATTGGGACCCACATGGCCCGTTGAGGCGTATGTAACGAAGGTCAGAAGCAGGGGTTAGAAGGGCTCCCGTACTGGGTAAAGCGTGGTTAGGCCGGAGGCCGCAGCCACGGGTTACTAGGGTTTGCCAATCCCTGTTATGAACCCGGAAGGGTCATCATCGTACTGTAACTTATGTATAGTGTAAGTAGGCCGGAGGCCGTAGCCACCATGGGAGCTGTTAGTAGAGCTCCAATGGGGACAGAGATGGTTACAGGTCCCGGGTTACTATAAAACGTTATGTGCAATATAAGTGTTATGTGATGTTAAATGTAAATGTATGGTGTATTTATGTAAAGTGTAGTTAATCAATGTGATATGTGTCAAACATGCTACCCGGGTTATGTGATTAATATGTGAAAATAAACGGGTAGACATTGGTTAACCTTATAAACACGTGTTCTTGTCGTTTTGCAAGCGGGTTCCCCGGTTGCTACCTCACAATATATATATATATATATATATATATATATATATAAAGGGAACACTTATACAACAGAATATAACTCCAAGTAAGTCAAACTTCTGTGAAATCTAACTGTCCACTTAGGATGCAACTCTGATTGACAATCAATTTCACATGCTGTTGTGCAAATGGAATAGACAACAGATGGAAATTATTGGCAATTATCAAGGCACACTCAATAAAGGAGTGGTTCTACAGGTAGGGACCATAGACCACATCTCAGTACCAATGCTTTCTCGCTGATGTTTTAGTCACTTTTGAATGTTGGTTGTGCTTTAACACTTGTGGTAGCATGAGATGGACTCTACAACACACAAATGGCTCAGTTAGTGCAGCTTATTGAGGATAGCGCATCAATGCGAGCTGTGGCAAGAAGTTTCCTGTGTCTGTCAGCGTGGTGTCCAGAGGCTGGAGGTGCTACCAGGAGTCAGGCCAGTACACCAGGAGACGTGGAGGGGCCGGAGGAGGGCAACAACCGAGCAGCAGGACCACTACCTCCACCTTTGGGCATGGATGGGAACAAGAGCAGCACTGCCAGAGCCCTGCAAAATGCACTCCAGCAGGCCACAAATGTGCATGTGTCTGCACAAACGGTTAGAAACAGACTCCATGAGGATGGTATGAGGGCCTGACGTCCACAGATTGCTCACAGCCCAACACCGTGCAAGACACTTGGCATTTGCTACAGAACACTAGGATTGGCAAATCGCCACTGGTGCCCTGCGCTCTTCACAGATGAAAGCAGGTTCACACTGAGCACATGTGACAAACATGACAGAGTGTGTAGATGCCATGGAGAGCAATCTGCTGCCCTCAACATCCTTTAGCATGACCAGTTTGGCAGTGGGTCATTAATGGTGTGGGGTAGCATTTCTTTGGCGGGCCGCACAGCCTCCATGTGCTCGCCAGAGGTAGCCTGACTGCCATTAGGTACCAAGAAGAGATCCTTAGACCCCTTGTGAGACCATATGCTGGTGCGGTTGGTCCTGGGTTTCTCCTAATGCAGAACAATGCCAGACCTCATGTGGCTTGAGTGGGTCAGCAGTTCCTGCAAGGTGAAGGCATTGAAGCTATGTACTGGCCCACCCGTTCCGCAGACCTGAATCCGATTAAGCACATATGGGACATCATGTTTTGCTCCATCCACCAACGTCACGTTGCCACCACAGACTGTCCAGGAGTTGGCGAATGCTTTAGTCCAGGTCTGGGAGGAGAGGAGACCATCTACAACCTCATCAGGAGCATGTGCAGGCATTGTAGGGAGGTCATACAGGCACGTGGAGGCCACACACAATACTGAGCCTCATTTTGACTTGTTTTAAGGACATTACATTCCACTTTAATTTTGTGTGTGACTAAATATCCAGGCTTCCATTGGTTAATAAATTTGACTTTCATTGATGATTTTTGTGTGATTTTGTTGTCAGCACATTCAACTTTGTACAGAACAAAGTATTCAATGAGAATATTTCATTTATTCAGATCTAGGATGTGTTATTTGAGTGTTCCCTTTATTTTTTTGAGCAGTGTATATTCTACAGTCATGGCCAAAAGTTTTGAGAATGACACCAAAATTATATTTTCATGTGATCTGCTGCCCTCTGGTTTTTATTTGTGTTTGTCTGATGTTTATATCACATGCAGAAATATAATTACAATCATATTATGACTAGCAAAAGGTTATATTGACAGTTAGAATGATTTAATGCAGCAAGTCAATATTTGCAGTGTTGACCCTTCTTCTTCAGGACCTCTGCAATTCTCCCTGGCATGCTCTCAATCAACTTCTGGACCAAATCCTGACTGATAGCAGTCCATTCTTACATAATCAATGTTGCATTTTGGCAGAATTTGTTGGTTTTTGTTTGTCCACCCGTCTCTTGATGATTGACCACAAGTTCTCAATGGGATTAAGATCTGGGGAGTTTCCAGGCCATGGACCCAAAATCTCTATGTTTTGTTCCCTGAGCCATTTAGTTATCACCTTTGCTTTATGGCAAGGTGCTCCATCATGCTAGAAAAGGCATTGTTGGGTGCCAAACTGCTCTTGGACGGTTGGGAGAAGTTGCTTTTGGAGGACATTCTGGTACCATTCTTTATTCATGGTTGTGTTTTTAGGCAAGACTGTGAGTGAGCCGATTCCCTTGGCTGAGAAGCAACCCCACACATGAATGGTTTCCGGATGCTTTACAGTTGGCATGAGACAAGACTGGTGGTAGTGCTCACCTCTTATTCTCCGAATAAGCTGTTTTCCAGATGTCCCAAACAATCAAAAAAGGGATTCATCAGAGAAAATGACTTTACCCCAGTCCTCAACAGTCCACTCCCTGTACCTTTACCCCAGTCCTCAGCAGTCCACTCCCTGTACCTTTTGCAGAATATTAGTCGGTCCCTGATGTTTTCACTGGAGAGAAGTGGCTTCTTTGCTACCCTCCTTGAAACAAAGCCTTGCTCAAAGAGTCTCCGCCTCGCAGAAGCACTCACACCAGCCTGCTGCCATTCCTGAGCAAGCTCGGCACTGCTGGTAGTCCGATCCCGGAGCTGAAACAGTTTTAAGATACGGTCCTGGAGCTTGCTGGTGTTTCTTGGGCGCCCTGGAGCCTTTTTGACAACAATGGAAGCTCTCTCCTTGAAGCTCTTGATGATGCGATAGATTGTTGACTGAGGTGCAATCTTTCTAGCTGCGATACTCTTCCCTGTTAGGCCATTTTTGTGCAGTGCAATGATGGCTGCACGTGTTTCTTTAGAGATAACCATGGTTAACTGAAGAGAAACAATGATACCAATCACCAGCCTCCTTTTAAAGTGTCCAGTGGTGTCATTCTTACTTAATCATGACTGATTGTTCGCCAGCCCTGTCCTCATCAACACCCACACCTATGTTAATGAAACAATCACTAAAACGATGTTAGATGCTCCTTTTAAGGCAGGACTGCAATGATGTTGAAATGTGTTTTGGGGGTTAAAGTTCATTTTCTAGGCAAATATTAACTTAGCAAATAATTGCTGTTAAGCTGATCACTCTTTATAACATTCTGGAGTATATACAAATTGCCATTAGAAAAACTGAAGCAGTAGATTTTGTTAAAATTACCGTAATATTTGTATCATTCTCAAAACTTTTGGCCATGACTGTACAGTATATACAGTACACTTACACAGTAATTATGCAACAATATAATCATTGCCATAATTTCGATCTTAAATAATAAATGTACTCTGTCATATTCTTCTAATAGATTAAAGTGCACATGATGTTTGCATGATTTTAAAAATCTGAATATTGATGCCTTTTCTATTCATTTCACTTCTTTCTGCACATGCAAATGAGTTGAATTATATTTAATCAGCCTTGTCAAGTTGCAATCAGTTGATCAGCCATTCTGTGCCAACATACACTGATTAGCCTCATTGCGTGTAACTTCATTTTCTGCCTGTTCTCTAATGTAATGCTATTACAAGAAACCAGTGGAAATACTGTATAATTTTATATATATATATATATATATATATATATATATATATATATATATATATATATATATATATATAAAATATGAAAAAATAGAATCAGCCCAACCTTATCAAAACAATGGGTGCAATACTTCCTATATGACGGTGCTTCAGCCGTCCTTTAAAAGATCCAGAAAAAAACAGGCAGCACTCCAATAGAATCTCAATGTGGATTTATTCCAACCTCATGTGCGACGTTTCGGAGTTGATCCTCCTTCCTCAAGCAGCCTGTTATATATATATATATATATATATATATATATATATATATATATATATATATATATATAAAAAAGTACTCTGCAGCACACAGCTACTACCAATGATGTACATGTGCTAACAAGCTATATATACCTGAGAAAAAAGTTTAAAAACTTACGTTTTTTTCAAAAATCTCAAAAATCTTATCTTTTTATTTCTGAAGTTCTTGGTACACACATTGGCCAATGTCTGTTTGCTCACCGACTGCGACAAAGTGACTTCAGGTCCGATGAGTCCTACGCTGATATCCCTATCCTCCTTGTCCGCTCCCCCACTTCTCAGTGGGCAGACACCACCTCGACCCTAGATCACCTGTGGTCAATGAGGGTGCAGATTGCAGTAAGGAGCCAGCAACTCCATAAAATGCAAAAGTGAAAAAAACTGCACAGCACTCACAGACTAATGTGAACTGGTGCCAGCAGTGACGCTGGATATAAACTAGAAAAAAGTACTCTGCAGCACACAGCTACTACCAATGATGTACATGTGCTAACAAGCTATATATACCTGAGAGAAAAGTTTAAAAACGTTCGTTTTGTCAAAAAACTCAAAAATCTTATCTTTTTATTTCTGAAGTTCTTGGTACACACATTGGCCAATGTCTGTTTGCTCACCGACTGCGACAAAGTGACTTCAGGTCCGATGAGTCCTACGCTGATATCCCTATCCTCCTTGTCCGCTCCCCCACTTCTCAGTGGGCAGACACCACCTCGACCCTAGATCACCTGTGGTCAATGAGGGTGCAGATTGCAGTAAGGAGCCAGCAACTCCATAAAATGCAAAAGAGAAAAAAACTGCACAGCACTCACAGACTAATGTGAACTGGTGCCAGCAGTGACGCTGGATATAAACTAGAAAAAAGTACTCTGCAGCACACAGCTACTACCAATGATGTACATGTGCTAACAAGCTATATATACCTGAGAAAAAAGTTTAAAAACGTTCGTTTTGTCAAAAAACTCAAAAATCTTATCTTTTTATTTCTGAAGTTCTTGGTACACACATTGGCCAATGTCTGTTTGCTCACCGACTGCGACAAAGTGACTTCAGGTCCGATGAGTCCTACGCTGATATCCCTATCCTCCTTGTCCGCTCCCCCATTTCTCAGTGGGCAGACACCACCTCGACCCTAGATCACCTGTGGTCAATGAGGGTGCAGATTGCAGTAAGGAGCCAGCAACTCCATAAAATGCAAAAGTGAAAAAAACTGCACAGCACTCACAGACTAATGTGAACTGGTGCCAGCAGTGACGCTGGATATAAACTAGAAAAAAGTACTCTGCAGCACACAGCTACTACCAATGATGTACATGTGCTAACAAGCTATATATACCTGAGAAAAAAGTTTAAAAACGTTCGTTTTGTCAAAAAACTCAAAAATCTTATCTTTTTATTTCTGAAGTTCTTGGTACACACATTGGCCAATGTCTGTTTGCTCACCGACTGCGACAAAGTGACTTCAGGTCCGATGAGTCCTACGCTGATATCCCTATCCTCCTTGTCCGCTCCCCCATTTCTCAGTGGGCAGACACCACCTCGACCCTAGATCACCTGTGGTCAATGAGGGTGCAGATTGCAGTAAGGAGCCAGCAACTCCATAAAATGCATAAGATGCAAAAGGTGATCTAGAGTCGAGGTGGTGTCTGCCCACTGAGAAGTGGGGGAGCGGACAAGGAGGATAGGGATATCAGCGTAGGACTCATCGGACCTGAAGTCACTTTGTCGCAGTCGGTGAGCAAACAGACATTGGCCAATGTGTGTACCAAGAACTTCAGAAATAAAAAGATAAGATTTTTGAGTTTTTTGAAAAAACGTAAGTTTTTAAACTTTTTTCTCAGGTATATATAGCTTGAGTGCTGTGCAGTTTTTTCTTGTTATTTATCATATGGAGTTGCAGGCTCCTTGCTGCAATGTGCACCCTCATTAACCTACAGGTGATCGAGGGTCTAGATGGAGTCTGCCCACTGAGAAGTGGGGGGTGGACAAGGAGGATAGGGATATCAGAGTAGGACTCATCAGACCTGAAGTCACTTTGTCGCAGTTGATGAGCAAGCAGACATTGGCCAATGTTTGTACTAAGAACTTCAGAAATAAAAATTAGAATTTTTGAGTTTTTTGAAAAAAAAGGAAGCTTTTAAACTTTTTCCTCATATATATATAGCTTATAGCATTTGTACATCATTGGTAGTAGCTGTGTGCTGCAAGAATTTTTTTCAAATTATATATATATATATATATATATATATATATACAGTATATATATATATATATATATATATGCATATACAGCATATATATAAAATTCTACAGTATTTCCACTGGTTTCTTGCAATAGCATATATGAATATATATGTATATATGAATATACACAGTCATATGAAAAAGTTTGGGCACTCCTCTTAATCTTACTCATTTTTTTTGTTTAAAATTGGGTTTTTGCAACAGCTATCTCAGTGTTATATATGTAATAACTGATGGACACAGTAATATTTCAGGATTGAAATGAGGTTTGTTGTACTAACCGAAAATGTGAAATATGCATTATTTCAAAATTTGACAGGTGCAAAAGTATGGGCACCTCTACAGAAAAGTGACATTAATATTTAGTAGATCCACCTTTTGCAAAAATAACAGCCTCTAGTTGCTTCCTGTAACTGTTAATGAGTTCCTGGATCCTGGATGAAGGTATTTTTGACCATTCCTCTTTACAAAACAATTCCAGTTCAGTTAAGTTTGATGGTCGCCAAGCATGGACAGCCCGCTTCAAAACATCCCACAGATGTTCAATGATATTCAGGTCTGGGGACTGGGATGACCATTCCAGAACATTGTAATTGTTCCTCTGCATGAATGCCTGAGTAGATTTGAAGCGGTGTTTTAGATCATTGTCTTGCTGAAAGATCCATCCCCGACGTAACTTCAACTTTGACACTGATTCTTGAACATTATTCTCAAGAATCTGCTGATACTGAGAGCAATCCATGCGACCCTCAACTTTAACAAGATTCCCGGTGCTGTCATTGGCCACACAGCCCCAAAGCATGATGGACCCTCCCCGAAATTTGACAGTGGGTAGCAAGTGTTTTTCTTGGAATGCTGTGTTTTTGTGGCGTCATGCATAACGCCTTGTTGTATGACCAAGCAACTCATTCTTTGTTTCATCAGTCCACAGGACCTTCTTCCAAAATGAAACTGGCTTGTCCAAATGTGCTTTTGCATACCTCAGGCGACTCTGTTTGTGGCATTCATGCAGAAACGGCTTCTTTTGCATCACTCTCCCATACAGCTTCTCCTTGTGTAGTGTGCGCTGTATTGTTGACCGATGCACAGTGACACCATCTGCAGCAAGATGATGCTGCAGGTCTTTGGAGGTGGTCTGTGGATTGTTCTTGACTGTTCTCACCATTCTTCTTCTCTTGCCTTTCTGATATTTTTGTTGGCCTGCCACTTCTGGCATTTACAAGAACTGTCCCTGTGGTCTTCCATTTCCTTACTATGTTCCTCACAGTGGAAACTGACAGGTTAAATCTCTGAGACAACTTTTTGTATCCTTCCCATGAACAACTATGTTGAACAATCTTTTTTTTTCTCAGATCATTTGAGAGCTGTTTTGAGGAGCCCATGATGCCACTCCTCAGAGAAGATGCAAATAGGAGAACAACTTGCAAGTGGACACCTGAAATAGCTTTTCTCATGATTGGATACAACGGACTATGAAGTTCAAAGCTCAATGAGGTTACCAAACCAATTTAGTGCTTCAGTAAGTCATTAAAAAGTAGTTAGGAGTATTCAAATCATGAAAATCAGAAGGGCGCTCATACTTTTGCACCTGTCAAATTTGGAAATAATGCATATTTCACATTTTTGGTTAGTGCAATAAACCTCATTTCAAACCTGAAATATTACTGTGTCCATCAGTTATTACATATATCACACTGAAATAGCTATTGCAAAAACCCAATTTTAAACAAAAAAAAATGAGTAAGATTAAGAGGGGTGCCCAAACTTTTTCATATGACTGTATATGGGTTCAAGAGTGGAAGCACCATCAACTGCCTGCTCTACATGGATGACATGAACCTGTATGCGAAACATGGATGAGAAATCAATTCACTGATCCACCTCTGACAGGGATCTACAGAGAAGACATCGGGATGTCCTTTATACGGAAGAAGTGCAGCCAGTTAGTAATAAAGAGAGGCAAGGTAGTCAAGACTGATGAAGTAGAACTACCGGCAGAGAGCATAGTACAGACCTACTGCAAGTACCTTGACATCCCACAGGATTATGGTAACTATAATGAGGAGGCAAGGAAAGCAGCAACATCCAAATATGAACAAAGCGTAAGACCGGTCTTAAATAGCCAGCTCAATGGAAAGAATAAGATCCATGCTATTAATACTGTGACGTACCAATCACTGAGCATGTTTGGGTACATTCTCAAACACACAGCAACAGTCTCTTCCTATAAATATGTCCATTTCCGGATAATTAAATTACATTGACTCTTGTTAGTCTACACAGGACCTCTGAGAGACTGCTTCTTACAGCACGACTGTCTGGCTTGTGCTCATAGCCTAGCACCCTGCATGCTCTTTATGTCTCAGTCTCTCTCTATCTGCCACATGTCAAAATACAGGCTTCATTAGGCATCCTGAGACATGCCCATAGGTGAAGTGTGTCTAGTCAAACACACTCATTTTTTCTCAGCACACACAAACTTGAATCTGCATTAGGATCTTGCGGAACCACAAGATCCAGCAAAACCTCCATATTTACAATGCAGAGAATAACTGCCTCTGCAATAGTGTCCATTTAAAATTCAGATGATGTCATACCACATACTCCCCCCCTCTGCCTAAAGCTGTCATGCTTGGCATCATATTTTCCCATACCAGGGGGTCGTCTTTGTTGCCAAGAAAGGTCAGACCTTGTCACTCTGTCAGACTCTGTCACCTCATTTGTACGAGTCCTATCACTGTGAGGCCTACTTACTTGACTATGCAAAGCAGCTCCTGACATGCAGTCTGTCACTGTCACCAAATTTCCCTTTGTTAACAATGCCCTACCAGTGACCTCAGTCACTTTATTTCTTAGAGTCACACCTTTGTTAGGACTTGCCACCCCCAGCGGTCAGTATGGTAGTGCTTTTACACTTGCCCCCATATCTAGTGTCTGGACTGACTGTGTCATCACCTAAACTACAGAGCCTCTTGTCTGAGTCCCTCAGCCTCGAGCTACCAGAAGACCTGTCATCCCTAGATCCTCCGCATTCTTGTCTTGCAGATCTATCATGCAATCTTTTTGCAGTGTATATTTGGCTTTCTCTCTGCCAACGAACTTCTCTATCACTTTCAGCTTTTCATGACCAGCCCCTCAATTCACCCTTGCTTTCAGGTTTGATTTAAAAGAGCCTGGATGATTCAGACTGTTCCATAGCCTGACATATAATTAGGTCCTCTTTAACCTCGGCCCCTACCTCTGTAGGGTCTGTTCCACTGAACAGATGAGGCCACACCTTCCTCCAGTGACCATTGCTTCTCTTTAGGATATCTGCAATTGTCTCTCTGTTGCTGGTTTCTTCTCACGTCTTTCCCCACCAGAGACCAGTCGCTCCATTATTTGCAGAACCTCTCCTTTTTCCTGTACCTTGCGTTAAGGCGACTTCCGACTTGCACACGTGAAACATAACTGCTCCTCACTTCACCTTCTTTCACATTTGAGGCACGTCACATGGTAGTCTAGCAGAGTCCACATCTTTAAGACTCTCTAATGTACCAATAATGTGGAATAGAACCATACCAACTTCTTGGAACATCTTGTTCTCATGAGTACCAGGAATTCTTATTCTCGCCCCTCCGACTTTGTCCATAATCTCCTGCATGCCTAGTGCAGCTCTTCCAATGACAGCTCTTGCTAGAGAACTAGGGGCACCCGAACAATTTATTCTAGCAGTTTTTGAGCTTTTCTTGTATACTTCTGCTCTCTAGGAGCTCCCTTCCAGTCCACGGGCATGGTTACCAGGCTCTGGAATAGAGAAGTCTACTTCTCTTCTGCTGTCCCTAGACGATTATCTGATTCAGCTCTCAGAGCCTTCTTCCTCAGAGTCTCAGTGGCTTTAACACTTTTGGCCATGATAGACACCCGTCGCTCAATTTTCTCCATAGCCACCTTATTTATCGAATCATACTCTACCAAGTGACATCTGAGCTTTAACAACGGCAGCCTGTCTCAGGAGCTCTTCTTGCTTCAACTGCTCCTTTATTAGCAGAGTCTTCTCAGAAATCTCTCTCTCTCTAGTGCACGTATTTGGATCTCAGCAACCTGTGTCCAAAGCTCCTCTGGCTTCAACTGCTCCTTTATTAGCAGAGTCCTTTCAGAAATTTCACTCTCCAACGCAACCACTCGGCTCTCGACAACCTGTCTCGGAAGCCTCGCTTGGATGAAATGGGCTTGTACTGTCTCTTTGAGCTCGCTTATTCCATCCACCGGATTGGTTGCGTTTTCATGACTTGAGGAGTTCTTCACTTCAGACCTCACTCTATCAGTGGCCTCTTTCACATCTGCCACCTCGGTCTTCACCTGGGTCTCTGCAGTATCAGCCCTCTCTTGGGTCCTAGCAGGGTCACCTTCAGAGGTTTACACTCCCTCCAACTCCTCACCCTCAGAGTATTTGGAGTCTTCAACCTTCTAGGCCATGGTGTCATACATTTCTTTAAAGTCCTCTGCTGACAGTTTCACCTACATCATTTTATTATCTGCGTCAGCCCTGGCGGTTGCTACTGACAAAGACATTTCATCTTCCATTCTGGTTTTCTCAGCTTCTGGAAGAAGAACCACACTTGGAACAGAAGCACACAATATTATATTATCAGCAAGCGACAATTGGGTAGCTTTTTTGTGGAGCATGCTCCTTTGGCTACAGTAGGATTTGCCATCCTTGCTTGGCCCTTCCTTACTGCACTCCCTTTCTTAGAGTCACATTCACCCCTGGAGTCTGTGTAAGTACCCATGATATGGTGAATCCCAAGCCGCTAGTGAACTTGGTTTCAGTTCCTTTCTTATTAGCTACCACATTACTACCGGTCATACTGTGGTGCAATTTAGGTGACGTCTGGTCACTAAGTTGGGCAGATGCATAACTTTTTCTGGGCATGATGTAGACATCAGGCGCGACCCTCACTAGGGTCACCAGGTTCCCAGAATCTACAAGTCCAGTCACAGATTCTGCATTGACTTTCAAGGAACACACACATGGAACTTCTTTGGGTGGGTAGTCCATATTGCAGACACATAGTACAAACACACTTGTCCCCAGCTACAGTCCATCTGTGCCACCACTTTGGATTCACGTTGCTCCACCTCCTTTTGGGTGACCATCACTTTTCAGGACTCAACCCCCTTTTGGGCCATTATCTCCTTTAGGACCACCACCCACTTTTGGGCAACTACACTCTTTTGGGATATGGCCCCCATTTGGGACTCCAGCTCCTCTTGGGCAACCCAGTCTATAGGGATACTTTCCATGGACACCCCATCAGCTCCTGCTGATGCACACAGATCACAGAGTGATAGAACTCCTCGGGAGCGTCTGTGTAAGCCACCATGGTCATGACTGCTTTGCTCCCCACGCCTGTCACTGGATCTCCTGGCACACCTGGTTGTCAGACCCCTGCTGCTGCACACAGATCCACGTCAGGCACTCTGCACAGCCATATCTAGAAAAAGATTTTCGCAGAAATCTGAAAGAGAAACTAGGCGCTACCATAGGGCGTTACGAACACAAATGAAACTTTCCGTTTAAAGGAATATGCTCACCTGGTATGGTTGTGAAAGTAACAATCACTATAATCGTCAATACTTTTACTTTGGCTGCTGCAGTCTCCCCATTAATAAAACGATTTTCATAAAAATATAAAAATATAAAAGTTGGGGTTTTTAAACCGCGCTGCCAATCATTCCAATAATATTCAAATTCAAAGAGTTGGAATGAAGGTGATTTTTATTCTATGCGTTTCAAGGTTCATAGACCTCTTCATCAGGAACACCACTGATGTACACCGATGTTTCCTGATGAAGAGGTCTGTGAACTTTGAAATGTGTAGAATAAAAATCACCTTCATGCCAACTCTTTTATTTTGAATATCATTGGAATGATTGGCAGCGCGGTTTAAAAACTCCAACTTTTATATTTTTAGAAAAAGATTTTGTGAGCTTTCCAACTCACAGCCAGTCATTTGACTCCCCCCACATGCACCTTCTCTGTTGCCCCTAGCAACTAGGGTGCAGCTTGTATGCCCGAATTCTTCACCACATGTGACATAGCGATCACTGAGTGTGTTGGGGTACACTCACTTGGCAGCAATATTCAAACACACAGCAGCAGTCTCCTCCTTTAAATAAGTCCATTTCTGGTTTATTAAATTACATAAATCGTGTTGTGCAAATTAAAAATACGCCGACATTTGGCATTATAAAACGATACAGTTCATCTTAATAGCGGGGTACACCTGCATGGTTCTGGAAACCTCTGCTGTTGCAGTAATGCATTGGAGGTATTGCACTGTCCAGAGATTGACTGCAGTCAGTACACAACCTCCTGTCTCTGAGGTTACCTTTCAGGTGAATGGCTGCTTCTTACACTGTCCATTGTAAAGTCCAGAAATGTGTGACAGCTGTCTAACTGTAACCACCACCCAGGATCTGTCATGAGCTTTAGACTGACTCCTGTCACTCCACACAAGACTTCTGAAAAACTGCTTCTTACAGCATGGCTGTCTGGCTTATGCTCACAGCCCAGCACCTTGCATGCTGTCTATGTCTCAGTCTCTCTGTCTGCCACATGTCAAAACACAGGCTCCATTAACCTCTTCCTAACATGTGACATTGTGGAACGTCATGAGTTTCGGGTACTTCCCGACCTGTGATGTTTCACAAGATCCTGGCAGGATCGCGGCCCTTTAGCCCTGGTGACCGGGGTTGCCAAAAAGTCACCAGAGCTACAGGTAGGAGGGGACCTACACTCAACCTCAGGGGGGTGGCTTTGCCACCCAGTACGTGGGATCGCTGTGATTGGCTGTTGAACTTCAAACAGCCAATCATAGCGATTTTAATGTTTCACCAATGAAATTTGGTAAAATCTTGCATTCCAGCCATAGCCGGTACTGCAATAGCACTGACTATTGGCTGGAGCTAGGTGACCTTGTCTTGCTAAATTTACCTGGATCGGGGCAGAGCCCGTACTTACGTAGCGCTCACTGACTTACAAATCAGGCATGAATAATAATATTCTTTATAGCAAGATTAAATTTGATTGTTTACAAAGTAGCACATGAATTGTCATCAATTGAATACAGGCTTAACACAAAGTATACTAATTATACCTAGACTTAATTTTGGCGAATAAGCATCAATAGTTTTACCATTTATTGTAGCTGCTTCACCTTCATCATTGGGGAGGTCAGTGATCAGGGAGAAGGGATCAACACCACGGCTTGCTTCACAGAGACGACCATCCATGTTGACCTCTGGAAAGGTTTTCCTCCCCACTGACTGTGACTTCCTTCAAATTATACTTTTCGAATATCTGATCACGTGCTGATGGCATGATCCAGCGTTTTTTAGGACCTGACCATCAACGACATGCAATTCACTATTTTCTCTGTTACCAGCTGTGCAATACCCCATCTGTTTCCCTGGCCGAGGAAGTGGTTTCCTGTCCGAGGATGTGGTTTTCTGTAATTTCAACTCAACTCATGATTTCATCATAACGGCATAATGAGAAGAAAAATTGACTCTGTTTGTATTTCAACAGAGAACTGATCATTTATATGGAATGAATGATAAGGCCTGTGGTCACTATTTTAATTATGATTACCTGTTCTATACCTATTCTATCCACATCCACACACCATTCTTATCACATTGGTATCACAATCGGTCCTTGACCACAGGAATTATCTTAATTTTCATAAAAAAACATCAGTACTTTTGGCCTTCTACAGAACATTTTGTATGCTATATAACAATTCCAGTTTAAAAGTGGAATTACCATAATAGCAATCACCAAGACAAGGTGAATCAAGAAATTCAAAATTCTTCCAGCAGAGGGTAAACATTCCATGAGAACATTATGCCAATGATGAGAAATTGTATCTGCAACTATATTTGATCAATACATCAATAGGAAATCACTTTACATCTGATTTCAACTTTCTTGATTTTTTTTTCAAACAACATTGAAATAAAAATACTACCACTTTAACTGATAGATATATTAAAACTAAAAACAATATGACCTGGAAGGCCCCTTGCAGAAGACACATTAACCATCCTCCAATTCCCTTAAACCAATTTGCTGTATTCAGGAAAGAGAACGTATTGGCCCACCAGCTATCTTTGTGGTCATTATTATCTTTCTGATATTTATAAGCATTTTGCCCACATATCCACTACATCCCTCTGGGAGATCTCATATAGCTGAATATACACCCCCCCGGTTTTTGCCCAATTGGACTACAATTCACCTGATATATTACTACAGGTATCACTAGTTCCATTAATAAACATAGTGGCATAAGGCCAGAAGACATCATGAATTGTCCTTTCCAGCAAATAGGTTTTAAAGCATCTGCTGTATTAATAATTGTCCCAAAATTATACGTATATGGTTCATAGGGAGCAATCCCAAATCAGTCAACCCAGTTTTATTTCTCGGCCCCCAAACTCCTCCTTTAAAGACTATATACTGCAAATTCTTAATTGTCCCGCTTAGATTTCAAACTGTCTGAGCAATTGTCCCACATCAGGATTTCTTCCATTGTTACCAGTATAGCCAGGAAAGGTATTTTGTTCGCTGCCACAGGAGAATGAGTACAAATCCAACAATCTGTGGGTTGAGTGTTTTTCAACGCTTCCGTCACTTGATGATGCACCAGGAACTTGTTGGCTATCGGCCCCTCTCAGTGTAGGTTGCTCCATCCATCAGCTACGCCTAAAAATACGCTTCCAAAGATTCCACTTAAGTCATACCTAGGGTACAATAAAAGATGGCATAATTCCCGTACATAACATTTCTCCTGTGGGACATATTCCCACTTCTCCACTCCTAGTCTCGTTATCAAGAGTGTACGGTCCTTGCCGACCGCTATGACCTCTGCCTTGGAAGGCGGTCCTTGGGTATTCTGTACCCATATTTTGGCCCCCACATTAGTGATATTGGAGGACCCAAAACCTTTATTTCCCCTGACTGTCAATTCTGTAGGGGCTGTTCCTTCCTTAACTTGGAACAAGTTTACAGGTATAAGTAACATCTGGGCAATCCTTTAGCCCATAGACAACACTAAAGGTTCTGTCTCTAGATTCAACATGAGAACCTTAATTTCTCCTTGATAATCACGATCAATAACACCAACTACTAGTATTGCACCTTTTAAAACAAAAATTAGATCTTGCTGCAATTTCACCAAAATGTCCTTTAAGAATCTTACATGCAAAACCAGTAGAAATGGTACTTACCTTACCTGGTGCTATGAGCACTGCCTCTACTGAGTAGAGGTCCAGTCCTGTAGCCGCTGGAACAGCTCTGTAAGGAATGTGTGCTTCCTCATTCAATTTCCAATAGATCAGTATATCTACATGTACTTTATGTATGCTCAGATTATGTGTAATCAGTGATAGGTCTGTTCTTAATTATTTGGAGAGCCTCACTCAAATTATCTCTCCATTGTCCATTTAAACCTGTAGTGGAGTACCATAATACTATGTGATCAGTTTTAGCGTTCTCAAAGTACTCCACTGGGTGGCAGATTTACAAAGAAACCTCACCATCAATTCTGAGTATGTGTCTGCAGCTGTACAGATATATTTACAACTTCTACTCTCTGGCAGAGGACCGATGAAATCCATCTGCCAAATCTAAGCTGGCAATTCACCTATGTGTCCCATTACAGTATGTGGTACTGCCCTTTTCTGTGAATGTTGACATATGGGACATTGTGCAATGACTTGTATTATAACATCTAAAGTTAAGGGCACTCCTCTGTCTTGTGCCCACCTGTAAGTGGCATTTTCTCCCAAGTGTCCACTTTTCTGATGCGTCCAGACAGCTATATCTTGCAACCATATTTCTTTCTCTTTATCAGGTTCAGTACCTGTGGCAGACATTGAGGCTGCCGCATCTGCTTGGGAATTAAACAAACATTTCAATGAGTCAAGAGGAACATGTGCATCAACATGAAAAGATATTTTTGGTTGTTTGGACATATTCTTCAATATTTTGCCAAACCTCTTTACCCCACAACTCTTTCCTATGAATTTGTCAATCATTTTATTTTTCATCCTATAATCCACTAACTACAAACCATGAATCAGTGAACAAATATTATTTTATACCTTGTTCATATTTATATTTTTTGGGCTAAGAAAATAGCTAATACCCAATTCCACCTTCTAACTGTATAGCATCACCTGCCTTGGCAGGGATTCCCCTCGAGTACATTAACAATATCGAGGGGTTATGAACCCTTGATCCTATTATTTCAAGCATCAGCTAATCTACTATGTAACAATTTCTGCGCTATGCTATTGTAGGGAGCCTCGGACCAGCCTCGGACATCCAACTTTTCTAAAACATGCAGAACCTACACAAAAATCTGCAGAACATTCAACACAATCACTTCATTTGCAGCCTCCCCAAATATTAGTTAGTTTACTGCAAAACCATAGGCCACCGGCAAAACACGGACAGGACAAGCCCGACTACGTGTATTCCCAGTCTTTCTGCTTAGTTTCGCAATGTTAACAAAATACTTGGTTTCAGCTTATCTCATTCTCACACGTGTGACTGTGTTTTT
Organism: Allobates femoralis; assembly: GCA_033576535.1. Lineage (NCBI taxonomy): Eukaryota > Metazoa > Chordata > Amphibia > Anura > Aromobatidae > Allobates > Allobates femoralis. The sequence goes on along the minus strand of JARQOC010000002.1, from coordinate 438,302,664 downwards.
TCACTTGCTAAATGTTCCTCCGTTGTATCCCGGATGCCAGTTGACAAGGGATCACAACTAATTGGACTAAGTGGACTCCTTTATACAATCAGGATTTTTATTTTTAAATCCTTATTACATGCATACGGTCATTCAGTTCAATCAAGGAGTCTCATACCAGTCACGTTCTTTCACACAGAATTATTCCACAAACAAATGTTAATACACAAATGCAATGTGCTTGCACTATCCCTTAAACAAATTTATCTATCTATTTTAATTTAAAAATTATGCAGCTTTGAAAACTTTTTGACAAAATGCTAACTGATTCAAACTGCACATCAACATGCGCTTCACTTCCTTAACTAGCTGATAATTTTTCCTATAAACTGTCCTATAGACTGAGGCTAGCATTAAGTTTTACTTTCCCAATATTACTTCATCACCTGCCTTTGCAGGGACCCTCTCGAGTAATTTTAACAACATTGAGAGACTACTACATCACCTGCCTTTGCAGGGACCATCTCGAGTAATTTTAACAACATCGAGGGTTACCACATCACCTGCCTTTGCAGCAGGGATCCCTCGAGTAACTTCACAACATTGAGGGGTTACCACATCACCAGCCTTTGCAGCAGGGATCCCTCGAGTAACTTCACAACATCGAGGGGTTACCACAAAACTCACTGCCTTTGCAGGGATCCCCTCTTGAGTAACTTCACAACATTGAGGGGTTATCACATCACCTGCCTTTGCAGGGGTCCCTCGAGTAACTTCACAACATCGAGGGGTTACCACATCACCTGCCTTTGCAGGGGTCCCTATAAGTACATCAACAACATTATAGGGTTCAGAATTTTTTAACTTATCCTGCCATTTTTCCGCCAGTCCACAATTGACCAATTCATGTGCTATAATATTATATGGAGCCTCGGTCGAACCGGGAACCTCCATAACAGTTTCCTTAGCTGTTTCCTTAAAATAGGGTGTTCTTTATATACCCCATTGTGGGGTATCCTGCCGACTAAGCCAATTAATGTCTTGCTAAATTTACCTGGATCGGGGCAGAGCCCGTACTTACGTAGCGCTCACTGACTTACAAATCAGGCATGAATAATAATATTCTTTATAGCAAGATTAAATTTATTTGTTTACAAAGTAGCACATGAATTGTCATCAATTGAATACAGGCTTAACACAAAGTATACTAATTATACATAGACTTAATTATGGCGAATAAGCATCAATAGTTTTACCGTGTATTGTAGCTGCTTCACCTTCATCATTGGGGAGGTCACTGATCAGGGAGAAGTGATCAACACCACGGCTTGCTTCACAGAGACGACCATCCATGTTGGCCTCTGGAAAGGTTTTCCTCCCCACTGACTGTGACTTCCTTCAATTTATACTTTTCGAATATCTGATCACGTGCTGATATCATGATCCAGCGTTTTTTAGGACGTGACCATCAACAACATGATATTCACTATTTTCTCTGTTACCGGCTGTGCAATACCCCCATCTGTTCCCTGGCCGAGGAAGTGGTTTCCGATCCGAGGATGTGGTTTTCTGTAATTTCAGCTCAGCTCATGATTTCATCATAAAGGCATAATGAGAAGAAAAATTGACCCTGTTTGTATTTCAACAGAGAACTGATCATTTATATGGAATGAATGATAAGGCCTGTGGTCACTATTTTAATTATGATTACCTGTTCTATACCTATTCTATCCACATCCACACACCATTCTTATCACATTGGTATCACAGACCTTGATATCAACCTCTCCAGATCTGATTGGACCTAGCGTCCATGTGATGCTCACTCTTCAATCAGTTGTGGAGGGGCAGTGTAAACTGTTGCTGTAGTGCCCTCCCTCCTCAGAATCATCCAATCTGCAGAGGTTGAAGAGAGAGGTCCCCCGCTGCTCTGTGAACTGCCGCCACCACCATCTGCCGGACTGCTTCTGCCGAGCCCCCTTGATCCACCGCTGCCATTGACTCATACTCCCTGCCCTCTGCTGTCCTCCGCTCACCCCCCTGCCCTGTGCTCTTCCCCCATGCCCTCTGATTATGAACCCTACCCCTGTACCCTGCGATCTGCTGACACCAAGTCCTGCAGCACCCTAGTGCCCTCCAATAACCCCCCGTGTCCATCAATCACCCATCATCCCCCACTGCCTACCCATTGCTGCAAACTCCGGCGACCCCCGCTGTGCCGCCCGCCACTTCCTGTCCGCCCGTGCAGCGGGGGACAGCCATGGCCACTTACTCCGGCAGCATACTTACGTCTCTTAGCTGTGGTACATGAACGAGAAGCTGCGAACAATCAGATGCAGTGCATGTACTGCAGCTGAGACCTCAGTACGGTGTTAGAGTAAACGCCCGCTGTTGCGAACCACGCTATCCCCCACTGTGCTGCCCATCGATGCCTGCCCGTCTGTGTCGAAGGAGTCGAAGCGGCGGGCATTTACTCTGGTGCCGTGCTGAGGTCTCTCAGCCACAATACATGAATGAGATGCCACCGTCCAATCAGATGCCAGCAGTCACCGGCATCTGATTGGCTTTTGCTTCTCTTACATGTACTGCGGCTGAGAGAGCTCAGTATGGTGCCCAGTGGCCCAGGATGTAATGGTGGATTGGTGAGAGTGTGTGAAAGTGTGTGTTTATGCAGGGGGATGAAGGGGGCTGCAGGGGATAATGTGGGCTGTAGGGGGATGATGGTGGCAGCAGGGAGATGATGGTGGCTGCAGTGAGATGATGAGGGCTGCAGGGAGATGATGGTCCTGCAGGGAGAGGATAGTGGTTACAGGGATATGATGGGGCTGCAGGGGGATGATGGAGCTGCAGGGAGATGATGGTGACTGCAGGGAAATGATGGTGGCACAGGGGGATGATGGGGGCTGCAGGGAATTGATGGGGGCTGCAGGGAGATGATGGGGGCTGCGGGGGTATGAGTGGGGCTGCAGGGAGATGATGGGGCTGCAGGGGGATGATGGGGCTACAGGAAGATGATGACTGCAGGGGAATGATGGTGGCTTCAGCGGAATGATGGGGGCTGCAGGGGGATGATGGGATGATAGTGGCTGTAGGGGTATATTGGGGGCTGTAGTGGGATTATGGGGATCAAGGAAAAATAAGACATCCCCTGAAAATAAGACATAGTGCATCTTTGGGAGCAAACATCAATATAAAACACTGACTGATTTTCAAGGAAACAAGGTAGAGAAATTTCTTTGGGGGTCTAGTTTCCAAAATGGGGTTACTTTTGGGGGTTTTCCACTGTTTAGGCACATCAGGGGCTTTCCAAACACGACATGCTGTCTGTTAACAACTGCAAATGATTTTCCATTCAAAATGTCAAATGGCGCTCCTTCCCTTCCGAGCCCTGTCATGCGCACAAACAGTTGTTTTTGACCACATATGGGGTATCAATGTAATGATCAGAAATCGCACAACAAATTTTAGGGTTCATTTGCTCATGATTATCTTGTGAAAATGCAATAATTGAGGCTAAAAACACATTTTTGTTGGAAAAATGTAAATATTAATTTTTTCCTTCCACATTGTTTTAGTTCCTGTGAAGCTACTGTAGGGTTAATAAACTTCTTGGATGTGGTTTTTAGTATCCTGAGAAGTGCTGTTTTCAGAATGGTGGCACTTTTGGGTGTTTTCTGTCATATAGGCCCCTCAAAGTCACGTCAATGTGATGTGGTCCCTAAAAAAATGGTTTTATAAATATTGCTGGGAAAAATGAGAAATTCCTGATGAAATACAAACCCTTATAATTTCCTAACAAAAAAAAAATTGTTCCCAAAATTTTGGTGATTTAAAGTAGATATGTGGGAAATGTTATTTAACTATTTTGTGTCACATAACTCTCTGGTTTAACAGAATAAAAATTTTAAATTTGAAAATTGCTAAATTTTTAACATTTTCACCAAATTTTGCATTTTTTCGCAAATAAACGCAAAAATTATCATCCTAAATTTACCACTAACATGAAGCCCAATATGTCATGAAAAAAAATCACAGAATTGCTAGGATCTGTTGAAGCTTTCCAGAGTTATAACCTCATAAATGAACACAGTGGTCAACATTGCAAAAAATGGCCTGGTCATTAGGGTCAAAACAGGCTGGAGAGTGAAGGGGTTAAAGGGAACCTGACACCTCCAAATCGGTCCCCAGCCTCTAAAAACCCGTTCCTGCACTTTCCTATAAGATTTCAAGCTATTCCTCTCTTTCCTTTAGAGATTATGTAAAGTGGAATAATCACATTTATTACCTGGCAAATCTGCAGCTTCTGCTGCCCTGAGAGTCACAAAAGGCGTTCTCTCTGGCTCCTTATCGCTGCCTCCACAGTTGTTTTTCACTCCCCAATGGGCGTGAAAATTAATGTTGATAATCCTGTGTCGGATCGCTAGGCGGGTTTAGCCGGAATGACGCAAATCGCGTCATTTCCGGCGCTGTGCCGTTGATACACCCTTTGGGTGTATGTACGGACCTCACGCTGCACATTGCGCATGCGCAAGGTGTTATTTACAACTCGCGCCTGCACATCAACGTCACAGCGCCGGAAATTACGGAATTTGCGTCATTCCGGCTAAACTAGCCCAGCAATCCGACACAGGATTATCAACATTCCTTTTCATGCCCATTGGGGAGTGAAAAACAACTGTGGAGGCGGCGATAAGGGAACGCCTTTTGTGACTTTTCAAAACAGCAGAAGCTGCAGATTTGCCAGGTAATAAATGTGATTATTCCACTTTACATAATCTCTAAAGAGAAAGAGATGGATATCTTGAAACCTTATAGGAAGGTGCAGGGACAGGTTTTTAGAGCCTGGGTACTGATTTGGAGGGGTCAGGTTCCCTTTAAGCATCCTGGGACACACCTATAAATGGAGAGGTGTGCTTAATCAAACACACCAATATTTTCTCCGTACACACAAACCTGAATCTTGTGGAACTACAAGATCCAGCAACACCTCCATATTTACATTGCAGTGCATAAGACCTCTGCAATAAATAGCATATACCACAGTACATACACCCTGCCAGTTATCAGATACCTTGCTGGCATAGTGTTCCTTACAATGCATGGGGGTTTTCATCACAAGCTTAACGCCCAAAGATTGTATTCCAACAGAACGGAAGCTGGTCGAGGCTTCATAAGCATCCATGCCACCATCACAGACAAAACAAGGTGTATCCAGGACTAGAGATGAGCGATGTTCGATTCGAAATGTTCGCCAATCTCAAATTCGAGCTGTTATGGACGGTGTTCGAGTCATTCAACGAATGCAAATAAATAGCTTAAAATTTGGCAGTTCGAGGTTATGTTCGATAACAGTTCTTTCACCAAAAGGACCTTATAAAGTGGTCTGGGGGCAGAGGAAAAGGCTGAGATGGGGCATGATTGTTTCAAAGCCTGCGGTAAAAAGCCGACGGCTTTTAAACAATTATTCAGCCCGATCCTCTGCCCCCCGCAGTCTCCCATCCGATCCTCCACTCCCCCGGCCGCCTCCCATCCCGATCCTGAGTTAGCACCGGGTGGGGAGCGCAGCACCAGGGAGCGGGGAGTGAAGGACCAGGGGGGGAAACCGGCAGTGGTGAGAAGACTTCACCATCACCTTTCCTGCTCTGTGCTGCGCTCCCCGCTCCCTGAAGCTGCTCCCTCTGCCAGGTCCTAACTTAGGATCAGGCGGGGAGGCGGCGAGGAGAGCGATGAGGGGGCATCAGGGAGTGGGGAGCGCAGCACAGAGCAGGAAAGCCGGCGGTGAAGTCTTCTCGCCGTTGGCTTTCCCGCCAGGTATTTCAAATGATCAGCTGATCAGGTGCTGTCAGTGTTCATGTGAGTTCATGCAGCATGAACTTACATGAACTTTCCCACAGCCACCCAGCGCACAGCTCAGCTACATCTCTGGTAGAGGTTCTCTACTAGAGATGTAGCTGAGCTAAAGAAGAAACTGGATTGAAATACTTCGGACGAAAATAATATTTTAATAAAGATGGAGTCTAAGTGTTTTTTATGTTATTTTTTCTAATAAAGAATTTTTTGCCTGTGTTGTGTTTTTTTAAAAAACTTACTAGAAATTCATTGCGGTCATGTCTACTATTGGCGTGACCCCATGAATTTCGGGCTTAGGGCCAGCTGATAATACAAAGCTGGCGCTAACCCCTTTATTACCCAGTGAGCCACTGCACCAGGGCCCTGGATGAGCTGGATACAGCCCCAGAAGATGGCGCTTCTATGAATGCACCATTTTCTGGGGTGGCTGCGGGCTGCAATTCAGGGGGGACCCAGAAAGCTTAAGCCTTCCTGCGCTGCGGATTCCAGCCCCCAGCTGCCTAGTTGTTCCTGGCTGGACACAGAAATAGCGTGAAGCCCCACACACTTTTTTTTATTATTTCATGAAATTCATGAAATAATATAAAAAAAGGGCTTCCCTATATTTCTGTTTCCAGGCAGGTACAAATAGGCAGCTGGGGCCAGCCCGTTCCTGCCTGCTGTACCAGGCTGGCGTACAAAAATATGGGGAAGTCCACCTCAAAATTTTGATGAAAAAAACATAAAAAAAAAAAAAAAGGACTGCATCTTTATTAACCCCTCGACAATCTACTCTGTCACACAGATGATGGGTGAGGGCTAGTAAAGATGCTGTGCCTTTTTTTTTTGGATTGTTTTATGAATTTTTCAGAAAAATTTCGACATGGGCTTCGCCATCTTTTTGTATGCCAGCCAGGTATAGCAGGCAGGAACGGGTTGCCCCCTTCCCCCAGCTGCCTATTTGTACCTGCATGGAAACAGAAATATAGGAAAGCCCTATATGAATTTCATGAAATAATAAAAAAAATGCATGGGGCTTCGCGCTATTTCTATGTCCAGCCAGGTACACCTAGGCAGCTGGGGGCTGGAATCCATAGCGCAGGGAGGCCCCCCCCCCCCGACTGCAAAGGTCATGCCTGAAATTCATGGGGTCATGCCAATATTAGACATGACTGCCATGAATTTCTAGTAAAGTTTTTTTTAAAAAAAACAACACAGAGAAAAAATTCTTTATTAGAAAAAAATAACAGAACAACACTTAGACTCCATCTTTTTTAAAATATTGTCTTCGTCCACGTAGTCCAATGCAGTTTTCTTCTTTAGCTCAGCTACATCTCTGGTAGAGAACCTCTATCAGAGATGTAGCTGAGCTGTGCGCTGTGCCGCCGTGGGAAAGTTCATGTGAGTTCATGCTGCATGAACACACATGAACCCTGACAGCACCGCGGCTACTTCAAATGAACAGCTGATCTGCATAAGCTGATCATTTGAAATACCCGGCGGGAAAGCCAGCAGAGAAGACTTCACCGCCTGCTTTTCTGCTCTGTGCGGCGCTCCCCACTCCCTGATGCCCTCTCATCGCTCCCCCGCCCGCCTCCCCACCTGATCCTAAGTTAGGACCGAGTGGGGGGAGCAGCTCCAGGGGGTATCAGGGAGTGGGGAATGCAGCACAGAGCAGGAAGGCGGTGATGAAGTCTTCTCACCGCTGGTTCCCCGCCTGGGTCTTTCGCTCCCCACTGCCTGGTTCAGCACTCCCTGGAGCTGCTCCCCCCGCCGGTCCTAAGTTAGAAGATGTTTTATATGTGTTCAACAGTGTTCGATGAACATTCGACGAACTCACACCCGATTCGACGGATCGAATCGAATTTGAACACTAGGGTGGTGGCTCATCTCTATCCAGGACTACATCTAAAAAATGTTACTAAAAGTTGGGATTTTGAGAGAGAACCTAAGGCAGCAACAACAGTCCTGAAAGGAAGAACAGCAATATAAAGTGACATGGCAAGACAAGCCACTGCATGGAATGTACCATCAAGATCTACCACACAAGACAAGACCCAAGGTCTTGCGAAGAAACCTCAGAAACAGTCCAACACATAGAGACAGGATGCAAATGGTAACAGTGTACACTAAATGCCACAACCAAGAAGCAGGAATTGTATGTAGAGACAGCTGTACAGTATATGGGCTAAATCCCACTAGTAGTGGAGAATGAAAGGGCTAAAATCCTGTGAGACGTCAACATCCAGACGAATAAGCAGGAAATGGCTAACCAACCAGACATCTTGAAAGTAGACAAGGGTCAGAAGAGAGCAATGATAATGTGGCAGTGCCAAATGACAATATTATCAGAAAGAAAGAATGTAAGTGTGGCGCCCCGCAAAGCAGGCGTCACAGAGGGGTATGGCATCCATAAAAGCGGTGCAGATACTCCAGCTGCAAGTAGATTTCAGGCTGATGGGTGGAACCTATCCCATAACAAGAAAAACCGGAAGAGAAGGACAGAAACAACAAAGCTCCTTTGTACCCGGCAGCATGGCAGCACCCCGGTGGAGAGATCTAGTGCGAGAGCTGGAGCAGCAGACCCGCGCTGAGCAAGGCGATCCAGCAGCGGCGTCCCTCGTGACGATAGAGGGGGATGCTGACTACTGGCAGGATGCTTTCACCCAGCTCTGCCAAGAGATGGAACAGACTTTGACTTGGGCGTGTCGGCTGTGGAGTGCTGAGCGGACATTTGAATTGTCACGAGGAGAACGACCCACGAGGCACTGGAGGCGGCGGTGGCCGAACAAGCGGGTGAAGAATACCGCGCCTCCTTACAACCCGTACCACCACCCGTCCAGACTGAGCCCCCGGCTACACCACCGTCCCGGGCCAAAGTTGTCTCCGGCTGGAGGCAGCTCAGACATCCCCAACAGCACCAGATGTGGAAGTCGAGGAGGAGTTCGACGACAACGGCGCCGACGAGGAACCAGACGGAGCCTCGGGGGGAAGCACTCCAGAAGTGGCATTGTGGACCGCGTAGCAGCGGCACCAGCAAGCAGCTCCAGCCATTTTAAGCTCTGCGGAGACGCGAGTAACACCGAGAGTCTCAAGCAGCAGTGTGCCACCCCCACAGTACCAGTCGCTGCAATGCACCCGCCAGCCATGGATGAAGGAGACCAGGTGGCGATGCAGAGGCGACGAGAGGACTGGTATCAGTGAGAGCAGGCAACGAGGAGACTCCGCGAGGAAGCCAGAGCTCTGTCCCCACTTCCAATAGAACTCAGGAAAAAAGGAACAGTTGTATCCGTCTACCAGGAGGATGGATGGGGTTTTATACGTGAACCTAGACTACTGGACAATGTTTTCTTTTCCCGGCGGGATTAGAGTCTTACCTACGGAAAGGACATCCACGGAGGGTCTGTACAGAGGTGAGCAAGTAACCTACGAACTTTAACCCGGCCCGTTAGACTGGTTTGCCATCCGACATAGCTAGTGAATAATTTCTGTGTATTTTATATGTGCAACGTTTGAAGTAATGACCTCCCAGCAATGGGAAGAAAACCTAAGCCTGCGTGTTGTAAATAGTTACCCGTTAATGTTGATGATGAATATATAAAAATGTTTTTCACTTCCCGGTGGACAAGTACTAATACTCGCGGACGAGTATATTCAATCAAAGGGGTATGTGAGCGCCCCACAAAGCAGGCGTCACAGAGGGGTATGCACCCATAAAGGCGGTGCAGATACTCCAGCTGCAAGTAGATTTCAGGCTGATGGGTGAACTACACCAAGCACCACACTAATCACACAGTGGGAGGGAACCCGGGAGGGTATATAGTCACCTCCAGGAGGAACTAGAGAGTCAGTTGGAGTCAGAGAGCTCAGCTCAGTGGAGCCATGCAGTGAGCCAGAAGAAGGAGGGTCCTCGGCTGAGGGACCCAAGAAAGGCTAAAGATAGATCCCAGGCGCAGAAAGCGGCCTGGGGCAGAGAGGGACTTCTGAGAGTCCAACCCCGGAAGCTTACCGGGCACCGGAGCCCGCACCTGTGGGATCCTCTAACGACCACAGAAAATCCGGCAAACTAGGAGTATATCTATTATACTGCCCAGACTCTCAAGAAACCAGAAGAGGGTACCAGGCACCACTTGATGGTTCAGCGGTTGGCCAGCAGAAGGTAACCCGACGGGAGCAAGAAGAGTGAGAGATAGCAAGAGGCCAGATCCACTTTATGGGGTCAGACTTCACACAAACTACTGGGAAGCAGGGAAGAATTGAAAGAGAAAAGGCACACGCTAAGGGTTCCGTCCAGCTACCTGAGATCCGCTTGCAGCCAGTCGTTAGCTACTTGCCTGTATAACATCTTACTACACTGAGGACTGTAATAACGCTGCTAAAGTTCAAGTAAAGTACCCGGAGTGAAGTGACTTTGACTCTGCTACATCTTCTTTCCTATGAACTTATCCTTCACAGGATTGCTGCCCCAGAGGTCCCAGTCCTGCGTGCGGAGGACTACAACATCTCAGCTGCAATACCACTGACCTCCGGCGGACTATGGTGGCGCTGGTGCTACTTTACCAGGAACTGCAGGTGGCGTCACGACAACTAAACTTGAAATAATCCCTTGTACATAAACCCCCCTTTTTAAAGAGAACCGTCCCGCGGGATACAGGATCAGGCGGGGCCGCCATTCCCCGTGACACAGTTAACCCCTTCTGCCGCCTGATACCCGAGTACCCCACACCCTGGGGCGACACATAAGAAGCTGGACACATGCTTGGGCCTCAAAGAAGAACTGGGAAAAAGATGAGGAAGATGAAGTCAACAGTGATTGTAGTGGTGATAGGAGCACTAAATAGCTACAACAGGTTCCAGAAGCAACATCTGAACTCTGTGCAGAAAAGTGCAGTGCTGGGAACTACTAAGATCCTGCGCAGAACTGCAGAATGTTCAAACTCCCAGAGGAGGAGAAAACAATGAAAAAGAACAATAAAAAAACACCCCACAGGAAGAGAGAGTGTGTATAGAGTGTACATACAGTTGTGGCCAAAAGTATTGACACCCATGCAATTCTGTCAGAAAATACTCAGTTTCTTCCTGAAAATGATTGCAATCACAAATTCTTTGGTATTATCTTCATTTAATTTGTCTTCAATGAAAAAACACAAAAGAGAATGAAGCAAAAAGCAAAACATTGATGATTTCACACAAAACTCCCAAAATGGGCCAGACAAAAGTATTGGCACCCTCAGCCTAATACTTGGTTGCACAACCTTTAGCCAAAATACTGCGATCAACCGCTTCTGGTAACCATCAATGAGTTTCTTACAATGCTCTGCTGGAATTTTAGACCATTCTTCTTTGGCAAACTGCTTCAGGTCCTTGATATTTGAAGGGTGCCTTCTCCAAACTGCCATTTTTAGATCTCTCCACAGGTGTTCTATGGGATTCAGGTCTGGACTCATTGCTGGCCACCTTAGAAGTCTCCAGTGCTTTCTCTCAAACCATTTTCTAGAGCTTTTTGCAGTGTGTTTTGGGTCATTGTCCTGCTGGAAGACCCATGACCTCTGAAGGAGACCCATCTTTCTCACACTGGGCCCTATATTATGCTGCAAAATTTGTTGGTAGTCTTCAGACTTCATAATGCCATCCACACAGTCAAGCAGTCCAGTGCCAGAGGCAGGAAAGCAACCCCAAAACATCAGGGAACCTCCGCCATGTTTGACTGTAGGGACCGTGTTCTTTTCTTTGAATGCCTCTTTTTTTCTCCTGCAAACTCAATGTTGATGCCTTTGCCTAAAAAGCTCTACTTTTGTCTCATCTGACCAGAGAACATTCTTCCAAAACGTTTTAGGTTTTCTCAGGTAAGTTTTAGCAAACTCCAGCCTGGCTTTTTTATGTCTCGGGGTAAGAAGTGGGGTCTTCCTGGGTCTCCTACCATACAGTCCCTTTTCATTCAGACGCCGATGGATAGTACGGGTTGACACTGTTGTACCTTTGGACTGCAGGGCAGCTTGAACTTGTTTGGATGTTAGTCGAGGTTCTCTATCCGCCATCCGCACAATCTTGCGTTGAAATCTCTTGTCAATTTTTCTTTTACGTCCACATCTAGGGAGATTAGCCACAGTGCCATGGGCTTTAAACGTCTGGATGACACTGCGCACGGTAGACACAGGAACATTCAGGTCTTTGGAGATGGACTTGTAGCCTTGAGATTGCTCATGCTTCCTCACAATTTGGTTTCTCAAGTCCTCAGACAGTTCTTTGGCCTTTCTTTTCTCCATGCTCAATGTGGGGTCTTCTTTCTTTTCTCCATGCTCAATGTGGTACACACAAGGACACAGGACAGAGGTTGAGTCAACTTTAATCCATGTCAACTGGCTGCAAGTGTGATTTAGTTATTGCCAACACCTGTTAGGTGTCACAGGTAAGTTACAGGTGCTGTTAATTACACAAATTAGTGAAGCATCACATGATTTTTATAACAGTGCCAATACTTTTGTCCACCCTCTTTTTTATAGTTATTGTGGAATTATATCCAATTTGGCTTTAAGGTACCGTTACACGCCGCAACTATCACCGGCGATCAGTAGCAACCGAACGTGCGCGTCCATGTTTTTGATGGTTGATTCCGATCGCCGATGCCGCATGTACACGCCGCAATTGCGCCCTCAACCTAAGGGAACGTGGTTCCACGGAAGTTGAAACAGATCCTGAGGGAAACATCCGGTTGAATTGAATCCCGCTGCCACTTCACAAGCCGCAATCACTAAGGGAATGTGGGCGTACCTGTGAAGCGCCGCAAGAGCATAAGCGTGACAGAGTTGTGTATTCCGCGCCCCAAACACGCTGATTGGACAACGCAATAGCGTCATGATTGGCCAGCCTGCGCAGGAAGCTAATACATGACGCCATTGCAATTGTGTAGTGTGAATGGACAGCTCTTTAAATATGGTGCCCTGTGATGGGACAGCCAATGGAGACACATTATCCCCCACCAATCATCGCTGATGGGGCGCGGTATCCAGCACGCTGTGGCACGCCTCTGGAAAATCACTAGGCGACGCAGATTCCATCCCTATCGCCTGTTCACACGCCAAAATCAGGGCAATTCACCTTCAGGGTTGCCTCTGGTTTTAGAACAATGCTCTGAAACCGCAACTGGGAGCAACTGCGAAAATCACGATCACTTTCCCCAATTACACGCCGCAACTTCGTAGCAATTTCAAGGCAACCGTGACTGAAATCCCAATTGCCTCTCAGTTTCTACACCACAGTTGTGGCGTGTAAAGGAACCTTTAGGACAATTCTTATTGTGTTTTTTCATTGAAGACAAATTAAATGAAGATAATAATACTAAAGAATTTGTGATTGCAATCATTTTCAGGAAGGAACTGAGTATTATCTGACAGAATTGCAGGGGTGACCATACTTTTGGCCACAACTGTATATATTATTACACTGTGTTCCAAATTATTATGCAAATGTTCTTTTTCTCTGATTTTTTCTAAATGGTTGGTGCAAATGACAGTCAGTGTAATAAAAGTAATCACTAGGGATGGGCGAATCTACTCGCTAGGACTCGTTACTCGGCGAGTAGTAAGGGACTCGCAGGACTCGGTACTCTGCGAGTTTCCCAGCGTTTACTCGCACGAGTCCAATGCAAATCAATGAAGGTAAAAAAACTATAAGCGGTCTAATTGGAGGCGCTCAGGCACAAAGGCTGCAGGCACTGGGATGGTTTTTCAACAGACCTTTATTCAGGCTCCCCTCCTACTCCACAACATGTTTCGATAGATTCTCTATCTTCCTCAGGTGGAAGATAGAGAATCTATCGAAACATGTTGTGGAGTAGGAGGGGAGCCTGAATAAAGGTCTGTTGAAAAACCATCCCAGTGCCTGCTGCCTTTGTGCCTGAGCGTCTCCAATTAGACCGCTTATAGTTTTTTTACCTTCTAATATAAATCCCTCTCTGAGGGTAAAGCGGCGGGAAGCAGCTAGGCGCAGAGTGCAGCTTAATGTGAGGACCTGGTGTCGCCTGGTAACAGGAGCTTTAACTTAAGGACCTGCGGTGACGTGACCGGATGCTCGGAGCCCACGGAGCACGCGGTGTGCGGATGAGCTAGAGCCTGTGAAGGGCGCCTTATCAAATGTATTACCGAGTTGTGCGGGGACAGCACAACCCGATAAGGTGAGTGGCCACCTATTAGTACTCCACGCTAAAAAAAGCCCCCTGGTAACCGCACTATTGCGCCCCTTTTTCCTTCTTTTCTCTTACAATGCAAATCAATGGCAAACGCTGACAAAACTAGGATTGCCATTGTCTTGCATTAGACTCGGCTACTGTGCCAGTGATAGCAGGGAAACTCGCAAAGTAACTGCTGTTACTTTGCGAGCCGAGTCCAGCTGTCTTCTCTGTGCAGGCTGCCGCAGCTCCAGGGTCCTGGAGCCTGCCTGCTCACAGAGATGATGTAGCAGTGCTGAGATTGTTCTCAGTCTGCTCATTCCCTGTGCATAGACATCTATATCTATGCACAGGGGATGTAGCAGAGAGGACATCGCGTTTTGGACTGCGTCGGACAGAAGAGGATTTTTTTAATTAAAGATGGAGTTCCTAATGGCTTTTTTTTTATTTCAAATAAAAAATGTTTCTCTGTGTTGTGTTTTTTTAACCCATTATTGGAGATTCTTAGTGGCTGGGTCAAACGTGGCCTGACATTAAGAATCTCGGGCTTAATACCAGCTTGTATAACAAAGCTGGTATTAACCCCTTTATTACCCAGCGTGCCACCGCCACCAGGGCCGCTGGAAGAGCGGGGTTCAGCGCCAGAGGATGGCGCTTCAATGAACGCGCCATCTTCTGGGGTGGCTGCAAGCTGCAATTTGCTCGGGGGGTGCCCAGAAAGCTTGGGCATCCCTGCGCTGCGGATTCCAGCCCCCAGCTGCTTAGCTGTACCTGGCTAGACATAGAAATTGCGCGGAGGCCCACGCATTTTTTTTTTATTATTTCATGAAATTCATGAAATAATTAAAAAAAAGGGCTCCCCTATATTCTTGTGTCCGGCCAGGTACAAATAGGCACCTGGGGGTTGGGGGCAGCCCGTCGCTGCCTGCTGGATCCTGCTGGTTCCAGAAATACGGCGAAGCCCACGTGAAATTTGTTTCTGACAAATCCATAAAACAATGTAAATAAAAGGGACTGCATCTTTATTAACCCCTGGACCATGGGCAAGGGGTTAATAAAGATGCAGTCCCTTTTTTAGGATTGTTTTATTGATTTTTCAGAAAAAAAATTACATGGGCTTCGCCGTATTTCTGGAACCAGCCGGATCCAGCAGGCAGCGACGGGCTGCCCCCAACCCCCAGGTGCCTATTTGTACCTGGCCAGACACAAGAATATAGGGGAGCCCTTTTTTTTTATTATTTCATGAATTTCATGAAATAATTAAAAAAAATGTGTGGGGCTCCGCGCAATTTCTATGTCTAGCCAGGTACAGCTAAGCAGCTGGGGGCTGGAATCCGCAGCGCAGGGATGCCCAAGCTTTCTGGGCACCCCCGGCTGCAAATTGCAGCCCGCAGCCGCCCCAGAAGTTGGCGCGTTCATTGAAGCGCCATCCTCTGGCGCTGAACCCCGCTCTTCCAGCGGCCCTGGTGGCGGTGGCACGCTGGGTAATAAAGAGGTTAGGGCCAGCTTTGTATTATCAGCTGGCCCTAAGCCCGAAATTTATGGCGGTCACGCCAATATTATACATGACCGCCATGAATTTCTATTAAATTGTTTTAAAAAAAAACACAACACAGAGAAAATTTTTTATTAGAAATAAAAAAAAAAGCCATTAGGGACTCAATCTTTGATTAAAAAAATCCTCTTCCGTCCGACGCAGTCCAAAACGCGATGTCCTCTCTGCTCATCCCTGTGCATAGATATAGATGTCTATGCACAGGGAATGAGCAGACTGAGAACAATCTCAGCTCTGCTACATCAGGCAGCAGACGGGCTCTAGGACCCTGGAGCTGCGGCAGCCAGCACACAGAGCAGACAGGACTCTTATCTGTGCGAGTTTCCCAGCGATTACTTGCACAGTAAACGAGTCCAATGCAAATCAATGGCAAAACTAGGATTGCTTCAGGCTGAAGCTTCCGAGACACATCTGTGATTTGTAAATCGCACACTACTCGCTATTACTCGCTTCCCCATTCATTAACATTGGACTCGCTAGACTCGCAACGAGTAGCGAGTCCTGGGCTCGGACTCGCTAGAGTCAAGCGATTCCGAGTAATTTAGGATTCGCCCATCACTAGTAATCACGCGTTAGAGTATACATCAAATTTTATTGAAGAAATCTCCCTATAATAACAGTATAATTTTCAGAATTAAAAAAAACTCTAAAAGCACTGTTCCAAATTATTAGGCACAGTAGAGTTTGTGAACATTTGATATGTTTGAAATAACTGAAAATGCTCATTTGTTGAATTTGCAGTATTAACAGTTCACATTCACTGAAAAAAAGCTATTTAACTCCAAAACATCCTAACAGGCCAAGTTACATGTTAACATAGGAACCCTACTTTAATATCACCTTCACAATTCTAGCATCCATTGATATTGTGAGTTTCTGGAGAGTTTCTGCTTGAATTTCTTTGTATGATGTCAGAATAGCCTCCCAGAGCTGCTGTTTTGATGTGAACTGCCTCCCACACTCATAGATCTTTTGCGTGATTATACTCCTAAGGTTTTCTATAGGGTTGAGGTCAGGGGAAGATGGTGGCCACACCATGAGTTCATCTCCTTTTATGCCCATAGCAGCCAATGGCACAGAGGTATTTTTTGTAGCATGAGATGGTGCATTGACATGCATGAGGATGATTATGCTCCTAAAGGCACGTTTTTGCTTTTTGTACCATGGAAGAAAGTTCTCAGTTGGAAACTCTATATACATTGCAGAGGTCATTTTCACACCTTCAGGAACCTTAAAGGGGCCTACCAGCTGTTTCCCAATGATTCCAGCCCAAAACATGACTCCTCCACCTCCTTGCTGACATTGCAGCCTTGTTGGAACATGGTGGCATCCACCAACCATCCACTACTCTATTCATCTGGACCATCCAGGGTTGCACTCATCAGTAAACAAGACTGTTTGAAAATTAGTCTTCATGTATATCTGGACCCACTGCAACTGTTTCTGCTTGTGAGCACTGTTTAGGGGTGGCCGAATAGTAGGTTTATGCACCACAGCAAGCATTTGAAGGATCCTACACCTTGAGGTTCGAGGGACTCCAGAGGCACCAGCAGCTTCAAATATCTGTTTGTTGGTTTGTAAGGCCTTTTTAGCAGCTTCTCTCTTAATCTGATGAACTTGCCTGGCAGAAACCTTCCTCATTCTGCCTTTATCTGCACGACCACGTCTGTGCTCAGAATCAGCCACAAATCTCTTCACAATGCGACGATCACGCTTAAGTTTTCGTGCAATATCAAATGTTTTCATCCCTTGTCCAAGGCATTGCACTATTTGTTGCTTTTCGGCAGCAGAGACATCCTTTTTCTTTCCCATGTTACTGGATAACTGTGGCCGGCTTAATATTGTGGAACATCCAGTTTTCCTTTTATTGGGCTCACCTGCCAAACTAATTATCACAGATATCTGAGATTGATTTCAATGATCCATAGAACCCTGAGACACAATACCATTAGGGATGGGCGAATCTACTCGCTAGGACTCGTTACTCGGCTAGTAAGGGACTCGCAGGACTCGGTACTCTGCGAGTTTCCCAGCGTTTACTCGCATGAGTCCAATGCAAATCAATAGCAAACGCTGACAAAACTAGGATTGCCATTGTTTGCATTAGACTCGGCTACTGTGCCAGTGATAGCAGAGAAACTCGCAAATAACTGCTGTTTCTTTGCGAGCCGAGTCCAGCTGTCTTCTCTGTGCAGCTCCAGGGTCCTAGAGCCCGCCTGCTCACAGACATGATGTAGCATAGCTGAGATTGTTCTCAGTCTGCTCATTCCCTGTGCATAGACATCTATATCTATGCACAGGGGATGTAGCAGAGAGGACATCGCGTTTTGGACTACGTCGGACGGAAGAGGATTTTTTTAATTAAAGATGGAGTCCCTAATGGCTTTTTTTTTTATTTCAAATAAAATTTTTTCTCTGTGTTGTGTTTTTTTAACCCTTTATTGGAGATTCTTAGTGGCTGGGTCAAACGTGGCCTGACATTAAGAATCTCGGGCTTAATACCAGCTTGTATAACAAAGCTGGTATTAACCCCTTTATTACCCAGTGTGCCACCGCCACCAGGGCCGCTGGAAGAGCGGGGTTCAGTGCCAGAGGATGGCGCTTCAATGAACGCGCCATCTTCTGGGGCGGCTGCGGGCTGCAATTTGCAGCGGGGGGTGCCCAGAAAGCTTGGGCATCCCTGCGCTGCGGATTCCAGCCCCCAGCTGCTTAGCTGTACCTGGCTAGACATAGAAATTGCGCGGAGCCCCACGCATTTTTTTTTATTATTTCATGAAATTCTGAGATTCTGACTCTGAGACTCTGACTCTGAGACTCTGACTCTGGCGCTGAACCCCGCTCTTCCAGCGGCCCTGGTGGCGGTGGCACGCTGGGTAATAAAGAGGTTAGGGCCAGCTTTGTTATACAAGCTGGTATTAAGCCCGAGATTCTTAATGTCAGGCCACGTTTGACCCAGCCACTAAGAATCTCCAATAAAGGGTTAAAAAAACACAACACATTCCATCTAAATTCTCATACATTATGCGTACTTCTACTGTGGATCCACTTGAGAAAGACGCATCTGTGCGTCGAAACGCGTTGTGGCATACTGGACCCCTGCTGTTCGTGCAATAAATTATTGGTAATTTAATCACCAACCCGTGGTTTCTTTAGCGCTCCAAACCTCTGACACCGCTTGTTTTCTATCTGCTAATCTCTTTCTCCCTTGTTGGGAGTGCGGTGTGTGAGCTGCTCTAAGATCCACAGTACCTGGCAGTACATCATAAAGACCTACCCTTGAATGATCAACTGATACACAGTGTGGAGCTGGGACGGAAGCCAGTGCAGGGAGTCTGCCTCTCCGGGTGGAGGAGTGAAGGAGCCCACCTCCATCTCCAGAGGAACTAAGGAGCCGACCACCAGGCCCGGAGTATCAGAGGAGGAGGGAATATTGGCCCCTGTCACTACAGTGACCCACATTAAGCCATCAGTCTGGTTGTGCGGGGTGTTGCACAACCAGTAAAGGTTAGTGCAAACATAGTAAAACCGTGTATTAAGTTCCTCCAGTTGCAGTGTGGCACAATATCTGTTTTTTATTTTAATTATGTAGTGAACCAGTCTTAATTGGAAGCCTTAGTTGATTAATCATATCAATCTAATCAAATCCAATACAGATATCATTAATATTTTCGTACTTATGTTGGGAGCCCCCTGCTGCTAGGCACCTGTGTATGCTGCTCCTCGTACTTCCAGCATCCCAGAAATGATGCTCTTGTGCTCTGCCTTGTGGGTAGTTGCGCACTGCGCATGCGTGGCTCCTTGTATTAGCTGCTGTCATGGTGATAGGGCTCTATGCGTCTTCACCATCTTTGTTATTGGCATTTTCACTATATCTTGCCCTCACTTCACCGCAGCTTGTCTCAGGAGGTTTCAGGGGCAGTATTCTCACTCTTCTTAAGTGCTCAGTGCACATTAAAAGTGCTTACCTATAAAGTGCTTTTATTATAAGGTGCTTGTAAGTCTTAGTATTACTTTCTCTCTTTTATGAGAGATATATAAAGTGCTTATTGTGCTTATTATATATAAAAAAAGGGGTTCTTGTACTGAAGGGCACAAAAAGGGGTCCTACCACTATCTTGTGCGTATTTTCCATTTCTCAACAGAGGCATACACACCTGCGGGCTCTAACAGCTATCAGGTTCTAGGGTAACCTTCTACGAGCCCGACTGCATGTCCCAGGGATCAACAGATCCTAATACGTGCCTCATCTCCGTCCAGGCCACATTTCTGCGGAGTGTTTTTATTCTTTATGTGTGTACATCGAAACCTTACTTGTGATATATACTATTTCTAAATGTAAAATGCAATTCTCTACAGACACAGGTGCCTCTCAGCGCCCGGGCTATCCAACATATACCGTATATACTCGCGTATAAGCCGAGTTTTTCAGCCCAAAAATTGGGCTGAAAAGTTACCCCCTCGGCTTATACGCGAGTCACTATACGGGCGCCCCCCCCCCCCCATCAGTATACAGGCCCCCCCCATGGTCCGGAAACCTGTAAAGGAAGATTATTATACTTATCGCTGTCCGGCTGCTGTCCCCGCTCTGCATCGCGATCCTCCATCTGCATCGCGCTCCTCCATCTTCCGGCTTCCTGTCGGCGCCGACAATGACGTCATTCGGCGCAGAACACAGGAAGTCGGAAGATGGAGGAGCGCGATGCAGATGGAGGATCGCGATGCAGAGCCGGGACGGCAGCCGGACAGCGATAAGTATAATCATCTTCCTTTACAGGTTTCCGGACCATGGGGGGGCCCTGGATACTGATGGGGGGCCTGTATACTGATGGGGGCCTGTATATACCCTGGGGCTGCAGCTGTATGTACCCTGGGGCTGCAGCTGTATGTACCCTGGGGCTGCTGCTGTATATACCATGGGGCTGCTGCTGTATATACCATGGGGGGGGGGGCCTGTATACTGATGGGGGGCCTGTATACTGATGGGGGCCTGTATATACCCTGGGGCTGCTGCTGTATATATTATGGGGCTGCTGCTGTATATACCATGGGGCTGCTGCTGTATATACCATGGGGCTGCTGCTGTATATACCATGGGGGGGCCTGTATACTGATGGGGGCCTGTATATACCCTGGGGCTGCTGCTGTATATATTATGGGGCTGCTGCTGTATATACCATGGGGCTGCTGCTGTATATACCATGGGGCTGCTGCTGTATATACCATGGGGGGGCCTGTATACTGATGGGGGCCTGTATATACCCTGGGGCTGCTGCTGTATATATTATGGGGCTGCTGCTGTATATACCATGGGGCTGCTGCTGTATATACCATGGGGCTGCTGCTGTATATACCATGGGGCTGCTGCTGTATATACCATGGGGCTGCTGCTGTATATACCATGGGGGGCCTGTATACTGATGGGGGGCCTGTATACTGATGGGGGCCTGTATATACCCTGGGGCTGCTGCTGTATATATTATGGGGCTGCTGCTGTATATACCATGGGGCTGCTGCTGTATATACCATGGGGCTGCTGCTGTATATACCATGGGGCTGCTGCTGTATATACCCTGGGGCTGCTGCTGTATATACCATGGGGCTGCTGCTGTATATACCATGGGGGGGCCTGTATACTGATGGGGGCCTGTATATACCCTGGGGCTGCTGCTGTATATATTATGGGGCTGCTGCTGTATATACCATGGGGCTTCTGCTGTATATACCATGGGGGGGCCTGTATACTGATGGGGGCCTGTATATACCCTGGGGCTGCTGCTGTATATATTATGGGGCTGCTGCTGTATATACCATGGGGCTGCTGCTGTATATACCATGGGGCTGCTGCTGTATATACCATGGGGCTGCTGCTGTATATACCATGGGGCTGCTGCTGTATATACCATGGGGCTGCTGCTGTATATACCATGGGGCTGCTGCTGTATATACCCTGGGGCTGCTGCTGTATATACCCTGGGGCTGCTGCTGTATATACCCTGGGAAGGCTGCTGTAACACTGCTGGTGCCTGTATATACCACTGGGAGGCTGCTGTATACCATACTGCTGGGGGCTGTATACTACCACTGGGGAGGCCTGTATACCATCGGGGGGGCCTGTATACCACACTGCTGGGGGCTGTATACCTGTGCTGGGGTCCACCCTCGGCTTATACACGAGTCAATAGTTTTTCCCAGATTTTGGGGGCAAAAGTAGGGGGGTCGGCTTATACACGGGTCGGCTTATACACGAGTATATACGGTACATAAAAAACATTTTTTACAGAAGGATACATAAGGATACTACTGTATTTTACATTACTTATTGTTGTAAATCTGTCAGTTATATGTGCAACAATTTTACGTGTCTAAAACCAGTGATTAAAAAGTCTATACTACTCGAATATGAGGAAGTCACTTTCCAGGAAATTCAGTTCTTATACGGCTATATTAAGCTTATAATCCACATTCAGGCCTTCTGGTTTTAATGTCCCCAGTTCCTTGATCCATCTTAGTTCCCTTTCTAACAATAATTTTTCTCTGTCACCACCCCTTCTTAATTGTGGCATGCCGTCTATTATTCTGCACCTAAGATCTTTCTCGCTGTGATTCGCTTCCATAAAATGTTTTGGCACCGGTAAATTTTGCTGTTTTTTTTCGTATGCTATATCTATGTTGGTTCAGCCTCACCTTAAACTCCAGTGAGGTTTCCCCAACATAGAATAGCCTACGGGGGCATTCCAGCAAATACACCACATATTCAGAGGTACATGTATAAAATTGACATATATCATATCTCTTCCCTTTCACCTCAAAATAATTACCTTTTACCATATACAGGCAATTAACACACCCTACACATGGGTAACAACCCCTTCTTTTCCCATCGGTTAGGGTTAACTGGGTGTGTTTTTTAAGTTGCTTATGTCTGAATTACTAATCGGTCCTTTAGACTCCTTCCTTTTCTAAAAGAGAAGAGGGGAGAATTTTTGAATTCCTCTACCTCGGGCAAACCTTTGTGAGAGTATTTTCCAATTTTTCTTCATAATTTTTGTTATTTCATTAGATTCCTCCCCAAAGGTCATTATCACTGGAACTCTTTTCTGCCTATTCAGATTCTTTTCATTGTGGTTAACACTTTTCTTTCTCAGTTCTTCCAATAACCTTGCTGGATATCTTATGTGCTCAAACTTGACCAATAGGTCATCTATGTTTTTTTCTTTTTCTGTCTCATTGCTCACTATCCTCCTCACTCTCTGTATTTGTCCATGAGGTATCACTCTCTTCATACCTGGGGGGAGGTGACTTTGATAATGAAGCAACTTATTTCTGTCCGTCCCTTTGACAAATAGGGATGTACTCAACTTGTTACCCGTATGCCGCACAAGTACATCAATAAATTGCAAGCTGTCTCTTGAATGAAGCATGGTAAATTTTATGGTGGTATCCACCGTATTCAGATATTCATAAAATTCTTGTAACCCACTGATGGTTCCGCTCCAGAGGAGGAACACGTCATCTATGTATCTCCACCACTCTACCACCTTCTCATAGTGGTGGGATACATAGATGTGCTCCTCCTCCAGAGTCACCATTGTGACATTTGCATAACAACATGCCATATGCGCGCCCATGGCTGTATGCCTCATTTGTTTGTAAAAACCATCTCCACACATAAAGTAATTTCTTCTCATACATATTTCCAATTGCTGCAAAATTAATTCCTTACATTCAGGTGAGTAATTTGTGGCATTTAATCTTTGACTCACAGCTCTAAGGCCCTTTTCATGTTGAATGGAAGCATATAGTGAGGTCACATCGAATGAAACTAATATATCATCATTCTGTACTTCTAAGTTGTTCAATTTCTCCAAAAATTGGGTGGTATCACGTATATATGAGCTCGCTGCCACAGCTAATGGGCTTATAATTCTATCAAGAAATATTCCGATGTTATTAAATATCGAATCTATGCCGGCTACTATCTGCCTACCAGGGGGCACTCTAATGATTTATGGATTTTGGGAAACACATAAAGTACTGGGGTTTTGGGATGCTTTATTACTAGATATTCTTGCAAATTTTGATCATCTATCCCACCCCTGCTAGCTTCCTCTAAGATCGTTGTTATTTCTCTCTGCACCTCAACTTTTGGGTCTTTCTCCAATCTCACATAGATTTCCTCATCACTTAATTGCCTCATCACTTCCTTAAGGTAATCCTTCTTGTCCATGATGACGACCGCACCGCCTTTATCGGCTGGTTTTATTATGAGGTCACCGTCATAGACCAGCTCCTGTAATGCCCTATACTCATCAGTTGTCATATTTTTTTTTTTTATTTAGTTTTAGTATTTTGTCTGAGCATCTCTATGTCTCTTTTAACCGCAGTTATAAATGCTTCCATGGCTTGTGGTGTATCTGCCGGTGTGAAACTACTTTTCTTGGATAACCTCATATCTGTCATATTCAACTCGCTCTCTCTCTCTCTGTGTTGTTGTGACCTGTTTTCCATTAAACCAATGTTTTAGTTTGACACTCCTGAACATCCTATGCATATATACATCTAAGTTAAACCCATCAACATGTGTTGCTATATTAAAGCTAAGTCCTTTGTTCAACACACTCAATTGATCTTTTGTCAGTGTTTTCTTAGATATATTTACCACTAGATCTGATCTTTTCTCTTGTTTCATTGGTTTGGCTTTGATTTCTCTTTCTTTTTTCTCGTCCCTATGGTAGTGGCGTCCTCCTCTTCTTCTTCTTGCAGCTTGTCCATGTCTAGATGGGGTAGAATTAGATTTATTAATAACAGGTTTTACATATTTATAGTTCAGTCTCTTCCTTTTTAGTTGACCTTTCTTCTGCTATTTTTCTTTCTGCCAATTATAAATCTGGCCCATCGTGTAGTCCTCTGCGTCTCTTGCACATTTTTGCCTCTTGGTTTCTTCTAATTCTTTTCTGGTTTTATCCACCTTTGTCTTAATCTGTTCTTTAAACTTCACATGCTCCTCCTCTTTCATTAGGGTCTTTATCTGTGCCTCCATTTCTCTATTCTCTATTCCAACTCTCTGTACGTCTTCTTGTAAGTATTTAAGTTTAACAGCATTATGTCCATGGCATACTTGTATGAAACATTGTAAATTTCTGGCAAAATGATGTATTTCCTACTGAAAGGATGGGGCGTATGTTGGACCTCGGTCCTCTGGGTAGTCTCTTAAATTTGTAATATTGTCCCAGAATTTACAGATGTAACTCCAAAGCTGCCAACTTCTTACTGCCGTTTTCATACTTTCTCTTTATCAATGGAACACTTAAAAAGTCCACTTCTCCCTCCAATCCCTTCAAAATTCTTTCCTCATCCTCCGCAGTATAAACTAGCGTACCTGTATCTATCTTCCTAGACGGTGTGCAGTGCTTGTCTCCCCAAAGGATTATATAGTGAACACAAGCTAGGAGCAACACAGTCTCATGGTTATCCCTGGTCCAAAACAATCCTCCAATTGCTGATATATACATACAAAATGTCGCAGCACTCCAGTGGTGATGTTCTGAAGATCTTTATTCCAGCTCCTTTGGTACAATGGTCAAGTTTGAGTACAGGGGATATCCAGCAAGGTTATTGGAAGAACAGAGAAAGAAAAGTGTTAACCACAATGAAAAGAATCTGAATAGGCAGAAAAGAGTTCCAGTGGTAATGACCTTTGGGAGGAATCTAATGAAATAACAAAAATTATAAAGAAAAATTGGAAAATACTCTCACAAAGGTTTGCCCGAGGTAGAGGAATTAAAAAATGATCCCCTCTTCTCTTTTAGAACAGGAAGGAGTCTAAAGGACCAATTAGTAAATTCATACATAGGCAGCTTGAAAAAGACACCCAGTTAACCCTAACCAGTGGGAAAAGAAGGATTTGTTACCCATGTGTAGGGTGTGTTAATTGCCCATATATGGTAAAAGGTAATTCTTTTGAGGTGAAAGGGAAGATATATGATATATGTCAATTTTATACATGTACTTCTGAATATGTGGTGTATTTGCTGGAATGCCCCTGTAGGCTATTCTATGTTGGGGAAACCTCACTAGAGTTTAAGGTGAGGCTGAACCAACATAGATATAGCATACGAAGAAAACAGCAAAATTTACCAGTGCCAAAACATTTTGTGGAAGCGAATCACAGTGAGAAAGATCTTAGGTGCAGAATAATAGATGGCATGCCACAATTAAGAAGGGCGGCGTCAGAGAAAAATTATTGTTAGAAAGGGAACTAAGATGGATCAAGGAACTGGGGACATTAAAACCAGAAGGCCTTAATGTGGATTTTAAACTTAATATAGCCATATAAGAACTGAATTTCCTGGAAACAGACTTCCTCATATTCGAGTAGTGTAGACTTTTTAATCACTGGTTTTAAACACGTAAAATATTGCACATATAGATGACAGTAATGTGAAAATGATGTAAAAACATTTGCGTAACATGATCTTTGTCTATTTATTTTTCAGAACTGAAAAAATTGGAAGCCTAGAAGCAGATTTACAACAATAAGTAATGTAAAATACAGTAGTATCTTTATGTAAAAATTTTTTATTATGTATATGTTGGATAGCCCGGGCGCTGAGAGGCACCTGTGTCTGTAGAGAATTGCATTTTACATTTAGGAATAGTATATATCACGAGTAAGGTTTCGATTACACACATAAAGAATAAAAACACTGCCCAGAAATGAAAGTGGCCTGGATGGAAATGAGGCACGTTTTTGGATCCATTGATCACTTCGACATGCAGCCGGGATCGTAGAAGATTACCCAAGAGCTTGATAGCTGATAGAGCCCGCAGGTGTGTATGCCCCTGTTGAGAAATAGGAAATATGCAAAAGATAGGGATAGGACCCTTTTTTGTGCCCTCCAGTACAAGAACCCCTTTTTTATCTACTATATAATCGGCTAATGTTATCTGTCTGTCACGAAAATCACACGCTTGCACTGATTGGTCCACCTGGCAGGCTCAACCAATCAGCGCTAGCGTGCTATTTCTGTACACAGAAAGAGAACAAAAAATGGCGGCTAGCGCGGCGCAGCGGACTCCCGCCGCAGCCTCATGTCACTAACCTCCACCATGAGCCGCCCACTGACACCGGGGACTGGGGACTGCCGGGGTCGGCGCTCCCAGTGTGCAGGGAGCAACGGGAGCGCGCATCGTGCGGCTCCCCCTTCCTATTGCCGCACAGTCTGTCACAGACTGTGCGGCCATAGCGTGATTCCGGGTGTCATCCTATGCCTCCTGTCAGTGCAGCTGGGTGGCAGCAGCACATGCCAGCTTCTCACCCTCCACCTCCCACATCGCAGCCTCTCTGTGTGGGGAGATGAATCAGTAGCAGTGCTGGACACAGTAGGTGAGATGTGTTTGTCATATGAATAGTGAGAGGCACTGACACAGCAGTTCTCACTATTCACTTGACAAATTCCTCACTGCTATTGTACTCCAGTGACTGCATGGAGAAGCTTTGTGTTAGGTTGATACAAGCTGTCACAGCTGTTGCTAGTGATGACCAAATGAGAGGGGATTACCGGTGATCTCCCCTTCAATTTTCCCGCTTAATACAGAATCAGACCAGGCGCTGATTGTCACGCAAAAAGGTAGGAGTGCACTCTCCAGAACTAAACTGGTTTATTGTTTGCAAATATCAAACCTATATTACAGAAAAGGAGGAGGTGTCAGTTACGCCTAGTGATTCAACCAATCAGTACAATGTCATAATTAGACATTAATATACAAAAAGGTCTTTACAGAGAAGGTACAGGAATTAACAAAATAAGATACATAACTGAGTAAGATTCAGATTCTCACAGGGAAAGAGACTGACAGATAAGAAGTTACAAGCGTTTGGACCTGTTCCCACAAATATAGATAAAGGATGGAGAATGAGCAATTATTCCAAACCACCTGCATTTAGAACAATAACAGTGTGTTCTTACACTCTTCTGACTATAATGATATTGAGTATAGCATAACTTTCTACAACAGTTTCATTTCTTATTAGCAAATAAGAGTTGTTATTCATTTCTTGAAGCCAAAGTATTATTCAATTCTGTGTTAACTCTTTACAATCCTCACATGTGCACTGTCCATTATATGAGCTGTGGAGGCTGGAGGGTGATAGCACTGGTGATGTCTCGGGAGCATGGCCGGCCCAGAGGGGTCAGGGGGAACAAGAGTTCTCCCTACTGCGTCCTGTCTCCTCTGGAGGGGGGAGGGGTGCCTGCACACACAGCCAGAGAGGAAGGAACACTGCTGTCCTGGAGCCACATGAGGATAGCATAGGTCACTGTGAGGTGGTATATAGAAGTGTGTATACATGTCAGTGTGTTTATACATGTCAGTGTGTGTGTGTATACATGTCAGTGTATGTGTGTATACATGTCAGTGTGGGCACATGTACACATGTCAGTGTGTGTATACATGTCAGTGTGTGTATACATGTCAGTGTGTGTGTGAGTATACATGTCAGTGTGTTTGTGTATACATGTCAGTATGTGTATACATGTCAGTGTGTGTGGTATACATGTCAGTGTGTGTGTATATATGTCAGTGTGTGTGTATACATGTCAGTGTGTGTGTATACATGTCAGTGTGTGTATACATGTCAGTGTGTGTGTATACGTGTCAGTGTGTGTATACATGTCATTGTGTTTGTGTATACATGTCAGTGTGTGTGTATACATGTCAGTGTGTGTATACATGTCAGTGTGTTTGTGTATACATGTCAGTATGTGTATACATGTCAGTGTGTATATACATGTCAGTGTGTGTGTGTATACATGTAAGTGTGTGTATACATGTCAGTGTGTGTGTATACATGTCAGTGTGTGTATACATGTCAGTGTGTGTGTGTACACATGTCAGTGTGTGTATACATGTCAATGTGTGTGTATACATGTCAGTGTGTGTATACAAGTCAGTTTGTGTGTGTATACATGTCAGTGTGTGTATACATGTCAGTGTGTGTGTATACATGTCAGTGTGTATGTATACATGTCAGTGTGTGTGTGTGTATACATGTCAGTGTGTATGTGTATACATGTTAATGTTTGTGTATACATGTCAGTGTGTGTGTATACATGTCAGTGTGTGTATACATGTCAGTGTGTGTGTATACATGTCAGTGTGTGTATACATGTCAGTGTGTGTGTGTGTATACTTGTCAGTGTGTGTATATGATGTGGCCAGGGCTGTGGGGGGTACTCGGTCACCGGGTCTGCTGAGTAGGGAGTCACAGGTGGACGGTATCCCGGTGCCGTGCCATGGGGATCATTTAAAGGGGGGGGTGAGGGAATTATTTACAGGGGGACGTGACGCCACCTGTAGGGTCCGGTAAGGTGGTACCGGCGCTGCCAGCCGGCCGCTGAGGTGATGGAGGGGGCAGCAAAGTGTGGTACAGCTCCCCACAGGTGGAGCTTTACCTCAGGGCAGCAATAAAAGAAGATGGTGAGGGAGAGCAGTGAAGGAGGAAGATGGTGGGTTATAGCCGATGAACAGTCACACATACACACAGGGATAGTTGTTCCGGTACCTTTTACTGGTAGTCACAAAACAGGTACAGTTCTGAGTAATAACCGGGTCCCTAGTGCAATTTAGGATCAACTCCTTAGAAAGATATGAGGCCTCCTTTATCTCTATTCTTTCTCTTGAGGGATGAGTCTTGCCTGAGTTTGAGCTCTCCAATTCTCTATTGTCTAAAACTAACAATCAGGCCCTTCTGCGGGATCCCGGTTTATCCTGTGGTCCCTGGTCCTCTGTTTGGTTAGTTTTTAGTATCTCCAATATCTTCCTTCAGGGCTAAACTTCACCTGAAATTGCTGGGCTTTTTACTGTGGCTCTACAAGCCCACAGCATCGGACTCCAGTGTCCGGTTGTCCTCAAGGGGGAATATCTTTTAGTCCCTCTTCTTATTCCCTACCTCTTCTCCTTGCCTCCGGCCCCTTCCCTGGGGTGTGAACAGCTGACAAAATGGTCCCTTCTGGTCCTGGCATCTGTCTTTTCCCAGAGACCAGCAGCTCAGCCACTTCCTCTTTCCTCTCCTCACACGAACTACTCCCTAGCAACTGTCTCCTAGGACCAACTGTCTCCTCCTCTCAGCCTGGATCTCATTAAAGGGGAACTGACTTAATGCAGCCAGTAGAGCTCCCCCTTCAGGTCTGGAGTGGAAAGTGTTGTGTGCTGAACAAACCAAGGTGTCAATCCTTCCTTGCACCAGTGTAACCTGTGGCAATCCCCGCAGGGGTGCCACATTCCTCCCTAGTTAAACACAGTCCTCCGGGACTGAAACATTTTTCATAAACACAACAGGTTAGAACTATTTACATTTGATTATTGAACAAAGTCTTAAAAATGAAAAATTTACAAAAACCAAGGAAAAATAAGAAAACAGGTTACCAGTCCATACAGCGCTAGTCCATTCGCTGCAGGCTGTTTAGGGGGTGTTGAAACAGGGGTTTGCCACTACCAGTCCTGTGGCTATGGTCCATTTTGAAAATAAGAAAAAGGGAAAGTTCAAGAGTCCAACAAATTTAGTTTCTTAGAATAAAAAGAAAAAACATAACTATATACAATATGGGTGTATCTGCTTAGGAGGCCTGGCTTCACTTATACCACCCCAGGCACTTTCTTTTCCTAACTTGATGTGCATGGGGGCTAGTCCAGTTCCTCCACCCTTCTATACACTACCATTAATAGCATATTTACATTTTAAACATTTTTACATTTTCCCACATTTTATCGCCTACTCTCTGTATCTAAGTGGTGGCTGACCAAAGTTACTACGGGTTGACCTGCGTAGCACTGGTGTGTTACTAATGTCTGTACCTGATGCAGTGCATGCTCTATCTCTCAATCTATCAGATCTACGTGTTGTTGTAATACCGTAATATTGGCGTAGTCTCTCTAGTGGACTGGCAGGTTCACCGATTGCAGGGATCTCTGGTTCCGGTACAACGGGTGGTTCTTGTATTCTCGGCACTTCTACTGCTGATGGAAACGTTAAAGTTGGGATTAGATATGTACCTTTTATTTGAGGCCAATCTGCTGGTGACTCTCCAATGATTGTCTGGACTGTCTTTGGCTTCTCTTGCTCTTCTGGCTTTGGACAAGGTACATCTTCTTCTGGTTGAAGCTGTTGAGGGCACTTTTTCAAATGATCTCTGGACACTGTTGCTGTAGTTTCACCATGATCTTTGCTTATTAAACAGGTTTTCTGGTCATCAAAATTGGATGGTAATACAGTGTATGGTTCTGTTTCCCACTGATCATCTAGTTTGTGCATTCTTCTTTTTCTTCTCAAAACCAATTCACCTGGTGTTAAGGGCGTTCCTTGAGCACTTTTGTTGAAGTTAGTTTCTTGTCTTCCTCTAGATCTTTCCAGACTTCTCTCAACGCATTCTTGGATTTTCTGGTATTGTTCTTTCCTATGAGTATCCCAATCTGTATCTGTAGTATCTGCTTCAGGAACTACTATGCCTAACTCAAAGTCTGCTGGTAATTTTCCTGGTCTTGCTCTCATGAGGTATGCAGGGGTGCAACTTGTTGAACTTACTGGGATGTTGTTGTAAATGTCAACTAGATCTGGTAACTTTTCTGGCCACTGGTTTCGTTCTTCTAAGGGCAGAGTTTTTAACATTTCAATTACCACGTGATTCATCTTTTCTCACATTCCATTTGTTTGAGGATGGTAAGACGTGGTGCGTATTTTCTTGCATCCGTATAGGCGACAGAACTCTTGAAATATTTCAGCTTCAAAGGCAGGTCCTTGGTCTGTAAATACCTGGTCTGGATAACCATGAGGTCTGCAGAAATAAGCTTGAAATGTTCTTGCCGCTGTCTCAGCTGTTAAGTCTTTTACTGGAGCTACCACAAGAGATCTGGAATAATGGTCTACCATGGTAAGAGCATAAGTGTACCCTGATTTGCTGGGTGTAAGTTTGACATGATCTATGGCTACCAGTTCTAATGGTTCCTTGGTGATGATACGTTTGAGGGGTGCTTTCTGGCTGTTACGGTCTTTTCTTTTTAATGAGCATGGTCCACAATTTTTACACCATCTCTCTATGGAGGCTCTCATGCTGATCCAATAGAATCTTTCACGTAACAGTATTTCCAATTTTCTCCATCCAAAGTGTCCCGATTCATTGTGATACGCTTGCAATACCATTTGAACATCTCTCTTTGGAACCACAACTTGCCATACCATTTCATGTGTTCTTGGGTTGATGTACCGCCTGCACAATTGACCTTGATAAATGAATAACCGGCTTCTTTCTTTCCACAAGTATTGAGCTTCCAGTGGAGCATTCTTTTCAAGTTTGGAATCTGGTTGAGTTATCAACTTCTTCACAAGACTTACTGCTGGATCACTGTCTTGAGTCTCTTTCCATCCATAGTGAGGCAACGGGTTTAGTTCAGCAGTCTGACGATTTTGGTAGACTCGATCTTCAGTGATTTGCCATTTTCTACTTTTATGGAAAGCTGGGAGTTCTATTTCTCTAGGTCATCTTCTTCTTCACTTCCTTGTGGATGTACTTGAGGATTTCTAGAAAGGGCATCTGCATTTGCGTTATTGCGGCCTGCTCGATATTTGATAGTAAAGTCATAATTCGACAGTCGAGCCATCCAACGTTGCTCCAATGCTCCAAGTCTTGCGGTATCCAGATGTGTCAACGGGTTATTATCTGTGAAGACAGTGAACTTTGAAGCTGCGAGGTAATGCTTGAACCTTTCTGTTACGGCCCAGACCAAGGCCAGGAACTCCAACTTAAAGGAACTGTAATTTTCTGGGTTCCTCTCAGTGGGTCAAAGTTTTCTGCTAGCGTAGGCAATTACTCGCTCTACCATCTTGCATCTGAGAAAGGACTGCTCCCAGGCCTACATTGCTTGCGTCAGTGTAAAGGACAAATGGTAGGTTATAATCAGGGTAAGCCAGAATTTCCTCACCAGTTAAAGCCTGCTTCATCTGTTGGAAGGAATTTTCTTGTTCCTCTCCCCATTCTAATGGTGACTCTGGAAATTTTCTCTTCTTAGATTGGCCTATCAGTAGATCTTGTAGGGGCGCAGCCATCTTTGTATAGCCCTTAATGAATCTTCTATAGTATCCAACCAAACCTAAGAACTGACATACCTCGGTGATGGTCGTTGGTCTTTGCCAATCCTGGATTGCTGTTACCTTTTCCGGGTCTGGTGCTACTCCATCTGCGCTGACCACGTGTCCCAGGTATTGGACTTTAGGTTTCAGCAGGTGACATTTAGATGGTTTGAGTTTCATTCCGTACTTTGCTAAAGCCTCAAATACCTCCGCCAGGTGTTTCAGGTGTTCTTCGTAGGTTCTAGAGAACACGATGACGTCGTCCAGGTATAAAAGCACGGTTTCGAAGTTTCGATGTCCCAGGCAACTTTCCATGATTCTCTGAAACGTTCCTGGTGCGTTGCATAACCCGAATGGCATACTATTGAATTCGTATAATCCCATTGGCGTTGTAAATGCAGTCTTCTCCCGGTCTTCTTCTGCAACGGAGACCTGCCAATACCCACTAGTGAGATCTAATGTGGAGAAATAATTAGCAGTCTTTAATGCGGCAAGAGACTCCTCTATTCGGGGTAACGGGTAAGCATCTTTGTGAGTGATCTTATTGACTTCCCGGTAATCCACACACATCCTCATTGTGCCATCCTTCTTCCTGACTAAGACTAAAGGGGCTGCCCAGGGACTACTACTATCTCTTATAACCCCGGCCTCCTTCATGTCCCTCAGCATTTCTTTGGCATGTTGATAGTGACCTGGTGGAATGGGTCTGTGTCTCAACTTGATTGGTGGATGATTTCCTGTGGGTATGTGATGCTGTACCCCTTTAATCCTCCCAAAATCTAATGGATGTTTGCTGAATATCTGCTCGAACTCCTGCACTACCTGGTACACTCCATGCTTCAGGTGAGAAGGGGTGGCATCAGTTCCTACATGCAACTTCTGACACCACTCCTCCAGCTGTCCTTTACAGTTACTATCCTCCGCCGGACTAGGCGAGGAAACAGGTTCTACTGCCTGTATGTTGTTGTTACAAACAGTATACAGCTTTGCTACGGTAGCATACCGGGGTAACTTTGCTTCCTCTGCCCCACAATTTAACACACGGATTGGTACTCGTCCCTTGCGTACATCCACCACTCCTCTGGCTGTCAGTAGTGTAGGTCTGTGCTCCGAAAATACCGGCTCTACAACTGCCTGGTATTCCTGTCCTCTACAACCTATCGCTGCTCGACACCATATCATCATTTCACTATTTGGTGGTAGTACAATAGGAACCGAGTCTATTACCCGCACACTGCCAATTTCTCCCCCAGACAGATTTACCTGTTGCTTGTGGATGAGGGCTCGGATCTCTCGTTGGATGACTCTTGTCCGCCCATAACCAGCAGTTTGAGAAATCTGTTGGAGTAAAAACAACACTTCTCCAAAGCAGTTTTCAATAACATTTGTACCAATAACCATGTAAGGGCATTTTTCATTAGGATTATCTTCAACTACAAATAACCCTTGACCTTTCAACTCCTCTCTCCCCAACTTTATTGTAGCTGCTATGTACCCCACCTGTTTCTGTGGTTGGCCATTAGCTGCAATAATATAAAAATTGGGGTTTGGGGGTTCAAGATCATCAGACCAATACTGCTTATAAAGGATATGTGGGATCGTAGTAACCTGCGACCCGGTGTCCAATAGGGCCGACATGGGAATTTCTTCAAGTGTAATGTTGAGGTACGGACGGCCTCCCACGTACCGCTTACACCAGTCTTTTGGGCCCAGTTGCTCTACTCCTGGGAGTTGGCCCTCGGACCCAGGAATCTCGTGTTTAAAGGGCATCCTCTTGCAAAGTGTCCTGGATTGTTGCATCGCAGGCAGATGGGTTGTCCTGAAGAATCCGTGTAATCCCAGGCTCTGCGTTGGAATGGTGCGTTGGTCCCCTGCCCGGGCGACCTGGTTCTGCGTTGGAATGGTGCGTTGGTTCCCTGCGCGGGCGACAAGGGTCTACGTTGTAATGGTGCGTTGGTCCCCTGTGCGGGCGACTTGGCTTTCCTTTGCATCCATGGGACATCCTCAGGGCTATCAGCTAGTTGAATTTTGCTTGGTGGTGGTGCCCCAGGCATATTTTGCAAGAGCTTTAGTACGTAGTCCATATTTGGTCGCAGTTCACACTGCTGCTTCCAATGTGTGCAGACTCATATTTTTTTGCCCTTGTATTCACCACTGCTGGTAACAGCAGATATTGGAGGCACCTGCCCCTCCCATATGAAGTCTGCACACAGAGCTGCCACCCACACAGCCCTACAAGGTGAGATAGTCCTGTGCTCTCCCGCACCCTGTCCAGCTGAGGTATGTACACACTGGCAGGTTTTTACCGTAGCACTAGGGACAGAGTTAGGACTGTCTCTATCAGGGCCTACCGTGGAGTGGGTGAGACAGCTTATTGTACGTTTTCTTGCAGAAACGTATAAACCAAAAGGCCCTGTTTTTCTTACAGCACTTGCTATTTATTTATATTTTTACAGCAGAGCGCCTTTTGTGTGATTCATATACTGTTTTTGCACCTGTTTATCATGTTTTTGGTGGGGATTGGTCGCAGTTCACACTGCTGCTTCCAATGTGTGCAGACTCATATTTTTTTGCCCTTGTATTCACCACTGCTGGTAACAGCAGATATTGGAGGCACTTGCCCCTCCCATATGAAGTCTGCACACAGAGTTGCCACCCACACAGCCCTACAAGGTGAGATAGTCCTGTGCTCTCCCGCACCCTGTCCAGCTGAGGTATGTACACACTGGCAGGTTTTTACCGTAGCACTAGGGACAGAGTTAGGACTGTCTCTATCAGGGCCTACCGTGGAGTGGGTGAGACAGCTTATTGTACGTTTTCTTGCAGAAACGTATAAACCAAAAGGCCCTGTTTTTCTTACAGCACTTGCTATTTATTTATATTTTTACAGCAGAGCGCCTTTTGTGTGATTCATATACTGTTTTTGCACTTGTTTATCATGTTTTTGGTGGGGATTGGTCGCAGTTCACACTGCTGCTTCCAATGTGTGCAGACTCATATTTTTTTGCCCTTTTTAGTTAACTGCAGCACCTGGTTTTGCATGTTATCATTTGCTACAGCTTGACTCTCTGCTTTTGCAGGTTCTGCAGAAATAGGTTTAAAGTCTATGGAAGAAGCATTAGCCTGCCAGGATTGGTTGGCAGGTTCTGCAGGTGCTGGATCTCTTAGCACAGTTATAGCACGATCTTTTAAGTCACTAAAACGCACTGTTGGGTGATCCAATACCCACATATGCACTTGTTGGCGGTGATAGTCTGATCTTAATCCTTCTGTAAACTGCTCAGCAAGCATTTTATTCTCTTCCAGTACACTTGCCGGGTCTACCTGTTTCAAGGACCGGAGTGCCCCTTGTAAATGGAGGGCATAGTCTCTGATGGTATCCTGTGGTCTCTGCTTACACTGATAAAACAGCATCGTCAATTCAGACTGTGTGCACTTCTCAAACACCAATTTTAGCTTATCAAACACTTTGGCAGCAGTGTCCCTGTCAGCATTTCTCCAGGACTCAGCCTCCAGCTCCGCTGCGCCTATTAATTGTCCCAGCACAACGTTAGCCTGTTGCTTCTGTGTCATAGCATACATGTCCAGCATTGCACACATCTTATGCTTAAATGTTGCTAACGTACCAGGTTTACCTTCATATGTTGGTAACCACTTGGCACCCGGTACATACGGCATGGTTATAGGCATTATTTGGGCTGCTGCTTCAGGTACTGCGTTCTCGCCATTTCCCCTGTCAGGGACCCGCACATCATCCGTGTCACTCATGGTGAGGCCCCCCTAGTTAATGGATGCCAACCTGTAAGATGAAAACTGGTTTCTCCAGCTGTCGGCGGCTCTGTAGATGGAGCGGGCACCTCAGGTCTCTCTATAACAGGGAGCTGCGCTTCCTTCAATCTCTCCGGCAGAGTGGAAGGGGGCGGGGCTTATCTTCCCGCTCTTTCTCCTGCTGTGACGCAGTTGTAATTTCTGAGGCGATGTAATGGCGGCCGCACAAACAGTCAATTAAATAAAGTCTTAAGGCGCACTTCACCTGGTAAATACCAGGCTGGTTTGGATCCTGTTCGTGACGCCAGAAAATGATGTGGCCAGGGCTGTGGGGGTACTCGGTCACCGGGTCTGCTGAGTAGGGAGTCACAGGTGGACGGTATCCCGGCGCCGTGCCCTGGGGATCATTTGAAGGGGGGGGGTGTGAGGGAATTATTTACAGGGGGACATGACGCCACCTGTAGGGTCCGGCAAGGTGGTACCGGCGCTGCCAGCCGGCCGCTGAGGTGATGGAGGGGGCAGCAAAGTGTGGTACAGCTCCCCACAGGTGGAGCTTTACCTCAGGGCAGCAATAAAAGAAGATGGTGAGGGAGAGCAGTGAAGGAGGAAGATGGTGGGTTATAGCCGATGAACAGTCACACATACACACAGGGATAGTTGTTCCGGTACCTTTTACTGGTAGTCACAAAACAGGTACAGTTCTGAGTAATAACCGGGTCCCTAGTGCAATTTAGGATCAACTCCTTAGAAAGATATGAGGCCTCCTTTATCTCTATTCTTTCTCTTGAGGGATGAGTCTTGCCTGAGTTTGAGCTCTCCAATTCTCTATTGTCTAAAACTAACAATCAGGCCCTTCTGCGGGATCCCGGTTTATCCTGTGGCCCCTGGTCCTCTGTTTGGTTAGTTTTTAATATCTCCAATATCTTCCTTCAGGGCTAAACTTCACCTGAAATTGCTGGGCTTTTCACTGTGGCTCTACAAGCCCACAGCATCGGACTCCAGTGTCCGGTTGTCCTCAAGGGGGAATATCTTTTAGTCCCTCTTCTTATTCCCTACCTCTTCTCCTTGCCTCCGGCCCCTTCCCTGCGGTGTGAACAGCTGACAAAATGGTCCCTTCTGGTCTTGGCATCTGTCTTTTCCCAGAGACCAGCAGCTCAGCCACTTCCTCTTTCCTCTCCTCACACGAACTGCTCCCTAGCAACTGTCTCCTAGGACCAACTGTCTCCTCCTCTCAGCCTGGATCTCATTAAAGGGGAACTGACTTAATGCAGCCAGTAGAGCTCCCCCTTCAGGTCTGGAGTGGAAGGTGTTGTGTGCTGAACAAACCAAGGTGTCAATCCTTCCTTGCACCAGTGTAACCTGTGGCAATCCCCCGCAGGGGTGCCACATATACATGTCAGTGTGTGTGTATACATGTTAGTGTGTGTATACATGTCAGTGTGTGTGTATACATGTCATTGTGTGTGTATACATGTCATTGTGTGTGTGTGTGTATACATGTCAGGGTGTATGTATACATGTCAGTGTGAGTATACATGTCTGTGTGTGTCTACATGTCAGTGTGTGTCTACATGTCAGTGTGTGTGTGTGTATACATGTCAGTGTTTGTGTATACATGTCAGTGTGTGTATACATATCAGTGTGTGTATATATCTACTATATAATCAACTAATGTTCTCGGTCTGTCACGGAAATCGCGCTTGCACTGATTGGTTGAGCCGTGGAAAAATCAGTGCTAGTGTGCGATTTATGTACACAGAAATAGAACAAAAGATGGTGGTGGCCAGCGTGGCGCAGTGGACTCCCGCCGCAGCCTCATGTCACTAACCCCCGCCATGAGCCGCCCACTGACACCGGGGACCGGGGGCTGCCGGGGTCGGGGCTCCCAGGGTGCAGGGAGCAACGGGAGCGTGCATCGTGCGGCTCCCCCTTCCTATGGCCGCAGTCTGTCACAGACTGTGCAGCCATAGAATGATCCCGGGTGTCAGCCGCCTCCTGTCAATGCAGCTGGGTGGCAGCAGCACATGCCAGCCGGGGCTCAGCTGCACTGACAGGAGGGGGCTGACACCTGGGATCATCCTGCACACCATCGCATCTGCGCCCACCTACTCCACACCAACGCTCTGCTGACACCGCGCTTAGCACCAGGGACATGAGGGCCTGCACTGGAAACGCCAGGGGACAGAGAGGTGAGCGCCCGTATGTGTGTGTGGCTGTGAGTGTGAGTTTGTGTGTGTGTGTGTGCCTGTGTGTGTGTGTCTGGCTGTGGGTGTGAGTCTGTGTGTGTATGTGTGTGGTTGTGAGTCTGTGTGTGTGTGTGGCTGTAAGTGTGAGTCTGTGTGTGTATGTGTGTGGCTGTGAGTATGAGTCTGTGTGTGTGTCTGGCTGTCTGGCTATGAGTCTGTGTGTGTATGTGTGTGGGTCTGAGCCTGTGTCTAGGTGTGACACTGTGTGTGGGTGTGAGTCTGCTCCTTCCTCCCCCTGCCTGTGCCGCTTCATCCTCCATCCTCCTCCCCCCGGCGCTTCGTCCTCTGTCCTCTCCCACCCCTTTGTCCTCCGTCCTCCTCCCCCATGCCTGTGCCGTTGTGTCCTCCCCTGCTTGTGCCATTCTGTCCTCCCCCTGCCTGTGCCACTCCGTCCTCCCCCTGCCTGTGCCGCTACGTCCTCCCCCTGCCTGTGCTGCTCCGTCCTCCCCAAGCCTTTGCTACTCTGGTCTCCCCTTGCCTGTGCCGCTCCGACCTCTCCCTGCCTGTGCCGCTCTGTCCTCCCCATCCCTGTGCCACTGCTTCCTCCTCCTTCCTTTGTCCTCTTCCCCTCTGCCCTTCTATCCTCCGTCCTCCCCTGCCTCTGCTTCTCCGTCCTCCCCCACCCCGTCGCTTTGTCCTCCCCCACCCCGTCGATTCGTCCTCCGTCCTCCCCCTGCTTGTGCTGCTCTGTCCTTCTCTATCCTGCCACTTCGTCCTCCGTCCTCCTCCCCCGCCGCTCTGTGCTCCATCCTCCCCCTGCCGCTCCATCCTCCCCCACCCCACTGCTTCCTCCTCTTCCTTTGTCCTCCACTATTCCATCCTCCATCCTTCCCCTGCCTGTGCTGCTCCGTCCTCCCCCACCCCGCTGCTTCGTTGTCCGCCCTCCTTCCCCCGCCTCTCTGTGCTCCGTCCTCCCCCACCCCACTGCTTCCCCTTCCTTCCTTTGTCCTCCTCCCCTTCATCCTCCGTCCTCCCACTGCCTGTGCTGCTCCATCATCCTCTCCCCCACCGCTCCGTCCTCCCCCTGCCTGTGCTGCTCCAGCCTCCCCCACCCCGCCACTTCGTCCACCATCCTCCTCTCCCCCGCCGCTCTGTGCTCCGTCTTCCCCCTGCCGCTCCATCCTCCCCCACCCCACCGTATCCTCTTCCTTCCTTTGTCCTCCACCCCTCCGCCACTCCATCCTCCATCCTCCTCTCCCCCGCCGCTCTGTACTCCGTCCTCCCTCTGTCGCTCCGTCCTCCCTCTGCCTGTGCCGCTCCATCCTCCCCCACCTCACCGCTTCCTACTCCTTCCTTTGTCTCCCTCCGCCACTCCATCCTCCATCCTCCCCTACCCCACCGCTTCGTCCTCCATCCTCCTCTCCCTCGCCGCTCTGTGCTCTGTCCTCCCCCTGCCTGTGCCGCTCCATCCTCCCCCACCCCACCGCTTCCTCCTCCTTCCTTTGTCCTCCTCCCCTCCGCCACTTCATCCTCCATCCTCCCCCTGCCTGTCCTGCTCCATCCTCCCCTACGCCGCTGCTTCATCCTCCGTCCTCCCCTCCCCCCCCCCCGCTGCTCTGTGCTCTGTCCTCCCCCTGCCACTCCGTCCTCCCCTGCCTGTGCCACTCCATCTTCCCCCACCCCGCCGCTACCTGCTCCATCCTCCTCCCCCATGCCGCTCTGTCCTCCCTCCTCCCCCTGCCACTCCATCATTCCCCTACCTGGGCCCCTCCTCCCCCCTGCCACGCCTTCCTCCCCCCGCCGCTCTGTCCTCAAAGTCCCTCCCTATTCAGCCTTCCCCATGCAATCCCTATTTCTATATTCTAGAATACCTGATGCGTTAGAATCGGGCCAACATCTAGTATATAATAAGCACAATAAGCACTTTATATATCTCTCATAAAAGAGAGAAAGTAATAATAAGACTTATAAGCACCTCATAATAAAATCACTTTATAGGTAAGCACTTTTAATGTGCACTGAGCACTTAGGAAGAGTGAGAATACTGCCCTAGAAACCTCCTGAGACCAGCTGTGGCGAAGTGAGGGCAAGATATATCGAAAATGCCAATAACAAAGATGGCGCAGACGCATAGAACCCTATCACTATGACAGCAGCTAATACAAGGAGCCGCGCATGCGCAGTGCGCAACTACCCACAAGGCAGAGCGCAAAAGCATCATTTTCGGGACACTGGAAGCATGAGGAGCAGCATACACAGGTGCCTAGCAGCAGGGGGCTCCCAACAAAAGTACGAAAATATTAACGATATCTGTATTGGTTTTGATTTGATTGATATGATTAATCAACTAAGGCTTCCAATTAAGGCTGGTTCACTACATAGGGAGCACAGTAGAAGTACACATAATGTATGAGAATTTAGATGGCATGATAAAAAGAAAGGTGTATTGGTGTACAGTATGAATTATGAATTTTTGATACACATATTGTATTTGTAATGTAATTATCACAACACTGTATAATAATTGGAGTAATTGATGTAATGAGAGTAAGGTGCATAAAAAGTGGCAGGGCTAGTCAGTGACTACATGACTAAGGGCGCTTGAGCCTTAAACGTTGCCATTGTACCTCAGATGCTGGAATAAAGATCTTCAGAACATCACCACTGGAGTGCTACGACATTTTGTACATATATATATATATGTATGTGTGTGTGTGTATGTACATATATTTGGGTGTTTGAACTACTGTTCAAAAGTTTTGGGTCATTTACAAATTTCATTTTTTATTAAAGAAAATATTTTTTTTTCAATGAAGCTAACATTAAGTGAATCAGAAATCCACCCTATACATTGTTAATGTGGTAAATGACTATTCTAGCTGCAAACGTCGGGTTTTTAATGCAATATCTACATAGGTGTATAGAGGCCCATTTCAAACAACCACCACTCCAGTGTTTTAATGGTACATTGTGTGTGCTAACCGTGTAAGAAGGCTAATGGATGTGAAGAAAACTCTAGAAAACCCTTGCACAATTATGTTAGCACAGCTAAAAACCGTTTGACTGTTTAGAGAAGCTATAAAACTGACCTTCCTTTGAGCTAGTTGAGAATCTGGAGCATTACATTTGTTTGTTCTATATTTTCAAAT
Source organism: Allobates femoralis (assembly GCA_033576535.1). Taxonomy (NCBI): domain Eukaryota; kingdom Metazoa; phylum Chordata; class Amphibia; order Anura; family Aromobatidae; genus Allobates; species Allobates femoralis. Next base: position 438,260,906 of record JARQOC010000002.1, on the reverse strand, counting down.
AATTTTTATTGAATTTTGTATAAACAAAATCACATAAGACATTGTATAGACATGTTGGCTAAAATGTAAAGCATAAGTAACAAAAGTATTATTTCATTTCATTTTCATATTCTTTATTCACTTTTAAAGTATTATCATTCTTATAACTATACACATATGCGTAGTCATTAATTACCTACGCATAACTATAAAATATGTTGGTTGTAGCTTTAGTGATATTATGTAATTAGTTAATCTATTAATTGTTTAATTTCTGTAAAGGAACTTAACAGGTGATAACTATGTACAGTTTATGGAGTACACAAAGACATACATGTAGATAGGATAATGGAGGAGATAGTCAGTAACCTATGTGTTAAGCACTATGTGTCCGTTTTCTACTTCTGTACAATTTCTCCAACATAGTGGAGAATTTTGTTCTTGTATTTGATGTGTGGCGCCCCACTACGTAGGTGCCACAAAAGGGGTACTGCACCCAGAAAAGCGGTGTAGTACTCCACTGCAATTGGGACAATAGTCACAAGATGGAGCCCTAGAGCTGCACTCACACACTAGGACAGTGGTGGGAGGAACCCCGGGAGGGTCTTAGCAACCTCTAGAGGGAACCGGAGAGCTCAGGCAGTAAGTCAGTGAGTCAGTTGGTGAGTGGAGGAGAGTCGGGTCAGAGGGTCAGAGGAGGAAGAGTGAAGTTGGAGGGAACCAGGCAGCCAGCCTGAAGGAACAAGAGGGTCACCTCGGCTGAGGGGCCATGAAGGAACAGATCCCAAAAGTAATGAAGAAAGCAAGTAAACTCAGGATTGCAGAGTTAACTTGAGTGGGGAACGAGTAACGGATAGAGATTGCCCCATAGGAAGAAACTCGGGTACCGGAGCCCGCGCCTGTGAGTACTCCAAGTCTCACAGAAAATCCGCAAAACAGAGATATTATAAATACGGCCCTGACTCCCAAATATCCCACAAGAGGGAGGCCAGAAGCGCAGTAGGCAGCTGCGGCATTCAATAGAAGGTTAACCCGACCGGTACAAAAGGTAGAGGAGACAGAACAAGAAGCAGCAGGAGGCCAGATTATCTACAGGAGATCAGGCTTCACACTGGGAACAGAATAGAAGGAAAAGAAAGGAACATAAAGGAGGGTTCAATCTGCAGCCAGAAATCCCAATTGCAGCCTGGAGCATTCGCCAGTATACCATCTAACGAACTGTTGAACTGTAAGCTGAAAGAAAGAGTTCAAGTAAAGTTACCCGGTGAAGTGAAGCTTTGACTCTGCTGCATTCTTTCAGTTACAAACTGTTTTTATTCCAGCATTACTGCCCCGGTGGTCCAGTCCCGCCTGCGGGGACTATTCCATCCAAGACGCAATACGACCGACCACCAGAGGGTTTTGGCGGCGCTTTGTGATCATCACCAGCAGGTAGCATCACGACAAAGACAACTTGTACATAATCCCCTGTAAATAGAAATCCCCCAAAAACAATTTCAGTTGACCCCCAAGGCCACGGCTCCGGGATGGCAACCCGTGAATTCCCTGACTAGAAGAAGAGAGAACCCCGAGAGCCGAGTACCTCACAGCCCTGGGATGCCCACGTCAGATGGAATTTTTAAGATGTTAGATACCATCGAGTATGAATTTTGTAATGTGTTTCTACTAGAGATAAACACGGGATGCTTGAGTATATACTGTCGTATATTAGTTGTATTTGCTCAGTTTTAATTTCTAAAGATAGTTCTTTCTCCCAGGCTTCTATATTGGATGATCTTAATGGAGTTATATCCTGGTTGAGATACTGATAAATAGTTCCCCGTTTTCCCAAATAGGGAGCTATGTGGCTATTTAAGCTTGTGTGTTAGGCCTTGAGGGAAGGAAAAGTTCATGTGTTTTTGCATAAGAGTTTGAAGTTTTAGCCAAGTCTTTTCTTCTGAGTATTCGAGTTTGTATTTATTCCTAATTGTTTGAAAAGGGAAAAGTCGATTTTTATCATCCAGAATGTCTGAGATGAGTTTTATTCCTGCTGTTTTCCATTGTCCAAATTTAATTCTGGGGGCAATTATCTCAAAGATATTGATGGTTATCCAATTCAGTGGGATTTTATCATGTGTTTTGATTGAGTTGTTGAGTAATAGTCTCCAACACTGAAGAGTGTTTTTGATCAGTAAATATTTGGGTAATGGTTCCTTTTTGTCACAAAGGTGAGATATAACCATTAATCTTATTTTGCCTCCCATGTTCTTATGTTCCTCAAATTCCAGCCAAGCTGGTCTGTCAGCTTCTCTCCACCAGTTTTGGCTAAGTTTGATAAATGTGGCATGGTAGGAGGTGCTTATATTAGGGAGAGCTAAACCGCCTCTTTTTTTGTTTTTCATAATGACTGTCTTTACCACTCTTGGTTTACTGTTGTTCCATACGAATTTTGCAAGTTGCGTTTGTAATTTCTGTAACCATTTCTTCAGAACAGTGAAAGGTATTGACCTAAACAGATAAAGGAGTTTTGGTAGGAGGCACTTTTTATAGGCGTTAATTCTTCTGAGCCAGGAGATTTCTATTTTCGTCATATGTAATATGGTAACCGGATTGCATTAAGTGCAATCCGGTTTTATAATGGGCGCCTATGAGCTGCGGATCCTGATCTGGTTTTGAGCATGTTTACAGCTCAAAACCGGATCAGGATCTGCAATCCCGACCGCAAATGTGACTGTAATGTACAATAATTAGATTTGCCTCTTTAAGAAAACTAGGTCTGGTGTATGATGGGTAAGGAGAAGAAGGAGGTGGGAAGTTAAGTTTTAGTTTCACTTTGATGCATGCTGCTGAAAAGACTTTCTGATATATGATGGAGAAAGATGGAAGGCAAGAATAAAGTACAGTTAAAGTTTACTCTTGTGAATGCCTCATATCGTGTGGACATTACAACTGGCGACAAGGATGGGATGATATAACCACTGGCTGCTGTGAGTACTTATACCTGTTTACTGCTTCACACACCAGCATCACTGAGAGACTCTATCATGGCTGAATACTTACACAGCTTCCTACAGTTTGAAATGACTGATGCAACTAATCTCTCCCATAACTGGAGAAAATGGCTAAACAGATTTGAGAACTTTCTAGAAGCTATGAACATAAAAGAGGAGAAACGAAAGAAGGCTGTGCTCTTACATTCTGCAGGTTCAGGAGTCTATGATGTATACAGCACATTACCTGCAGCCGAGACAGACACATACAGCAATTGCACCAAAGCTCTCACTGACTACTTCAATCCCAAACAAAATATCAGATATGAAAGATACAAATTCAGAATTGCTAAGCAGCTCCCAGAAGAATCCATAGACACCTATGTCACCCGGCTGAGAGATCTGGCACATGGATGTGCATTCACAGATGTAGATGATGAAATTCTAACCCAAGTGTCATGAATGGCTGAATATTGATCATGATTTTAAGATGCTGAAGAGTCAGCCACATCTAGCTTCCCCATCTCCCCTCCCTTTTTTGGTTTGTAGCAAGTTACATAGATCCATTTCCAGCATCCTCCAGCCTAAGCCTTTACGACGGATCGTAAATACCTTTCAGGGGAGTAGAGATGTGCACAGTACTGAACCAGTTCTGTCTCTGCTAAAGATCCTTTGTTCAAACTTACAGTGTTTTCTATATCGAATTTAAGAAGATCTTTTCATGCCACATGCACATAATTCATATTTTCAGATTAATCACCGGTTTGCGCATTCAAGGATATGTTTTATACAGTTATACAACGTTCAGGAACCTGGGAATGGATTGCTGCCATTCTGGACATCATAAGCAGGTCATATTTGGTATCAAACTTCTCAGAATTACCTGACATGAAAATGAGTTATAGATCATAATTGTGAGCCAACCCCATCCCCAGATATGAAGGATGGGGATTTATTAAGCCTGGTGAGAGAGGAGGTCTCAGCAGACACGCCCACAAAGGAGGGCTCACTCTGCGAGGGGGGGTCACAGATTCCCCCTGGTTTAATAAAAGCAAAGAAGGCATTTTTGAGTCATTCCATCCTGGGCCGAGATAGCTAACAACATACCAGCTGTCTGAAGGAATCCTACCGTTCCAGGGAGAGGCCCCCCCACACAACTATGTTTACCATGCGTGACCAGGTCTGAACTTTTCTTACTTGATGGTGGGTTTACACACACCAATCATTGTATCCAATCTCTGAACCAATCTCTGGTTGCAGTGAAATCATGGACATATGGTTCCATTTTGTGGCTGTGTACAACATGGAGCAATCTGTCCATGAGTTCACTGCAACCAGAGATTGGTTCAGAGATTGGATACAATGATTGGTGTGTGTAAACCCACCATTATTCCTTTTATTTTTATAACTGTTTTATTCATACATGTAAATTGTCTCTTATGTAATATTCTGTAAATCTTTTATAAGCACTGCTCATCTTTGTGGAGTAAAATATTATAATTTACTAGTCTCGATCTCCTTGTCCTATGAACGAGCTCTCACGACCTCACTGTTCGTTTTTACGCTATCGCACAGGTTACTGATTCGCCTGAAAGAGATCAGTGGTGGCAGCATAACGTTTTTTGTATTTATGTGATATTGTGGGCCTGAGGGTGACTGGATCGAGGTATATATACGTTCCTAGCCGGAACTGGTGGTATATATACATCCTGTCACATCACGTGCCGCAATAGACAACATAAATTAGGGCAGCTAGGCTCCTTTCTTATCCTCTGGCAATACCGGAGTTGGCCAGCAGGCTAAGGGGGTGCCAGAGAGCTGCAGGTCCTGACTAAGGTAATCGTGACAATTGGTGGCAGCGGTGGGAGTTCCCGGGAGAACTTGCAGTCCGTCACGGTGGGTAACACCATCACTGTGGGGCTCAGGGACTCTGGCGCAGAACGGACTCTCATCCGCCCCGAATACGTGTATCCTCATGAACTCATCCCTGGAAAGACACTGACTGTCACCGGTATCGGGGGGTGAGCGCCGATATTTGCCCATGGCCTGAGTTTAACTGGACTGGGGTGTGGGAAGAGGGTGGAGGGAGGTTGGGGTAACCAAGAATCTCCCAGCCAATGTGTTGTTGGGAATAGATTTGGGGCGGTTGGTTGCACATTATGTTCCTGATAACCCTCCCCGGTATGACATGTCAGGTAATGTCAAGGTTGATCATGTGAAGGGTAATGTCAATGTGGATAAGGTGAAAGGTAATGTCAATGTTGATAACGTGAAGGGTAATGTCAATGTTGATAACGTGAAGGGTAATGTCAATGTTGATGATGTGCAAGGAAAGGTCAATGTTGATAATGGGAATGGTAATAATGTTGATGATGATGTTGATGATGGGCAGGGAAATGTCCATGTGTTGCCTGTTAATAAAGTGAATCCTGATGTTAGGGAACTCAGTCATATCACACCGCAGGGTGGTATTACTGAAGATCCCAGGAGGGTGGCGGGAATCAGCACTAAGGTAAATGGAGGCAGGCATAGCAACCACAAGAGCGGTGGTTCTGTGCCACCTGCCAAAGTCACGACGGACTGTGACATGGCGGGTGCTAGCTGCACCATGGTAAGTGCTGATCAGGGAGGCATCACAGCGTGATGGGCCTTGTGGTGGAGGAGAACTCAGTGATGTCACGCCACGAGCTGGCATCGCCGAGGGTTTCCTCCACGGTGCAACCTTGGTTGCTCAGGTAGATGGTGGCAGGCATGAGGACCCTGGGGAACATGGCCTCATGCAGCGTGCCAGTGTCACGATGGACGGTGACAAGGATGTGTGTAGCTGCCCCATGGTAAGTGCTGATCCTGAGGCATCACATCGTGATGGGCCTCATGGTGGAGGAAGACTTAGCCATGCCACGCCACGAGCTGGCATCGCTGAGAGTCCCGTCCAGGTAGTAGACCTCGTTGCTAAGGGAGACGGAGGCGGGCATGGTAACCACAAGAGCGGTGGTTACATGCCACCTGCCAGTGTTACAACAGACTGTGACATGGCGGGTGCGAGCTGCTCCATCCTTAGTCGGGATCCCGAGGGATCACGAGAAGAGGGAAATGTGCTTTCTCCAACTGGGCACGAGGATAGGAATACCGAGCCCATTATCTGTCCGGTTGGTGGGAAAGCTGGGTTCACTACCTGCCAGAGTGATGGAGGAGCAGCCTCCATATCCTGTCAGAGTAGCGAAAGACCACCCTCCACAGTCGGCCTAGACGATGGGGAGATCGGGCTCATTGTTTATCCGACTGATTGGAAAACTGGCCTCCCTGCCGTTCAGGACCATGGGAAAGAGGTACCCCTGGCTTGTCCGGATGGGAGACTGGTACGCTTGGTCTGCCAGGGAGATGGAAGAGCAAACCCCCTCTCCTGTCAGAAGCGCGCAAGGGCAGTCCCAACAGACTGTCAAGTTAAGGAACAGTCACAGTCCACAGCTTGTCAGGGTGATGGGAAAGCTGGGTCGCTGGCCAGCCAGGCAACTGAGAGAGTGGCGTTATTTCACGGGGAGATGGCCTTCCGAGGTGCTCTCACCCGTAGACTGAGTACTGGGGATGCAGAGACCGCACTGCATTCTGGGTCCTCAACCGGTAAAGAAATAACCAGACCACCTGCCGACCCAGAACAGGTCCAAGATGGTTCTTGTGAGGTCGGGGCTTCCGCTCCCCTTCTGGCTACATCTAGCCAGGGGATTCAGACAGTCACACCAGCAAAGGACAGTCCTGAGGTGCTGGAAGGCCCCGCAGAGACCTCTGTCTCTGAGCCTGAATCGAAGAAAGTCCTGTGGGATCCAGGTCGAAGGAGAGAACACCAATTGACGCATGGCAGAAGGCTCAGAGATCTGTCTTCCATAGCGTCATCAAAAAGGGGGAGGTGTCATGAATGGCTGAATATTGATCATGATTTTAAGATGCTGAAGAGTCAGCCAAATCTAGCTTCCCCATCTCCCCTCCCTTTTTTGATTTGTAGCAAGTTACATAGATCCATTTCCAGCATCCCCCAGCCTAAGCCTTTACGACGGATCGTAAATACCTTTCAGGGGAGTAGAGATGTGCACAGGGCTGAACCAGTTGTGTCTCTGCTAAAGATCCTTTGTTCAAACTTACAGTGTTTTCTATATCGAATTTAAGAAGATCTTTTCATGCCACATGCACATAATTCATATTTTCAGATTAATCACCGGTTTGCGCATTCAAGGATATGTTTTATACAGTTATACAACGTTCAGGAACCTGGGAATGGATTGCTGCCATTCTGGACATCATAAGCAGGTCATATTTGGTATCAAACGTCTCAGAATTACCTGACATGAAAATGAGTTATAGATCATAATTGTGAGCCAACCCCATCCCCAGATATGAAGGATGGGGATTTATTAAGCCGGGTGAGAGTGGAGGTCTCGGCAGACACGCCCACAAAGGAGGGCTCACTCTGCGAGGGGTGGGTCACAGATTCCCCCTTGTTTAATAAAAGCAAAGAAGGCATTTTTGAGTCATTCCAACCTGGGCCGAGATAGCTAACAACATACCAGCTGTCTGAAGGAATCCTACCGTTCTGGGGAGAGGCCCCCCACACAACTAAGTTTACCATGCGTGACCAGGTCTGAACTTTTCTTACTTTATTCCTTTTATTTTTATAACTGTTTTATTCCTACATGTAAATTGTCTCTTATGTAATATTCTGTAAATCTTTTATAAGCACTGCCCATCTTTGTGGAGTAAAATATTATAATTTACTAGTCTCGATCTCCTTGTCCTATGAACGAACTCTCACGACCTCACTGTTCGTTTTTACGCTATCGCACAGGTTACTGATCCGCCTGAAAGAGATCAGTGGTGGCAGCATAACGTTTTTTGTATTTATGTGATATTGTGGGCCTGAGGGTGACTGGATCGAGGTATATATACGTTCCTAGCCGGAACTGGTGGTATATATACATCCTGTCACATCACGTGCCGCAGTAGACAACATAAATTAGGGCAGCTAGGCTCCTTTCTTATCCTCTGGCAATACCGGAGTTGGCCAGCAGGCTAAGGGGGCGCCAGAGAGCTGCAGGTCCTGACTAAGGTAATCGTGACACCAAGTAATTGTCACCTGCTCATCCAATAACATAAGGCGCAAAGCTCTGCAGCAGGATCTCTCTCTACATGATTTACTCAAAATGGCCCATGCTATAGAAACAGCAGATCATCAGGCTACTGCAATGGAGAGTGGGGATAATTTACATGTGCATAATCTCAAGCATAAAAGTACACAAGACAAGCAGTCCCCGAAACAGAGGAAATGCTATAGATGTGGACAGGATTTCCCTCACCACCTGAACAAATGTCCAGCTATAGGACAGACATGCAGTAAATGTGAAAAAGGGAATCATTTTGCAGCTGTCTGCAGGTCAGGACAATACAAGTCTTCTCTGCCTCTGACAAAGCCCGTAAGTATAAAAATGGTAAATCAGGACACAGAAGAAATATCTGCGGCGGAAAACTATGTGTTCACCACTTCTGCCACTGGCTCCATGCAGTCTCCCTGCATCACACTCCCAATCTGCAACACCAATATCACCTTTACAATAGATACGGGTGCTTCAGTGGATATTATAGACAGCACTGCATATGAACAATTGAAAGATAAGCCAGTTTTACAGCAAGTGAACACAAAAATCTTCCCATGTGGATCTACAACACCTCTAGCTACAAGAGGACAATTTGACACGGAAAGCAGCTATAAAGAAAACAGGCATAAAACCACTTTTCGCACATTACAAGGATCGGGAGGCTGTCTTCTCAGCTATCACACTGCATTGAAGCTAGGTCTCATCCAGATTATTCATACCATAACTGACTCGGCAGATATGGATGTACAGGTCATGGTAAACAGTTTTTCCTCCTTATTTAGTGGTTTGGGGAAATTAAAGGACTCTCAAGTACATCTTCATGTGGACGACAGTGTTCGTCCGGTAGCCCAACCACATAGACGCATTCCTTTTCACCTGAGAAAGAAGGTGGAAAAAGAACTTCAATTCCTCATGGATGAGGATGTCATTGAAACTGTTACTGGCCCACAACATGGGTCTCTCCACTTGTGGTAGTTCCAAAACCAAAGACTCCTGAGCAGGTGAGACTGTGTGTTGACATGCGCCTACCCAACACCGCTATCCAGAAAGAAAAACATATCTCACCCACGATTGATGACATCATTCATTTATTAAATGGAGCGACCGTCTTTTCAAAGCTCGACCTCAATAAAGGCTATCACCAATTAGAACTGAGTCCAGAATCCAGATACTTAACAACATTTTCCACACATGTGGGCCTCAGAAGGTATAAAAGATTGACTTTTGGAGTCTGCTCAGCAGCAGAAATTTTTCAGGATGCGATAAGGAGCGTCATTCAACACATTCCAAATGCCTTTAATTACAGTGATGACATACTGGTGTTTGGTAAAACTCAGGCTGAACATAATCGTGCGCTATACAACATCTTCGAATGCCTGCTCTCTGCTGGACTCACTTTAAACAAAGAAAAGTGCGAATTTGATAGAAGTTCATTAGAGTTCTATGGTTACATCTTCTCGGCAAAAGGAGTACAACCTGACCCTAAGAAAGTAGAATCCATCAAAACAGCCTCAATTCCACAAACTGCCAGTGAAGTACACTCTTTTCTTGGAATGGCAAGCTACTGTGCTAGATATATTCCAAATTTTTCAACTATCAGCAGTCCATTAAGAGAACTTACAAAGCAAAATTGTGTTTTTCAAAGGTCCCAAGACTGTCAGACCTCTTTTGAAGCAATTAAAAATGAACTTTGCTTTACCACTACCATGGCTTATTTTGATCCGGCACTTCGAACCGAATTAATTGTGGACGCCAGTCCCGTTGGGCTGGGTGCTATCTTAGCACAATGTAAGGATAATAATCAAAATCCTCACATCATTTCTTATGCAAGTAAAAGCTTAACAAGCATTGAAAAGAAATATTCACAACCTGAAAAAGAAAGCTTGGCAGTTGTCTGGGGATGTGAACACTATCACTTATTTCTCTATGGAGCTCCCTTCACCATTTTCACCGACCATCAAGCACTCCTTACGATCTTTGGAAATCCCAGAGCTAATATGCCTGCACGCATTGAACGATGGGGTCTACGTCTACAGGACTGTAACTACAAAATTATTCACAAACCTGGAAAATTCAGCAATCCGGCTGACTATCTTTCAAGACACCCTATGAATGATGCCTCACCTGAGCGATCCTCCATTGAAGAATACATACGCTTCATTACAGCTCATGCAGTGCCAAAATCACTCGCCATTGATCACTTTGTGTATGCAACAACGAGTGACAAAACGCTATGTGCTTTAATACAAATCATACAAAATCGAAGGTGGCATGAAATTCAAAAAGAAACATTTCCCGAGTCTGAGATTGATCTGAAGGAATTAAAACTATTCTCAAGTGTACGGGATGAATTATCAGTCACTGAAGAATACCTCATTCTTCGAGGTACCAAACTGGTTGTACCTAAGACTTTGCGCAACCTAGTCATACAGATAGCACATGAAGGTCATATGGGAATTGTTGGTACTAAAACATTACTTAGAGAAAAAGTGAGGTTCCCAAACATGGATCAATTGGTGGAAGAGAAGATTAGACATTGCTCCACCTGTCAATTCATTACTCCATCATCAAACTTAGAACCACTGCAAATGTCTCCGCTACCCACTGCTGTCTGGGAGGAAGTGGCAGTCGACATATATGGACCATTACCCAATGGCCAGTATATTCTAGTAACAATTGATGAATATTCTAGATACCCTGTCATTTCTTTCATATCTTCAACATCTGCCACTAGTGTCATACCAGAACTGGATGACATTTTCTCTGCATATGGCATCCCAAGAGTGGTTAAAACAGACAATGGACCTCCGTTCAATGGACATGTGTTTACACAATTTTCTGAATACTTGGGGTTCAGTCACAGGAAAATCACACCTTGCTGGCCGCAAGCCAATGGTATAGTAGAACGTTTCATTGTACTATGGGGAAAAGAATCAAGGCAGCGAGTCTGGAGCACACCCCGCTGAAACAGTCATTACACAAATTCATGCGTAATTATCGCAATAAGCCACATTCTACTACTAATGCTGCTCCAGTTCATCTAATGTTCAACAGAACTCCACGAATACATATCCCTGACGTGACCAGTCATCCCTTACCAAGTGACTCCTCTGTGCAATCAGCAGACTCTTCTAGCAAACAAGCTATGAAACGTTATGCAGACAGAAGGCGAAGGGCACAGCCAAGTGCCATCAAAAAAGGGGATGTTGTTGTTGTGCGTCAAAAACCAACCAACAAGACCTCAGCTACTTATAATCCTGCACAATACAATGTTACTGATAAGAAAGGCAGCATGGTCACGGCTGAGCGAAATGGACACTTCATAACTCGAAATTCTTCACATTTTAAAATCATACCGCAAAATGATGATAATGATCTTCCTCTGGTGGAAGAATTGGTGCTCGGTGGTGGAGAGGATCACCCGGAAGTGAACAATTCTTCAATAATGGACACACTCACTGAGCCCAGACGCTATCCAACACGAGAAAGGAGGGCTCCATCGCGGCTTATTGAAGAAGTGTAAAAGAGAAAAGAACGAAAAACATAGTTCTTTTTGGTTGTTGTTTTTTTGTTGTTGTCTGTGTTTTTTTTTTTCCCTTGGTGCCTGATTTGAATAGACTAAATAGGCCAAAACCGACATATATATTTATTGGACATTTTCATTTTCACATTGTTTCATTGACAGTGTATTTCTTCTAAGTTAAAAAAAAAAAAAAAAGGGGAATGATGTAATGTACAATAATTAGAACTGCCTCTTTAAGAAAACTAGGCCTGGTGTATGATGGGTAAGGAGAAGAAGGAGGTGGGAAGTTAAGTTTTAGTTTCACTTTGAAGCATGCTACTGAAGGACTGTTCTGATATATGATGGAGAAAGATGGAAGACAAGAATAAAGTACAGTTAAAGTTTACTCTTGTGAATGCCTTATATCGTGTAGACATTACAGTGACCCTAGCCATAGCCTCACAGTCCATGGTAGGGTTCCATCATGTCCTGATGTCACTACCTCACTGACGACCTCATAATGAATATTCTACACGTGCAGCAGACATTATAATACATGATGGATATTCCTCCTCTTCTGTTTAATACTGTGTATTACTGGCCTTACTAATCGTTTCTAGAAAGTTAAAAAAAACTACATTATTTTAATAAAAATGTCTTTAAAAAAAAAAAAAAAAAAAAAGGAAATATAATTAATTTTTTTTTTCATCAGAGGGTAAATAGCATTAAAAAAGTGAAATGTACATTTTTTTCTGCATTACTTCTAAAATCCATGATGTAAAACGAAACAGCAAGCCCATGTACCCAAACATTGTGGTGTTAAATATTACAATTATTTCCAAAATAAGCCCTTGCTAAAAAATTTCAATGGAAAGATTAAAATGCATTTCCAAATGAATATATACAGGCATTATACAGTTTGCAGGGCTATGTGGGACCATTATACAGTTTATAGGGCTATGCAGGGCCATTATACAGTTTATAGGGCTACGTGGGAGCCAATGTAATATTTGGTGGCCTAGTTTGTAGGGCTGTGTTGGGCACACTATACAGTTTTCATGGCTATGTAGGAGCCATTATACTGTCTGCAGGGCTAGCTAGAGGCCATTGGAGGACTGTGTATGAGGCAATTATGCTATTTGGTGAGATAAGTGGGAGCCATTATACTATTTAGAGGGCTAGTTGGGGTCAATTACAAGTTTGCCAGCTAATGTGGGAAACATTATAGAATTTGGACTGCTATGTGGGGGCTATTGAAGAGCTGTGTGGGGCTCAATTAGAGCTATGTGCATATGTAAATGTGTAGGGTTGTGTTGGGGCCATCATACAGTGTGGAAGGGTACAAAGTAAGTGCAAAGAAAGGATTGGAATTGTCCCGTGAGGCCTTCTTTCTCTCAGTGGGCCAAGATGATGAAAAACTCTGGGCTTTGAAGATGATGGAAAACTCCAAGCTGAAGAAATCTTCAGTATAAACTCCCAGGATAGTTTCTGGCCTTTGCCAAAAAATTACGGTATAAAAAGGGGAACTGACTAGAGAAATGCCTCCTACCTGAATGCACCGATCAACATAGTAGCCGCTCATATAGCTGCAGCCACTCTTATAGTCTCACAGTCCATGGTCAGGTTCCATCATGTCCTGATGTCACTACCTCACTGCTGACCTCATAATGGATATTCTACATGTGCAGCAGACATTGTAATAGATACTGGATATTGCTCCTCTTCTATATAATACTGTGCATTGCTGAGACATACATAGCCTTATTAATTATTTTTAGGGAAATGCATTATTTTAATAAAAATATATTTCTTTTTTTAAAAAATGAAATAAAATTAAATATTGTTTTTTTTTCCATTATAAGCGTAAATAGCATTAATAAAGGTGAAATTAATTTTTTTTGCATTACTTCTTAAACACATGAATTAAAATGAAACCGCAAGTCCATGTACCCAAACATTGTGGTGTTAAATAATACAAGTATTTCCAAAATAAGCCTTCGTTAAATTATTTTAAAGGAAAGATTAAAATTGGTTTCTAAAATAATTCCTTGCATATGTAAATGGGCACTGTGATTTCAACAAACTTGCATTAATCAATAGTACAGACAAATATTAAACATTTCTCCTGCCTCATAGACTCATCATCCAATGTGAAAAAGAAACAGCTTAAATCTGTGCTGCTAAGAGCAAGAAGGAAAAACCAGCAGGGCTGTACTGGATACTATGCACTGGGAGCCCGGTGACTAGTGTCGTGGACTGTGGGTGGTAGCACTCAATTCAAGATAAAAAAAAATAATCATTTTTTTTAAATTCTGGTGTGCATTCATTTGCATAAACTGTTTGAAGGGCTCTGTGGGGGTTATTAAAATATTTAAAGGGCTATGTGTTGGCTTTTAAACTATTTATAGGGCAATGTAGGGCCATTATCCTGCTTGCAGGACTGTGTGTGTGGCCATTATACAGCTTGTAGGGCTAAGTGGGTCCATTATACCATTTGGAGGGCTTTGTGGGGGACATTATACAGCTTTTAGAGCTATATGGGGTCACTATACAGTTTGCAGGGCTATATGGGGCCATTATACTGTTTGCAGAACTATGTGGAACTATTATACGGTTTGAAGGGCTAGGTGGAGACCAATGTAATATTTGGAGGGCTATATGTGAGCTTTTGTAGTATTTGAAGGACTAAATATGGCCATCATATTGTTTTCAAGGCTATGTGGGCCATTATACAGTTTGCAAGGCTATGTGGGGCCATTTTAAGTTTGCAGGGCTATGTGTGGCCATTATGTGGGACTGTTATTTGGGGTTAGGGGCGCAATGGTGGTTCAGTGGTTAGTATTGCAGTCTTGCAGTGCTGGGTTCCTGGATTCAAATCTCTCTAAGGACAATATTTGCAAGGAGTTTGTATGTTTTCATGGGTTTCCTCCGGGCACTCCAGCTTCCTCCCACACTCCAAAGACATATTGATAGGGAACTTAGATTGTGAGCCTAATGGGGATAGTGTTACAAATGTATGTATGTGAAATAGCGCTATATAACTGAATAAATATTATTATACAGTGTACGGGGCTTTGTGGGGATATTATACTCTTTGTAGGGCTATGTAGGGGCAATTGTACAGTTTTCAGAGCAATGTGTGGCAAACTACACAATTTTAAGGGCCATGTGGGGGCTAATACATACAGTAGTGTACAGGGCTAAGTGGGTTCATTATACAATCTGAAGGGTTATGTGGGACCAATATACCATTTGCTATGTGGTGCCATTATACAGAATGCAGTATTATTATATTATTTTATAATTCTATCTATATTGTTTTTTTTATATATATACATATATATAAGATGTCGCCTGTGACTCAAATGTATCAGTTGAATCACTTGCCAGTTGTCTATAGGTTTATGATTCCATATGTCCAATAGTGATGAGCGAGTATGCTCTGCACTACTCGGTACTCGCACGAGTATCACTGTACTCGGGCTACCCGGCGAGCACCGAGTAATCTCGCGATACTCGTGCTGTGCTCGTGGTCCTCATCCCTGCATGTTGGCGCTCTTTAGAGAGCCAGCCCACATGCATGGATTGGCTGGCAGACCACTGCAATGCCACAGCCCTGTTAGTTGTGGCATTGCAGTGATTGGCTGGCCCACACAGCGTGACCGAGCCTTTATAAGATCCGGCCATGATGTGCTCTGCACACAGCCATCCAGACAGTGAGTGTAGGGATAGTGTCTGCTGCTGCTTAGGGACAGATTTGCGGCCCTCATAGGTAGATCCGGAGCAGGGCTGCAAACTGCTGCTGACCACAACAGTCCTTCTCAGGACTAATCTAGGAGGATATAGGCAGGGTGATCCAGATCGTAGTCCAAGCTTTACAGTGACCTGAACAGTCCTCAGGAGACTGTTGGAGCTGACTAGCTGTATACAGGCAGGGTCTAAAATCCAGCTTTCCTGTGACCAGAACAGTCACCAGACTGTTAAAATTGACTAGCTGTATACAGGCAGGGTCTAAAATCCAGCTTTCCTGTGACCAGAACAGTCACCAGACTGTTATAATTGACTAGCTGTATACAGGCAGGGTATAAAATCCAGATTTCCTGTGACCAGAACAGTCACCAGACTGTCAAAATTGACTAGCTGTATACAGGCAGGATCTAAAATCCAGCTTTCCTGTGACTAGAACAGTCACCAGACTGTTAAAATTGACTAGCTGTATACAGGCAGGGTCTAAAATCCAGCTTTCCTGTGACCAGAACAGTCACCAGACTGTTAAAATTGACTAGCTGTATACAGGCAGGGTCTAAAATCCAGCTTTCCTGTGACCAGAACAGTCGCCAGACTGTCAAAATTGACTAGCTGTATACAGGCAGGGTCTAAAATCCAGCTTTCCTGTGACCAGAACAGTCACCAGACTGTTAAAATTGACTAGCTGTATACAGGCAGGGTCTAAAATCCAGCATTCCTGTGACCAGAACAGTCACAAGACTGTCAAAATTGACTAGCTGTATACTGGCAGGGTCTAAAATCCAGCTTTCCTGTGACCAGAAAAGTCACCAGACTGTTAAAATTGACTAGCTGTATACAGGCAGGGTCTAAAATCCAGCTTTCCTGTGACCAGAACAGTCACCAGACTGTTAAAATTGACTAGCTGTATACAGGCAGGGTCTAAAATCCAGCATTCCTGTGACCAGAACAGTCACCAGACTGTCAAAATTGACTAGCTGTATACAGGCAGGGTCTAAAATCCAGCTTTCCTGTGACCAGAACAGTCACCAGACTGTTAAAATTGACTAGCTGTATACAGGCAGGGTCTAAAATCCAGCTTTCCTGTGACCAGAACAGTCACCAGACTGTTAAAATTGACTAGCTGTATACAGGCAGGGTATAAAATCCAGATTTCCTGTGACCAGAACAGTCACCAGACTGTCAAAATTGACTAGCTGTATACAGGCAGGGTCTAAAATCCAGCTTTCCTGTGACCAGAACAGTCACCAGACTGTTAAAATTGACTAGCTGTATACAGGCAGGGTCTAAAATCCAGCTTTCCTGTGACCAGAACAGTCACCAGACTGTTAAAATTGACTAGCTGTATACAGGCAGGGTCTAAAATCCAGCTTTCCTGTGACCAGAACAGTCGCCAGACTGTCAAAATTGACTAGCTGTATACAGGCAGGGTCTAAAATCCAGCTTTCCTGTGACCAGAACAGTCACCAGACTGTTAAAATTGACTAGCTGTAATACTATTGTATAGGGTTTGAGGAGTCTGATCGCTTAAGGGCAATGAAGAGCAGAGACGGGTTCTTAGGTGCAAGGTATTTATATATACACAGCAAAACAATGTGAATGCAGTACACAGCCAAAGCACACAACATAACACGACCCCAATATATATATATGTATCGTAGTGCACAGTCCTTTAAGGAAACAGTCCGAAAAAACCAATAGTCCGAAGCAAGCAAATCCAGATGCATATAGTCCGTAGCACGGGTCCTGGTACTGGAACAACCGGAAGAGATAGTCCGTGGTAAAAGGTCCCCACACCCGGATGACCGGGTAACAAGTTCAAACAAAGTTCCAAAGAGATAAAGAAACACAAGTTCCAAAAGCACACAGTACATAGGGTAATGACCGGGTAGTTGCTTACACACTTGAACGTCTGAGCCTGAAGGTAGAAGCAGCGGCACCAGAAGCACGATGCAGGAAGCTGTAAGGTGAACCGAGATCACACAGAGCTCCAAGGAAGTGAGTGAATCCAGGAGAACAGCTGAGCAAGAGCAAACCAGGAACCAGTATACTCAAGCAATGAATGCTCAGCTGAGCCAGGTCTTTATGTAAACGAGACAGGAAGAAGGGCAAAACAAAACAATGATCTCCATGCTGACTGAGGGCAAAATGGTCACACGGCAAGCCGGAAAACCTGGAATACTGACATTACTCCCCCCCTGCAAACGGCCTCAGGACGAACCCGGACCAGGCTTGTCCGGATACCTCCGATGGAACTGCGCAACTTTCTGGGGAGCGGAGATGTTACCTACCGGTTCCCAAGAATTGTCCTCGGGAGAGTACCCCTGCCAACGAACAAGATACTGAAGCCGATGCCTATGGAGCCGAGAGTCGATGATGTCCTGAACCACAAACTGTTCGTGCCCATCAACCACCACCGGTGGGGGGGGAGGCACAACGCGTCCCTGAAATGTATTATGGAAAACCGGTTTCAATAAAGATACATGAAAAACAGGATGTACCTTCAGAGTCCGTGGTAACTTCAGCCGACAGGCCACAGAGCTCACAATTCCGGTAATCTTGAACGGGCCAATGAATTTCTGTCCTAGTTTTCGTGAAGGAACACCCAACTTCAGATTCTTCGTGGATAACCACACCGAATCCCCTACCTTATACACGGGTGCGGGTCTTCGGTGGACGTCCGCTGACTTCTTGTAACGCTCCTGAGCCGCGGCCAGTGACTCTTTTAGCACTTCTAGATTCTGCTGTAGAATCATCACTCTGTCCCCAACCGCTGGGACCGACGTGGCAACTGGCGACCTAGGTAAAATAGTTGGATGATAACCCAGGTTGGCGAAAAAAGGTGTTACCTTAGTGGAACTGCTCTGCGTATTGTTGTATGAGAACTCAGCCAGAGGAAGCAGCTTGTACCAATCATCTTGGAGATGGCTGACATAACATCGCAGGTACTGCTCTAGGGTTTGATTAGTCCGTTCCGTCTGTCCATTTGTCTGAGGATGGTAGGCAGAAGATAAACGTATGTCAATATGCAATGCAGAACAAAACCCCTTCCAGAACTTGGCGGTGAATTGCACCCCCCGGTCAGAGATGATCTCATCTGGTACCCCATGTAACCGAAACACGTTCTGAACTACTAGATCTACTGTCTCTGCGGCGGAGGGGAGGCCGGTACATGGTATGAAATGAGCCGCTTTAGTCAATCGGTCTACTACCACCAAAATAGTATTGTGGCCCCCTGAGTCAGGCAACTCCACAATGAAGTCCATCGAGATAGACCCCCAAGGGCGAGATGGTACGGGTAGCGTTTGAAGAAGTCCTGTAGGAGCAACACGAGGCACTTTGCACCGGGCACAAACCACACATGAGTGTACGTAGTCTTTCACATCCTTTAAGCAGGTGGGCCACCAGAAAAAACGGCTTAAGAACTCCTGCGTCTTCTGTACCCCCTATGACCTGCCAACACTGAATCATGGACCAATTTGAGGACCCGAAGTCTTACAGCCTCCGGGACATAGATACGCCGTTCTCTCAGCCACAAACCATTCTTAAGGACTAGATTTACGTCAGTGGGTGGAGCAGCAAGGAATACGTCACCGTCTTAGGCCAGCTGGAGGTCCTTCCACAGGTCACGGTCCTGGAGTACTCCAACGAAATTGGCATCCGATAAGACGGTCTTGGATGGGGCTCCTGGCACGGAGTCCACAGCGTGGATTCGGGACAAGGCATCAGCTTTCCCATTGCGGGACCCTGGACGGTACGAGACAATGAAATTAAACTGGTTAAGGAACAGGCTCCATCGGGCTTGCCGTGGAGACAGGCACCTAGCAGATTTAAGGAATTCCAGGTTGCGATGGTCTGTGAGCACTACCACTTGTTGTGATGCTCCCTGCAAATGATGTCTCCATTCCTTAAACGCGGAAATAATGGCTAACAGTTCCTTATCTGCAACATCATAGTTCCTTTCTGCAGGGGACAACCGACGAGAAAAGAAAGCACACGGGTGTAGGAGTTCCTTGTCCCCAGTCCTTTGTGAAAGGATAGCCCCTAGTGCGTTATCGGAAGCATCGACTTCCACAATGAAAGGGAGTGCGGGATTCGGGTGTGTCAGTATGGGCGCCGAGGTAAAACAAACCTTGAGACGATCAAAAGCCCCTGGGCCTGCGTGGACCATACGAACCTCTGCCCCTTCTTGGAGAGCAAGGTGATAGGACGCACAATCTCCGAGAAATTGCGAATGAAGCGTCTGTAAAAATTTGCTAAACCGACAAAGCGTTGTACCTCCTTGATGTTTCCTGGTACCGGCCAGTCTAGAATTGCCTGGATCTTGCTGGACTACATGTTTAATCCCTGAGGAGAGATAACATACCCTAAGAAGTGGATCTGCGAGCGATGGAATTCACATTTCTCCAGCTTGATGTATAGGTGGTTATCTCTCAGACGGGTAAGTACGGCCTTTACGTGCTCCTGGTGTTCCTGTAGAGAATCAGAGAAAATTAAGATATCGTCCAGGTATATCACCATAAACTGATCCAATAGATCCCTGAATATATCATTGACCAGGTGTTGAAAAGCAGCGGGAGCGTTACAGAGCCCGAAAGGCATTACAAGGTATTCAAAATGGCCATAGCGACATCTGAATGCCGTCTTCCACTCGTCTCCGGGACGTATACGGAGCAGGTTGTATGCCCCCCGGAGATCTAATTTGGTGAAGATCTTGGCCTGCCGTACTCTCTCCAACAGTTCGGGAATCAATGGTAGCGGATACCGGTTCCGGACGGTTATTTTGTTAAGCTCCCGGTCTTAGAGTCCCATCTTTCTTTTTCACAAAGAAGATGGGAGCCCCTGCGGGTGAGGATGATGGCTGAATAAACCCCTTGGCTAAGCTTTCGTCGATATAGTCTTTCAATGATTGTAACTCAGGAGCCGCTAACGGGTAGACAGGACCAAACGGGATCTCGGCCCCTGGAAGCAAGTCTATGGGACAATCGTATTGTCTATGCAGGGGAAGCTGGTCTGCTTTTTTCTTGTCGCATATATCTGTAAACTCCTTATAGACTGGGGGGAGAACAGGTACCTGTATAGTGTCTTCCTCATTGTACGTTATCGGTACTGCTGGACTGATGGTCGGGCCGGCCTGGGGATGGAAAGATACTTCCTTTGTCTCCCAATTGATGATTGGATTTTCAGACCGCAGCCAA
This sequence comes from Allobates femoralis, assembly GCA_033576535.1. NCBI lineage: Eukaryota > Metazoa > Chordata > Amphibia > Anura > Aromobatidae > Allobates > Allobates femoralis. The sequence goes on along the minus strand of JARQOC010000002.1, from coordinate 438,240,367 downwards.
GGGAGTCCTAAAATGACTGGAAAGTGAGGAGAAGAAATCAACATAAAAGTCAGTGTCGCCTGATGACCCGGTTTCATTACACAGTTAAGAGGTACCGTCTCCTGATCTACAGGTCCCGAAACTAATGGAGAACCGTCCACAGTTTCCATGGTTATCGGTGACACTCGTTGTTGTGACTTGATACCGTGTCTCCTGGCAAAAGAAGAGTCCATGAAGTTGCCTCCCGCCCCGGAGTCTATCATGGTCGATGTCGGAATTGACTGTCCCTCCCACTGGATCTGAATTGGAAGAGAGCAATGGGTAGAATTGTCCTTAGGTACAGCTGACATTAGTACAGAAGGAAAAACCGCATCCAGGTGTATACTTGAGTCAGAGATCTCGGATTCGGTGTCCGTGTTATCACCCTCGGTTACGGCTGCCAGAACCTTATTTGGACGTTTAGGGCATTTTAGGCAGTTAATCAAAAAATGATCAGATTGACCGCAATAAAAGCATAAACGCTCACGGAGCCGGTAGTCGCGACGTTCGTTGCTTTCCCGTCGTTGTACTGAGTCCACTTGCATGGGAATGTCCTCGGCCTCCCGTGGACTCCTAGTAGCGGGCTCTCTAGGAGGGAAAGCAGAATTAGTTATCCGGTTTGCAGCTGCCCATTTTTCCTGTCTACGTTCCGTCAACCGGGTATCAATGCGTACGCAGTGTTGAAGAAACAGTTCAAAGTCCTGGGGAGACTCGGCCCGAGCCAACTCGTCCTTAATGGCACCGGACAGTCCCTTTCTGAACACCGGTAACAGCGCATTATTTCCCCAATCGACATCCACCACTAACCTTTTAAATTCAGTACCATATTCAATGACAGACCGCTTTCCTTGACGTAGGGAAAGCAGAGCCGTTTCTGCGGTAGTACGGCGATTTGGGTCATCAAACATTTGCGCCATTGCTGTTACGAAATTGTCCAGGTTGTTCAAACGGATGTCATGACTTTCAATCATGGGATTGACCCAAGCCAGTGCTCGTGATGTTAACAACATGACTATACATAATACCTTCGACCGATCAGACCGGTAATAGTTAGCATGCACATAAAAAAACAGCATACATTGATTAATAAACCCACGGAACAGAGTACGGTCGCCACTGAACCGAAACGGGGGTAATTTAGGCATACTGGTGGCTGGTGTGGGTATTTTTCCCAAATCCTCCACTCTGGTTTGCACATCTCGGAGAGCCTGACCCACAGCCTGGTGATCATGGCCTAGCTGTCTCTCCATGTCCAGGACCTTATTTTGCACCGCCTCCATCTCCTGCTGCAAGGAGTTAACCATGGAGAAAAGCTTCTCCACCCGTGTCTCCGTCATTGCCCTAAGCAGACTCCTCTTTGTGGCTTGAGTATAATGTAATACTATTGTATAGGGTTTGAGGAGTCTGATCGCTTAAGGGCAATGAAGAGCAGAGACGGGTTCTTAGGTGCAAGGTATTTATATATACACAGCAAAACAATGTGAATGCAGTACACAGCCAAAGCACACAACATAACACGACCCCAATATATATATATGTATCGTAGTGCACAGTCCTTTAAGGAAACAGTCCGAAAAACCAATAGTCTGAAGCAAGCAAATCCAGATGCATATAGTCCGTAGCACGGGTCCTGGTACTGGAACAACGGAAGAGATAGTCCGTGGTAAAAGGTCCCCACACCCGGATGACCGGGTAACAAGTTCAAACAAAGTTCCAAAGAGATAAAGAAACACAAGTTCCAAAAGCACACAGTACATAGGGTAATGACCGGGTAGTTGCTTACACACTTGAACGTCTGAGCCTGAAGGTAGAAGCAGCGGCACCAGAAGCACGATGCAGGAAGCTGTAAGGTGAACCGAGATCACACAGAGCTCCAAGGAAGTGAGTGAATCCAGGAGAACAGCTGAGCAAGAGCAAAGCAGGAACCAGTATACTCAAGCAATGAATGCTCAGCTGAGCCAGGTCTTTATGTAAACGAGACAGGAAGAAGGGCAAAACAAAACAATGATCTCCATGCTGACTGAGGGCAAAATGGTCACACGGCAAGCCGGAAAACCTGGAATACTGACACTAGCTGTATACAGGCAGGGTCTAAAATCCAGCTTTCCTGTGACCAGAACAGTCACCAGACTGTCAAAATTGACTAGCTGTATACAGGCAGGGTCTAAAATCCAGCTTTCCTGTGACCAGAAAAGTCACCAGACTGTTAAAATTGACTAGCTGTATACAGGCAGGGTCTAAAATCCAGCTTTCCTGTGACCAGAACAGTCACCAGACTGTTAAAATTGACTAGCTGTATACAGGCAGGGTATAAAATCCAGCTTTCCTGTGACCAGAACAGTCACCAGACTGTTAGAATTGACTAGCTGTATACAGGCAGGGTCTAAAATCCAGCTTTCCTGTGACCAGAACAGTCACCAGACTGTTAAAATTGACTAGCTGTATACAGGCAGGGTCTAAAATCCAGCTTTCCTGTGACCAGAACAGTCACAAGACTGTCAAAATTGACTAGCTGTATACAGGCAGGGTCTAAAATCCAGCTTTCCTGTGACCAGAACAGTCACCAGACTGTTAAAATTGACTAGCTGTATACAGGCAGGGTCTAAAATCCAGCTTCCCTGTGACCAGAACAGTCACCAGACTGTTAGAATTGACTAGCTGTATACAGGCAGGGTCTAAAATCCAGCTTTCCTGTGACCAGAACAGTCACCAGACTGTCAAAATTGACTAGCTGTATACAGGCAGGGTCTAAAATCCAGCTTTCCTGTGACCAGAACAGTCACCAGACTGTTAAAATTGACTAGCTGTATACAGGCAGGGTCTAAAATCCAGCTTTCCTGTGACCAGAACAGTCACCAGACTGTTAAAATTGACTAGCTGTATACAGGCAGGGTCTAAAATCCAGCTTTCCTGTGACCAGAACAGTCACCAGACTGTTGTAGCTGTATACAGGAAAAATGCGCAAGGGCGTTGGCAAGGGACAAGGAAGTGGACGTGATGGTGGTGCAGGCAGAGGCCCAGGTAATGTGCAAGCGCTATTTTCGCAACAACAAAGTGGCACATCTATTCACTCGAACATCCTGTCCCAAATTCTTGGGGCCCGTAGCAGTACACCGCTCTTGAACCAAGACCAGTGTCAACAGATTGTTACTTGGATAGCGGATAATGCTTCAAGTCAGATGGGCACCTCCACAAACACCCTGTCTTCCACACGGTCAAGTGTCAGTAGCCGTGATACTGCACCGCACATTTCACAACCTGATCCTCCTTCCTACCACCAGGCCGAGTACACGCCCACGGACATTACTGATCCCACACTAGGACACTCGGAAGAGCTGTTCACGTATCCATTCGCAGAATCTGGCCTCTCGCCAGCTCCTGTTGAAGTGGGTGATGAGATGGTATGTACAGAAGCCCAAATATTTGAGCAGCCACGTTCTCACGAAGGGAACGTTGGCAACGTGTCTCAACAAGGGGTGGACGATGATGAGACACAATTGCCAGGAAGTCAGGAGGAGGATCAGGGTGCGGAAGAGGAAGACGACGTGGAGGATGATCCAGGAGCTTACCCAACCTGGCAGGAGGATATGCAGAGCGAGGACAGCAGTGCACAGGGGGAGGGAGGCATAGCTTCCCAACAGGCAGTAAGAAGCAGGGTCGTGTCTGCAGGCAGAAGACAGGCAACCGTTCCCCGGAACAACAACACGACACAAGGTGCCTGTGCAAATGTTAGGTCTTCCTGAGTCTGGCAGTTTTTTAAGTTGGCTCCAGATGACTCTAAAAAGGCCATTTGCAACACCTGCCATGCCAGCATCAGCAGGGGTACGAAAACTAGCAGCCTGACCACCACCAGCATGATCAGGCACATGTCAGCCAAGCACCCGACTTTGTGGGAAGTACAACCGAGTCAAGGAGGGGTGCTTGCTGATGTCACTGCTACGTCTTCGCGTGTTGTGCGTGCGAGCCAATCCCCTGTCCATGCTGGCCGCGAACAAGCCTCCGGCCCTGCACCTGACGTTGTCCACGCACAAATAACACCACCATCAAGCACGTCCTTGTCCCAGCGCAGCGTTCAATTATCCATTCAGCAAACCTTTGAACGCAGGCGCAAATACGCTGCCAACGCCCCACATGCCACAGTCCTAAATTATCACATTTCGCGACTGCTTGCGCTAGAAATGTTACCTTTCCGGCTGGTGGAGATGGAAGCATTCCGCGACCTGATGGTGGCTGCTGTCCCACGTTTCTCGGTCCCCAGCCGCCACTATTTCTCCAGATGTGCCGTCACCACATTGCATACCACGTGTCACAAAGAATCACACGTGCCCTGAACAACGCTGTTTCAGCCAAAGTCCACCTAACCACAGACACGTGGACAAGTGCTTGTGGGCAAGGCTGCTACATCTCCTTGACGGCACACTGGGTTAATATTGTGGAAGCTGGGACCCAGTCTGAGCGAGGGACGGAACACGTCCTTCCCACACCAAGGATTGCAGGCCCTATCTCAGTCATGGTTTCACCCAGACTCTACACTTCCGGAATGTCATGCTCCTCAGCCTCCTCCTCCTCCTCCTCCTGCGCATCCTCATCCACTTTACCCTCCACACCAGTCCCAAGCTGGAAGCACTGTAGCACTGCCTCTGCGAAGCGGCAACAGGCTGTGCTGAAGCTAATATGCATAGGTGACAAACCCCACAATGCAGAAGAGGTGTGGACAGCTCTGAAAGAGCAGGCAGATCACTGGCTCACACCTCTGAACCTAAAGCCAGGAAAAGTCGTGTGTGACAATGGCCGGAACCTGGTGGCAGCTTTGAGGTGAGGCCAGCTGACGCATGTTCCCTGCGTGGCCCATGTGCTCAACCTGGTGGTTCAGCGGTTTATAAAGTCATACCCAGAGCTGTCTGATCTGCTGGTAAAAGTTTGCCGCCTGTCTGCACATTTTCGCAAGTCACCTGCTGTTTCAGCCGGCCTTGCCGGCTTTCAGCGCCGTTTGCGTCTTCCGGCCCACAGACTGGTGTGTGATGTCCCCACGCGTTGGAATTCAACTCTTCACATGTTGGTCAGGATATATGAGCAAAAGAGGGCAGTTGTTGAGTACCTGCATCACCTAAGCCGTCGGGAAATGGGTCAAACTCCACACATAACACCTGAGGAGTGAAGATGGATGTCGGACCTATGTACCGTCCTCCCAAACTTTGAGGACTCCACCAAGATGGTGAGCGGCGATGACGCCATTATTAGCCTCACCATACCGCTACTCTGCCTTCTAAAACGGTCTCTGCTGAAAAACAAAGAGGATGCGTTGCAGGCGGAGCACGATGAGTTTGAGCAAGAAACAGTACTGGGTGTGGGTGATAACACACAGTCCTACCTCATCTCATCACAACGTGCAGTGGAGGAATATGAGGAGGAGGAGGAGGAGGAGGAGGATGAAGACATGGAGCAACTCTCTGGCCAAATTGAGGATATGACATGCACACCAGTCATACCCTCGCTTTAGCGTGGCTGGCCAGAGGACAGGGGAGATGAGGAGGAGGACAGCATGTTCAGTCATCGTGTTGGTCTGGATACTGAAGTGATGGCTGTTAAGAGTCTGGCGCACATGGCTAACTTTATGGTAAGCTGCCTGGCTCGTGACCCTCGCGTTCAGAACATCCTGGCCGACAATCAGTACTGGTTGGCAACACTCTTAGACCCACGCTACAAGGAGAACTTTATGTCTCTCATTCCTGAGGCGGAGAGGTCAGCCAAAATGCAGCAGTTCCAGAAGGTCATAGTCACGGAAGTAGGCAAAGCATTCCCCTCACAAAACGCAAGCGGCATAGGTCAGGAATCGGTGGACAGCCAAGCCGTATGGCCGAGAGGGGCACAAGTCCAATCCGCCAGAGGTAGGGGAACAGTCTTTACAATGTGGGACAGTTTTCTCAGCCCCTCACGTACCACAGCCCCTGAGGTGCGGGGTAGTGCCACAAGAAAGTTTGGCCAGATGCTGAAGGAGTACCTTGCAGATCGAACAACTGTACTGCGACATTCCTCTGTGCCTTACAATTATTGGGTCTCCAAGCTGGACATGTGGCATGAATTGGCTCTCTACGCCTTGGAAGTCCTGGCCTGCCCTGTCGCTAGCGTTTTGTCAGAGCGTGTTTTCAGTGCCACAGGTGGAATCATTACTGATAAACGCACTCGTCTGTCAACTGAAAATGCTGACAGGCTGACTCTGATCAAGATGAACAAGGTTGGATTGGGCCAGACTTCACCACACCACCAACAAATGACAGCGGAATTTAAATTTTGTTATGGGAATTTGCCATGTACCAACACTCACCCATGGGTACACACTTCTGGAATGTGGCTAAATCGCTGAGTGCTCCTCCTTTTCCTCATGTGCACCATCATGACCGTTACAATAGTTAGGCTGTTGTTTCAGGTTTACCCCCAGTAAATTTTTTCACCCATTCTTTGAATGGGCATTACAACGACAGAGACGCTCCTTTCATGGGAAAATGTTTTGAGGCCCTCATGCACGTCTTATCCAGGGACAATGTGGAGCCTACCAATTTTTGGCTGCCCTGCCAAAGGGCAATACTACAATACACCCACTTCAGGTTTACAGGCCCTCATGCATGTCTGTATCCAGGGACAATGTGGAGCCTCCCAATTTTTGGCTGCCCTGCCAAAGGGCTATACTCCAATACACCCACTTCAGGTTTACAGGCCCTTCTGCACATCTCTATCCAGGGACAATGTGGAGCCTCCCAATTTTTGGCTGCCCTGCCAAAGGGATATACTCCAATACACCCACTTCAGGTTTACAGGCCCTACTGCACGTCTCTATCCAGGGACAATGTGGAGCCTCCCAATTTTTGGCTGCCCTGCCAAGGGCTATACTCCAATACACCCACTTCAGGTTTACAGGCCCTCCTGCATGTCTCTATCCAGGGACAATGTGGAGCCTCCCAATTTTTGACTGCCCTGCCAAAGGGCTATACTACAATACACCCACTTCCTTACAATGGGCACTTCAGGTTTACAGGCCCTCATGCACGTCTCTCTCCAGGGGCATTGGTGAACCTCCCAATTTTGGACTGCCCTGGCAAAGGAAAATACTACAATAGACCCACTTCCTGAAAATGGGCACATTATGTCAAGAGGCCTTCATGTATGTCTCTTCTCAGGGACATCGGATTGCCGCACAATGTTTTCACGTAAAATCTTTCATGTATTCACAAAAAGTAACATACACCAGCTGTATCTCACTATTGGGTATGTGCCCTTAACATTTCCACCCTGAATATTCGTTTTGGTGTCATTTTGGAAGGTTTTCTGGTGACTCCGTAAGATTGGCGTGAAACACGGAAAACATTGTTCACAGCTGTGACTTTTGAGTGAGAAATGCTTACAGGGGTCTTCCCCATGGTGTTGCCATGTCATTTGAGCACTCTTCTGAGACTTTTGTGACATTTTTAGGGTTTCTACATGCTGCCGGCAGTCATTTAATAAAAATACTCGGGTCTCCCATAGGATAACATTGGGCTCGGTGCTCGGGCCGAGTACACGAGTATCTTGGGATGCTCGGCCCGAGCTTCGAGCACCCTAGCATTTTAGTACTCGCTCATCACTACTTACAGCCAATGAAAACCCAATCGTCATTATATCAGAAAGTTAAAGTATGGAGGATGAAGGGTTAAAAACTGCACTGCCATATTCCACAAGACATCAAAGGGTGAATATAATATTGATTTATAAGTCAATGTGTTTCAGAGCTCCCAGACATATGGCAATATTACATTGATTTTAACGATATTCTAATTAATTGAGATTTACTAGTATGTGTCATTAGATATTAAAGGTAACATGTGTGGCGCCCTGCTCACGCAGGTGGCCACAGCCTTCCCTACTGCACA